>CM034146.1:711967833-712567833 GCA_019776745.2 Taxus chinensis | reverse complement strand
TGGCATCACCTGCATAGTGCCCACCTGCAATACCGCCATGAGCCTCTTCCATGATATCCATGTGCTCATGTTCTAGTACACACCGGTGTAATACTTCATCTCGCCTAGTTTGTATAAGTCACCACTGATCAACATGAAAGGTGCAACGTGAATTGTAAGTTGTTTCTTTTCCAAGGCTTTCATTCCTTCTAGCATCATACCTGTGCGTAAAAAGATAGCAATATCCTCCAATTCTGAAGGCACGTGATTTAACCTATACAACTGTGCATCGAGCATTGTATCTTCAATTGTCTGTGCATCCTCTCCTGATTGAATTCTTGATAAGTGGTGTGGGCCAAAATTACTTTTACTTGGTTTTACCATGACTGTAAAGTCAAATTCCTAGAATAAGAGAACCCATCAACATATGCACCCTTGTAAAACAGGATTATTTACCAAGTATTTCAATGCCATGTGATCTGTATAGAACAAAAAAGGTTTGTTCTCGCAAGTACTGTCTGAAACTTATGCAACGTGTAGATCATTAACAAATCCTCGCACTCTGTAGTTGTATAGTTCCATTCTGCAGGAGTCAACTTTCTACTAGCAAAAAAAATAGGATGATCTATAATACCTTCTCTAGGCTGAGCAAACACTGAACCAATGGCCATGCCAGAGGTGTCCACATGTATGTGAAAAGGTTAGTTCCATGAGGGAAAGTGCAAAATAGGTGTTGTAGTAAGCCTCTCCTTCTACACTTCAATGCGCGCTGATGCGGTTCTCCCCAATAGAATGTCCCTTTTCCTTTTAGTAACTCCTCCAAGGGTGTGGTAATTTTAGCATATCCCTTGATAAATTTTCTGGAATACCCTGTGTGGCCCAAGAATTTGTGCACCTCACTCTGACTGGTAGGCTCCTCTAGGCCTATGATAATTGCAACCTTGGTTGGATCTACTAATAAACCCTCCTTGTAGATGATATGCCCTAGTAGAGTTCCAAAGGGTGTAGAAAATACACACTTCTTGATGTTTAAAGAGATGCTTAACTATCTGTACCTCTCAAACATTAATCTCAATTTGTCACAATGATCCTTGACAAGCCCATATATTGTCCAATCATCTAGGTAAACCTACAAGAATTTGTGAATAAAATCCTGGAATTCTTGAACCACAATGCATGAAAAATATAGTAGGTGCGTTCTTCAGACCAAAGGGCATCACCGTATATGCAAAGCTTCCCCATTCAATCGTGAATGTTGTTTTCTCTTGATCTTATTTAGAATTTTTACATGATGATACAAGAGAATCCATATGTAAAAGAGTAAATTTTGCACCCTGCAACGCCTTCTAATATTTCCTCAGTGAAAGGTGTAGGAAAAGGATCAATCACACATGCAACATTCATCTCCCTGTAGTCCACACAAATCCTAATCTGACCATATTTCTTTATATTTATTACCATGGGGCTAACCCACTCTAATTCTTCTAGGGGCTTAATGATGACATATGTCAACATCTTGTCAATTTCTTCTTTAAATTTTACATGCCCAGGTTAGGGTTCATCCTGTAAGGTCTCTTCTTGACTAGGTGCGCACCTTCCTTTAGCTTAATCTTCATCTCACCCAAATATTCATGCACTCCTTTTAACTCATGGTAGCCTCTAGGAAATAAGTCTTGGAAATCACTTAGTAACTCAATTATCTTATCCACTTTAGAATCAGACAATAATCTCCAATAATGGCCTCCTTAGGTTCAACATATGTGCCAATGTTCACTTTCTTGGTCTTCATAGGTTCATGATAGGTGTGTTCCTTCTTATCCGCACTATCTAAAACCTCACACATACCTTCTAAATGATCAATGTCCAAATTTTCTACTTCTTCATCATCCACTATGTAGACCATCTTTCCTTTCTCCTTCTAAAGACAAGCACACTTAAGTAGTTCGTAACATCGGTCTCATCTACTTCATCAAAACATGTGCTCCTAGGTATTACCTCACCAAATAAATCCTGAATGAGTTATTCAGCCTTTGCACTATCTCCCATAGTCAAGTGCTCCATAAATTGTAATGCCTCTTTCACCAGAGGTTTATTGGAGAAGTAGTCAAAATTATGGATCATGCATATAGTCAAGTCTTGCCAATTTCTAGTCTCCCTATGCAGCTCTGCATAAATGTACCAAACACGTGCACAACCTCGTAAAGTGAAATAAAGTTTGTGTACCCAAAGTGAAGGTGGTAAATCTTCCTACCCCTCTTTTCTAGAGTCTCTCACAATGCTGAACGTGGTGTTGAACAAGATGATTACCATGATATGTACATATTTGAGTAGGCACATTGCTCCTGAGAAACCAGGTTGTTAGAGAAATTATCACTTCATTCCATTCTATGAGATTATCCTTGTGAACCATCCACCAACGCGCTACTATCCCATGCACAGGGTATACACTAACATATTTATTCTATCCACTTGATCCTTCCATTGTTCCTCCATGGTGCACAGGAATACTACATGGTCTCCTTCTCCAAGTGTAACGGGGTACAAAGTTGTTACCTATCCTCCTAATATAACGAGGTTTATCCTCCTCACGTAGATGCACTTCTTACTTCGCGCCCAACCATATCATAGGTTCCATGCACCCAATTATCACAAGTAACACTTGTAGTATCACTAATAGAATGTGCATCTTCCCACTAGAGAATTCCTTCCTTAGATGGCTCAAGTACTTCTGGATCTCGAATGGTGCACACATAAATTATGTTCTAGGTCTTCCTCACTCAAAGGTTCAACATAAGGTACATATTTCCCATTTATCAAAGGGATAATAACTCATTCTTCCTTATTCTTGAAGCTTATATACCCCTTGTTGAACCATAGATCAACATTATTTGCATAACACCAAGGGCACCCAAGTAGAGCTGGGAAGTTGTTCTGCTTCCGCAAGTGCTAAAACCTCAAATTCCCCAGTGAACTTGGCCCCTTGTATAGTAATGGATGCATCCTTTAAAACTCCTATTGGAGTGGCCTTAGTTCGATTTTCCATGAAAAATACATTAGAGGATGACTGTAATGGAGGTATTCCCATCTGCACCCATGCATCTAAAGTAAGCAAATTAACTTCCGCACGCATGTGTCAATCAATATATTGCTCAAAAGCCACCCATCCATAACAACATTTAGAGTGATCTCCTTGTCATAATCCAAGCTATGAGGGGGGAGATTAATATGCAGGATTTGTCATCCATTCTCAATACCTGTGCACGTGGAGTGTTTCCCTTTAACCAATTCCCTAGTAATGGAATAATATTCTCCTGGAGTAAGTATCTTGCATACCTCTTTCAAATCATCAACATTTGACTAGACCATCTCTACTACCTTTTTTGTTCCAACTTCCGTGACTATTCCTTTAAACACTATGTATTTCACCCTGAAGATTTTTGAGCACCTCCATGGTCTCCTGATAAACCTCCTTCTGATGTGTAGGATCTAGGTATATTGCATGTAAAACCTCCTCCTTACTAATGGTAGGATTTTGTTGCAACGTTTCTCTAGCACACATAGCTTCAACACATGTAGTAATCTTCACAAGTACTACCTTAGGTTCTAGTGCCAACTTTGGCATCCATTGATTTTCCATTACACACTGTATTCTAACCATCCCTGTGCCCTTGTTCTCCTATTTATGCTGCTTGCTAAGATGCTCATATAAGTTCGAGGCACTCCTCATAGTTATGATTCTTTCCACAAAAAGAACAAGTAATATTTTGAGGGCATTCACACATGTAGTAGATAAGGATATCCGTACATCTATAACATGTTCCATGAGGAAACTCACCTCATCCACCACCATGGCCTCGAGCCCTTGAATCCACCATGGTATCCTCGACCTCTGCCATGACCTCCTTCAAAGTTCCCTTCATTTTGATCATAGCACCCTTAAGTGTGATCATGATCATGGTGCTCACTCTTACCTTTAGAGTTATCTGATACTCTTATCTGTCATACACCAATATCGATGGCATCATGGATCTAATCAATCAACCTGTAATCTTTGGTATTGTGAGTCGTGGATCGAAAATATTACAGTAGTAAGATATATTTTTCCTTATCACACATTGTAACAATGGGCATCAGCTTACATCATGGTTTAAATGACATATCTCATAGTCTAACAATAATGAACGCACTAACCTACAAGGACAACTATCCTTAGTGTGCCCCTCAACTTCACAATATGTACACCAAATCCTAGTGCATGTCTCATGTGATGAATTGGCCGATAGTTTCTCCAACTGCTTTGGCATAGCTATAATATAAGCTTCCAGGAATGGGATCACTCCAGTGTCTATACTTCCAACTGCCTTAGTGTGTAAATCTACTTCAAGTGCTTCACATGGATCCGTATATGTCTTATGTGACAACTGCCCTCCTAAAAGGTGTGATCAAGCCTCTGAAAAACCACTGTGCATGCTGGCTTGCATGGATATTATATGAAATTTTAGACAAAAGTGTTTTGAAATGGGCATCATATTCTCAAACACTCTCAGTAGTTCCTTTCTTAATATCCTTGAGTGCACTTATACTCTTTTGATCAAACTCAAGGATATAAAATTCCTTAAGGAAAGAATCCTATAATGCTATATAATCTACGCAAGTCTAATCAGGGTAAAACTTCTTGTACCAACTTTGTGTGCATCCCTACAAGCGTAGTTGTAAACTGACTTGTCCTTACGCTCAGAAGACATGATCCCTTTTGTGCCCCACAATATCTCACACATGTGCACATGCTCAACAACATCTTCTATTCCCCTATACTCTGGAAGATGAAGTGACATCTCCATGTAAATATTCTAGGTTGGTGAGGACCATGCGCACTGGATCCAGAACCCCTTATGTTACCTCTGCCTACAGACCCACCGATCCACCAGAACCAGAGCCACCTATGCCCCTTGATCCTCCACCTATAGCTAGAAGTGAACCAAAGGATGTACTACCCTGTGTCCCAATAGTGGTACTAAACTAAACTCCTACAGTCTGTGAGGTGGTACTACTCCCAGAGGTGAGTCCAAAATTCTACGCACCTGAGTTCTGTGCCAACGACGCACCTGAAAAGGTACCTCCAAATAACAAGGAAGACATTTTCCCAACCATAGATGTACTTGCTATTTGATTCATTCCTATTATTCTACTGCCCAAACTAGCTTGCTGACTACTGGTTGTACTAGAAACTAGAAAACCAAGCGCAAGGGCTAGGTTGTTACGTAGATTCAGATGCATGCACCTACGACCCATGTTGTCTCTACTAACACGCTTTCATAAGAGGCCAATGAGAGGTTCCCTGTCATGCTTTCCCAAATGGGGGAGTTCCAGATGCTCTGGCTCCATGCCCTCTACATGAGTTCCAAATCCTTCACGAGCCATCTCTCTCCTCAATGCCATCTGTTCTACAATCTCACACTTACTTCCCTAACTCCCTCTTACGTGCCTCATTTTACTCAAACCTCTTTTCTTCTCTTTGCATTTATGCCGCTAGGTCCATCATCCTTCACCAAACCTACCCCTACCCCTGCGCGTGGTGGGGTTTAGTTAGCCATCGGCTTCTTTTCCAAATTTAGGGTTACCAATAAGATCTTAATCACCAGTGGAATGCCTTACAGATAGGTTCCCTTGGGATAACGTAAAAACTAGAACTCAACTACCTCCAGGAAATAATAAGTGGAAATTGAGTACTCCAAAATATAGCTATTCAAAACACCAGAAACCAAGTGTCCACAAGGCGCGTCCAAATTAGATCAGCATCATAGAGGGCCTTAAATTCTTCCTACGTCTAGACAAGTGTATGAAACCTCCAATTAATTTTAGATGCATAAGTAATCAGTCACTCGTATAGCTCTATCAGAAAGATAACAAAGAAAATCTCATATAAATAGTCATACAAGTTCTACTCCACCCATGTGCACGTGTTAAACTCCAATCTAGTGTCGAATCTCCCAATGTATTCTTCTTTCAGATCTACTATCCACTCCTCAACACTTGATAGGGTCAACTAGTACGTCTTCATCATGAAACATCTTGAAAATAATTGAAAAAGAGGTCCCGACAACAGAACCAATGATGCAGCCTAGAATTTACTATGAATAACCCAGGCATGCTGGCACATCACTCAGCCTGAGCTGAGTGCTCACCTAAAGTGACACAAAGGTACCAGGTCCCCCTTTAGAGTTGCTTATACAGGATGTTAGTGTGATGATGTTTAAACATGTTCAGATTCATAAGTAGACATAAACATTCCACAGTGCAAAATCCAGATCTAGATCTTAGAGAATCATGATAAATGAACTAAACAATAACTATGATAAGATTAACCATACAAGAACCATATTCAGTCATGTCTAACACCATTATCCAACCAATATATTCCATTTCATAATTATTGTAAAACACAAAAGCTTCTTACACTGTAAATTATCTCCATGAGTCATGTGCACGTCAAAACCAACAACACAACTCTACAGTAATTCACTACACTACTAAAATACGCAAGTCAATACATATTTATAGGGGTGGGGACTTTCCCTTCACCACCTATGCACTTCTCAAAATAGGTCGCATGCTGATAATAGCCATGGACCTTTACAATAGTATGCACAACATGCAAGTGCTCTAACAATAGATGTCCTATAGTTAACTCCAAGTAGAAATCCTGTATTATTAGCTTAAACTATGCATGGCACTTATCTTTCGCTTGTTCCTAAAATACCATTGTGTGGAGTGCAAGTCTTCATCTCTATGTGTGCTCCACACGCTATCTCCAAAAATAGCCCTTATCCACAAAAACAACTAAGTCCTAAGCTTGGGCACTTCAACACTATTATAACGCCACACGATTCCAATGCCCTATATTCACATGCCCAATACTTAGAATATTTCTGGCTGTTCAGTATATGTTGAGTGATGCGCCAAAATTAGTAGGAACTTGACAAGTTCATAACTTGAGCTCCAGGTGTCTGTTTGAGTCCGTTTTTTTAAACCACATGTTTCGATGAGATCAACACATAGGAAACCTACCCTATTGGTTGGAGAAAATTTTGACACATTTTTGGACCCTAAATCTGCCATCTTGGGGTCAAAAATTAGGATTTAAGTTGTAGTTCGGTTTTTTTCCTAAATTTGGGCATTAGTTAATTTTTGTCTATTAGTTTCATTATCAATTAGAAAGTTGGAAATTCCTCTAATTTAAGAATTTATAATATGCATGGAAATTTTTGTGCCTGTATGAATAAGCATGCGAACTTACTAAGAATAGCAGGTTCTAGTAAGCTGCTAAAAATAGTAATTTCCGCCACATAGAGTAGATGTAGTCAAAGTTAGTTAGAGTTTACTTGGAAAATCAAGTTGGGAGTTGTTTTCTTATTTAGGAAACATTGTAATTCATTATTCGATAATGAAGAAGGAGATCTATTTTCTTTTAGAGTTCATATTATTTGCAGTATATCAAGTTTGTTTAGAATTTGGCTATATTACTGAGTTGAGGTTTAATCCTGGTCGAGTGTGTTAGATTTGGATGTGACACTCAGTGAGTGGATGGCCATTATATGGCCACGTGCATGATTTTCTGTAGAGTAACAGGTTAAAGCAAGGTGATGGAAAGTAATTGCCAAATGTAGAGCTAGACATGTGTGAGGAGCCTTCGACGTAGGAAGGATGTAGAAAAGGGAACCCGTTGTAGAGTCCATGTGTCAGGGTGAAAAAATAGGTAACGATGGGTACATAGATGATAATCTTGGGTGCAGAGGAGGTTCCAACAACAGGTACATGGTAACAGATTTTGAGACAATTGTGTAGAGTTTTGACCATGAACACTATGACAACAAAACCAGGACCCCGAGAAAATGCAGCACATACTAGGAACAAGGTAAGTTATAGAGTGACCAAGAGCCAAGGTGCCTCAAAACCAAATCACTAGAAATGAACAAGTAGAGGTGGTGAAGGATTCAAAAGAAAAACAAGAAAAACATTGGGAGGAAGACAGTCAACACCGATATAGTTCCTCAATGTAGGTTGCAAAAAAAATGTTCACAAACAATGCAAGTTACGTTCATGCAAAAGTGAGTCGGTTTCAATACAAAGAAACGTCCACCAAAAAAATGCACAAGCCCAAATTTTTTTTTCTAGATGGTTTAGACCAAGCTAATAGGATGAGTTTCTGAACCAAAAAATGAGTCAAAAGTGCAAGAGTTGATGCAAGGCTAAGTTAGTGAATGTAAGAAACGGGCTAATTGGACAACTCGGTTCCCAACTTGACGAGATGGGACCAAGTTGGTCCTTGATCGGATCTTTCAACCGTTCAAAAAAATAAAAACTAACACCTCAAACCTATAAAATTATTTACTGAACTTGAACACAATAAACACCAACAAGGAGTACACCCAACATAAAACAAGAACCCTTGAAAATGCAAGTAGAGCACAAAGCAAGATTTGAGAGCCTGCACATGAAACTAAAAGGCAGTGAGTAGTAGGAAACCAAAGCGAGCAACATGATTCTGATCCCTAAGCTCTAATACCATGATGGAGGGAGGAAGGAAAAAGACATGGAGGGAATCCATGTGCATCAAGGAGTTTCACTCAACCGAGATGGAGTAGCTTCAAGATTCAAACAAACAAAAACTGAGCCATGAGATCAATGTGCATGAAACAAGGGAAACTAGAATCCAAAATGGAATGCTCATAGTTCAAGGAGAAGATGTACATATAGGGGAGTGTTGAATAACTCCCATGTAGCTAATGATGCGTCCATGATGGAGAAGAGGAGTTACCTTCTGAAAAGGGATTGTGACTCCGATGACACACACTTACACATATGATAGATTCCATGAGGGAATCTATCATAACTAATATAAAACGTGTGATCCATGCTCCCACCTAAGTGAGATGACTCACCTGGTGAGGTGGTAATACACCTAGTAAATAAATACAAGGCAAAAAAATACCACCTAAACCAACAATCAAATCCTTCTAACAAGATTCCTCTCCATCCTCAAGAAGTTTTTGAAACATTTGATAAATAAGAGGGGTTACATTTTATTAGTCCAATTCATCCAATTTTAGAGGGTTAAAGTACATAATTGATAATTTTATTATGGGAGAATATTGTTACTAATTTTCTATAAAATAGAATCCTTGAAAGGTTTGGTTCACCAAGGTCTATTTTATCTAAGCAAGGACCACAATTTATGTTCAATTCAATCTAAGCCTTCACAAAATAATATTAGATAAGGAAGAAAAAATCATCTCCATACCATGTTTAGGTGAAAAACCAAATAGAAGGTACAAATAGAGAGTTAGAAAATATTCTAACTAAAACTACTTCCATTAAGAAGAAATATTGGGGACAAAAGCTACCAGAAGCAATGTGGGATTACAATACAACTTGGAAGTCTACCTAAAATTTCTCTCTATAAGAGTTGGTATATGGAAAAGCCCAAGTTTTCTAAATGAATTTTAATTGTAAACCTCGAGGACAATAGAAAAGGCATGAATTAATTTGAAAAAGGAATAAAATGATAGAATCCCACAATTGAATGGACTAAAAGAAATAAAGATAGAGGCATTGCATTGCACATAATTGATCAATATTAGTGTAAGTTATGACATGACCAACATATTCAAGAAAGGAAGTTCCAAGCTATGGATTGAACCTTATTGTTTTATCCCAGGAAAAGGATTTATAAGGAAAGTTGTGCAATTACTAGTTGGCACCTTATGAAATAGAGGATATATTTGATAATGGGTCTATTCATTTTTTTCCCACTGATGGAGATCGAAGAAATTTCTATTGAATGATCATAGGATATGCTTGTACAAGAAGCCAACAACAAAATTAGAGTTAACTAGCCATAGTTTATCACATATATATTTCTATTGTATGAGGGAGGTTATCTCTTCTATTGCAAAAAATATTTGAGTTTGATTTAAAACCAAATAAAAAAAAGGTATAAAATCCTAAAATGGTAGCCACTTTCCTAGAAAAAATAAAGAGAAAATTGGTTTAATTTGAATTCTAGAAATGGCGGCTGGTCCATAAGGGGGGTTGAAAACTAACAGTGGCAACTCCTCTTTCAAACAAGTTTATATATATATATATATATATATATATATATATACGTACGTACGTACATACATACATACATACATACATACATACATACATACATACATACATATATATATATATATATATATATATATATATATATATATATATATATATATATATATATATATGACTAAATTTGTTTTTACAAAAATAATATTAAAGAGGATAGATAAATGGTTAAGAATAGGTGCATGAAGGGAACATATAAAAATAATATGAATTCAAGTATCTACTCTATTGTTTTAGTCTTACCCAATTAGAAGTTTCTTTTACTATGCTCAATCCAATTTAATAAAAAATTCTTAAGAAGGAAACAATAGAAGAGCCCATTCTTTCCTCCAATAGGAATCTAGGTATATATAAATCAATAAAGGGAACAATTGCACCAAGACAACAACCAAAGTATACTAAGAATGAAGAAATAAAATCTCAGGTCATGGAAAATATAAGAGAGGAAACTTCAATAAAAATTCCTTGGCCATTTCAAGATTAAAAAAAACCCTATCTCTCTTGAACAACCAATATAAATATGAAAACATGGATATAAGTATCGACATGCTAAAATTGAAGCTTTGATCAATAAAAAAAGAATGAAAAGTGGAGTGCAAGAGGACCTATGAAAACTTGAGTGCGAGGAAGATGAAAATACCATAAATTGTCTCATTTAAAGACAAATAAAATCATTCATTTCATCTAAACAAATTAGTTTTGAAGTGGATGTGAATGTTGTTTAATATATTTTAAACTCATTTAAGGTAGAATGTACAGTGTATGTTTGATTTATTTTTAAGACTCAATATGATCTAGATTTCCGTAGATTCTAACGTTTTTTGAGAAACATGTGTTAAAATTCTACAAAACAGGTCAAACCAGTCATTCAAATAATTTGTATGAGGTGTTAAGGAAAGGATCAATTAAAATTCAGATTATCAAAAAACATTTTGGGTGGACTCTAGATTGTTCTAGCTCAAAAATAGATCATATGAGACAATTATGGAGTAACACCAGAGAATTTTAGACCCTAAATTTGTATGGGAAGTTAGCTTTGGAATATTCTAGGTGACTCCCCAATATCACATAGAATATTCCATAGGCTTTGGAATAAGAGGAAGGTAAGGACACTAATCCAAAATAGGAAAGCCATTACAAAATCTCTAAAATTGACAAGAAGTCGTGAAAAATATCTAAATAAAGAAAAAAACAAGGTGTAAGACCAAAAAAATAGGAATATTATTCAACAAGACCAAATTATAGAATTGGTTGATCACATGGAATAATAAAGGCACATAGGTAATAAAGGCTCAAAGTTCCTCAACTCTAGGAATGAACATGTGGCATAGAGATCCCCAAGAATGAACACGTGACATTGAGGATTTGAAATGGAAGAATAAACGACTTGAATCATTCTATGTAAACATGACGATCTCTTATATTTATCTCCCTAATAATTTCGATGAATTGTAATGGCATTTATTTTGGAAGTTTTGAATAAATATCTCACCCATGTGTTTTCCCTCATAATTGGGGTGAGTAAGTTGAGTTAGAACATGAATATTTTCTTCTATATGAGTGGGATAGAAAAATTGAAGTTTTTTTAGTTATGGAATAAATGCATCCCCAAGAAAAAATCCACATTCTTGGTGGATTGACCAAATGGAATAAGAAAAATTTCCTTATAAGTAATTGTAAACACTATGCGGGTGTGTGTGTTGATTTTATTAGGTTAATAGTTTGAATAGGTAAATATAGTTAAACAATTTCCTAAGTACTTTGTCAACATATATGTGATTTTATTTTAACCCTAATATAAGGGAAGAGAAAGTTCCCATTCACTCAAGGAGGAAAGACATTTTATAGTTATTTATTAGATTATATTGTTTATTCTATTATAGTTTATTTCATGTTAACTTAATTAGTTTACTCTATTTGTTTCATGATTATATTTTACTATTCAAGTTAGTATTATTTTCTAATGTTATGTTTACATATTTACATGTTGTATTTCTTTATGAAAAGTAAAATTGGATAGTTTAGTAGTAAGTTTTATATTCATTTTAATTTCGATTTCATAGAAGAATTGTTAGGAAAAAAACCATTTTAAACAATCATGGATACCACCCCAATTTTACAAATGATATAATTAAAGTGATGAATTATGACACCTTGTCACTTATATCAACACCGAGTTTGAGTGTAGTGATTATGTTAAAATGTTGCTAGGTGTGGTAATGCCATGTTCAATGTTTCCATAATCAGGTCGCCTTTTTCAATTTCAATATCATATTAATATTATTTAGGTAATATTATATTTATATTCACTATTTAACTGAAATTATTTTGTTACATGAAATTATATCTTAAAATAAGAAAGGTCTTAAAAACGCCTATGTACTATTAGGACGATATGATTCTCCTTAAATACAACTAGGGAATATCATCCAATGCTTAAGTGGAAAGAAAACTTATTAATACATACATAATGAAGTCCACATAATGACATAGAATACATCTGAGGGGGTCCCATATTTTTCCCCACTCCCTAATAAAAAATAACCTTACCATGAAGAGGGTTGTGGTGTGCAATTGGAGAAACATGTAGCCCCTCAGATATGTTGTTTATCATCACAAACACATATGCATATCTTATGCAAAGATATTAAAGTTTCCTATATATATTATTGTCCCTAAGTTTCTCTTATGATAATGATTTTATTGAATCTTTATAGAATTTCATGGAATTATAGTTTTTATTAAGTGTTCAATTGGTACTCTTGACTTTGATATAATTAGTATTTTCCATAATGAAATTTCCATTTCACAATAATCAATTTATTTCTTGTAGTTTGAATTTTTTGAGTTGTTGAGCTTAATCGCTTCATTGGCATGCTTTTGCAGACTTGCTGGAATACACAATAATTGACATCGGTTGACGAACTGCAGACGGTCACCCATGGACTGGTATCGGTTAGGAAAGGAGGAAGTGACATCAGTTAGGGCTAACCATCATTGGTTAAGGCTAACCGACATCAGTTTCTTGTGCGAGACTATTATAATTAAGTTGTGGGAATTAGATCTATCTTTAGTTGTAAAGTGAATCTAATGGTTGTAGTTGCATAGCTAAAGTTCCCTAAGATTGTAGATGCATATATAAACATAAATCTAGGGTTTAGAAAGGAGAATTCAATTGAGAATAGAGAGAAAAAGAGAAATTGATATAGATGAAAGTATAGGACATCTAAGAAGGTGTGGAATATTGCAAATATTCATTGTATTTCCTCTATGATAATAGATTGGCCATTTTTGGTGGACGTAGCCCACATTGAGTGAACCAAATTAAATCCTGTGTATTGTTTCTTCTTGTTTGTTTCTTTATTGATTGCTTTTATGCTTAGATTTGATTAATATATCTGTACAATTGATGTGGTAACCATAACAACAAGTATCAAAGTATCTTTTTTTAAGGGTTGTGTGTGTTGATAGATTTACTCACAGAGGGATTTCTGATTGAGTGGGAGAAAAACAATGGGAGAAGAAGAAAAATTCAGAGTAGATAAATTTAATGGTGGTGACTATCTATTATTGAAGATGTAGGCAGAGGATTATCTGTACAAGAAATATTTATACTTACTGTTGGATGAGAAGGCAAGACCTGCAAAGATGACTGATGAAGAATTGAAAAGTCTTGATAGAAAGGCTCTAGGATCTATAAGATTGATCCTACCAGAATTTGTGGCTTTGAATATTACCGAAGAAAGATCTACAGTAGAGTTGATTAAATATTTAGCAAATCTATATGAAAAACCTAGTGCTTCAAATAAAGTTAATTTGATGAAAAAATTGTTTAATTTAAATATGCAAGACAATGGATCCGCATCAAGTCATTTAAATGATTTACAGTCTATTGTAAATCAATTAAAATAAGTTAGTATTCCATTTAAGGATGAAGTGAAATAATGCTTATTATTATGTTCTTTTCCAGATAGTTGGGATAACTTGGTAATGGTTGTTAGTAATACAACGTTTGCTACTAATGTTTTAAAGTTTGATGATGTGGTTAGTATAATCCTGAATGAAGAAATATGTAGGAAAAGTATATGAGAATCATCATCTGGGAATTATTTGAATGTAGAAATAAGGGGAAGCAAGAAGGAGAGATCCAAGAGCAAGAATAATGAGAAATCAAAGTCTAAGAATGGAAGATCTAAATCCAGAGGTAGAGGTATAATCTGCTTGAATTGTGGAAAGAAAGGTCATGCAAAGAAGAACTGTTGGTTTAAGGAAAACAAAGAGAATGTACCAGAGAAAGGTAAAGAGGAAAATGTTGCTACAAAAGAGGTAATGCAAGATTCTCTAATTCTCTCCTTGGATAATAAAATTGAGTCATGGGTTTTAGATTCAGGAGCTTCTTTCCATGTAATCCCTAATAAGGGTTATTTCAAAAATTATATTCAGGGTGATTTTGGGCATGTTTATTTAGGAGATGATGAGCCATGCAATATTACTGGTAAATTTGATGTTCATCTAAAATTACAGAATCAAAATCCATGGGTATTGAAATATGTGAGGCATGTGCCAAGCCTCAAGAGAAATATAATATTTGTACAGGAAACTAGTGTGAATCTGGATGCATGGTTGCATTCACAACTGAATTATTGGAAAGGTTAAAAAGGGATCTCTTGTTTGTGGTAAGAAGCAAGAAGGTAAGAACATATATATCTATCTACCCATGTATTATTGATCCCTTTTCTATGCTATCTACTACATATTCAGATGTAAGAATGTGGCGTAATTGGCTAGGCCATATGATTGAAAAAGGAATGTAAATATTAAAGGCTAGAGGGTAAGATATCTAATTTGAAATAGTGTAGATCTTGAATTCTGGTGAGCAATTTCACATTTGGAGAACAGAATAAGAGAGTGAGATTTCTCAAGGTTAGGGTCAACAAAGAAGGATCATGAAATTGGAGCTTGTACACTTAGATGTGTGGGGACCAACCTCGGGTAGATTCTTATTGGAGGATCCCAATATTATGTGACTTGCATTGATGATGATACAAGAAATTTATGAAATTATTGTATTAATCATAAATATGATGTTTTGGAGACTTTTAAAAGTTGGAAAGCCCTTTTGGAAAATGAAACACAATTAAAAGTTAAAGTGCCTTAGATCTGACAATGGTGGTGACTACCGTAGAAAGGATTTAAATGATTATTATTCTAGTGAATGGAATACATAGAGAAAGGATGGTTCCTAGAACACCACAAGAGAATGATGTTTCTCAGAGAGAATGAACAAGACAATCATGGAATGTCCTAGAAGCATGAGGATACATGCTCGGATTTACATTTGAAGTTTTGGGTGAGAAGTAGTGGATACGATGAGTTTACTTGATCAACCCTGGAGCCTTCAAGTAACACTCGAATGGCGGAATACCAGAAGAAGCTTGGTCTAGAAAAAGAGGTAGATATTTCTTTTCTTAGATTTTTTGGATCTCATAAAATTTCGTGCATGCTGATAAGGAAAATAGGAAGAAGTTGGATGCTAAATCTATGAAGATGTACTTTCATTGGTTCTAGCTTTAGTGATTTCAGATATCTTGTTTTTGGGATTTAGAAGATTCTAAGATTGTTAGGAGTCATGACATTGATTAGAATTAAAAAGATAATGTACATGGATCAGGTTTTGGTGCCTAAACATGAATCATGTTGATGATATTTTGAAGGAAAATAAACTCTCAGATCTAAAAACAGACATACAGAAACACCAACATCAGTTCTATAGAAGCCAGTACCGGTCAAAGAAAATCAGTATTGATCACCAATTTAAGGTACATCGAAAAACACCTATAGGGAATAGTATTGGTAATCCTGAAACCAGTGTTAGTTAGGGAACCACAATCGGCTAGATGACACAACCGTTGTTGGTAGAAGGTGACTGATGTTGGTCATTGTCCAGATATTAGATAGGAATGTGAAACAGGAATGAGATGATTGAGCCTCCTGATACCCCAGATATCTTAGTGAGAAGGTCACAAAAGGTAAGTAGACCTTCGAGAGATAATTTTGGACCTTCATTCTCTTATTTATTATTGACTAATAGTGGTGAACCAGAAAGCTTTGAAGAAGTAATTTAGGATGGATAGCCCATGAGCAAGTGGGAACATGACATGGATGAGGAGATTAACTCCTTCGAGATAGAATTAGACATGTGATTTTGGTCAAGTTTCTAGTAGGTAAGAGAGCACTATGCAGAATAAATAGTGCTTACCTAGGATCAAGGAGGAAGAGGGTGGATTGAAAAGGTACAAGGTGAGGCTTGTGGTAAAGGGATTTAAACAGAAAGATTAGGTATTGACTTTTGATGATATTTTTTCTCCTGTAGTTAATATGAATTCTATTCATACTATATCTAAGTTTTGTTGCAACAAAGGATTTGCATTTATAACAACTTGATGTTAAGATGACATTTCCTTCATGGTGATTTGGAGGAAGAGATTTATATGCAATTATCCACTTAGTTACAAAGTCAACGGTAAGGAGAAACTTGTGCGCAAATTGAAAAAAAGAGCCTATATGGGCTCAAACAAGCTCCAAGGAAATGGTATTTGAGATTTGACAATTTTATGCATGAGCATGGTTATATGAGATGTGAATCTGACCATTTTGTTTATTTCAAGAAGCTTGAAAATAGTAGCTATGTTATTTTGTTATTGTATGTGGACGATATGCTGATAATAGGATCTAGTATGCAGGACATTAGTGAGCTTAAAAAAAAGCTAGCTCACAAATTTGTAATGAAGGATTTGGGAGCTGCAAATAAAATCCTTGGCATGTAGATTCATCAGAGACAAGAAGAAACAAGAAGTTGTATTTTTCTCAAGAGGCATTATATCAATAAGGTGTTGGAAATGTTTAACATTGAATAATTTCAAAACCTGTATAAGTACACATATGACTGCACACTTCAAATTGAGCAAAGATCAGTGTCCTACATCACACGAGGATGTTGAGTACATGTCACGTGTTCCCTATACTTTAGCAGTTAGGAAGCTATTATGTATGATCATGGTTTATACCAGGCCAGACATTGTACACAGGAAATGGGAGTTGTGAGTAGTTTTATGGATAATCCAGGTAAAGAACATTGGAAAGTAATCCAATGGATTCTCAGGTATTTGAGAGGGACATATGGGATGGAGTTATGTTATGGAGGGTCAGATAATTATTTACGAAGGCTATGCGGATTTGGATATGGATGGATGATTTGGATGATAGGAGGAGCACCACTGGATATGTTTTCATATTAGGTGGAATGGTAATTAGTTATATTTCATAGATTGTTGAAGGTTGTGGCCATTTTTCTACTACAGAGGCTGAATTATGTTGTAGCTATAGAAGCTTAGCAATGAGATGATATGGATGAGCAGATTCATGGAAGAGTTGGGATAAGATATAAAAGGATGTAGATATTATACAGTGATAGTTAAAGATCGAAATCCATCTAGAAAATAACTCAGCATTTCATTCAAAAACAGAAACAAATTCAATTGATATATCACTTCATATGGATAGGTATTGAAGAATGGAGAAGCTGAAGTTGAAAAAAATCCATACAAATGAGAACAGTATGGATATGCTGACAAAGCCATTAGCAAAGGAAAAGTTTGAGCTTCAATCAACCTCTATTGGTCTTTGAGTTTGAGACTTGAAGAGGAAGAAATGATGCTCAAAGGAAAAGGATCTAGAGGATAGTGTTTTACAATACAGTGCAAAAATTGATATCCAAGTGGGAGATTGTTGAGTTGTGGAGCTTAATCGCTATCACTGGCATGCTTACTTTTACACTGTTACTGGATTTGACAGTAATTGACGCTGGTTGACGATCAGTCGAGGGTCACCCATGAATTGGTATTGGTCAGGAAGTTAGGGAGCAACCAAGATCAGTCATGGGATAATTAACATCGGTT
Source organism: Taxus chinensis (assembly GCA_019776745.2). Lineage (NCBI taxonomy): Eukaryota > Viridiplantae > Streptophyta > Pinopsida > Cupressales > Taxaceae > Taxus > Taxus chinensis. Next base: position 712,549,729 of record CM034146.1, on the reverse strand, counting down.
AATGTTAACCGACATTAGTTAAGGCTATCGGACATCAGTTACTTGTGTGGCGGTGACTATTGTAATTAAGTTGCCGAGAATTAGATTAAATATCTTTCCTTGTAAAGATTATTTCTAATGATTGTAATTGAATCATCTCTAGTTTCCCTAGAATAGATATATATGCATATATGCACTATATGAGGGTATGATAGAAAGGATAATTATAATTGAGAATAGAGATGTTAGTTTCCTTGGTGAGAGAAGAAAGAGCATATGAGTAGAGAAGAAAAGTACATTGAACATCTTATGAAGGTGTTGGAAGATAGCAAGATATTTATTTTATTTCCTCTGTAAAGCACTAGATAATAAAATTTACCATTTCTTAGTGGATGTATCCCAAACTGAGTGAACCACATTAAATCTGGTGTTATCTTTCTCTTTTTTATTTTATCTTCTGGTGTATTTCTATCATTCATTTCTTCTATGCTTAGATCTGATTAATAGATCTATGTAAAAATATTATATGGTTAACCCCAACAAAATTACCCAATCACTAAGTTTGAATGCAGTTCTAAATCTAGATTAATAGAGTCAAAATTCCCAAATGTACAAGCCTTAATGAGATTTAAGTTAGACCACAAACAAGATCAAGCCATCAAAATAGCATTAATATAAGTGATCGTGTCTAAGGTCATATATGAGTTACATCCATATAAAACAATATTAGCATTCTCTAGGTAACTACTAAGATACATTGTACATATTAGATGCCTCATTCAAAGTAGCGTTACATGCAATAGGTGAGTGTGTGGATATGTACTTCAACCTAAAAAATAACCTGTTTCGTGAGGGTATTACCATAAATGGTTGGGGTCATTTGGGCCATTTTTCTAGATTACTGTTACTAGCACATGGCGTCTACCACATTTAAAGAATGAGTACTGAATGATTTTATAGTGAAGCAGTATTTCAAATCAATTTTAGGGGCACGTTACTAAGTTCCAAATGCTCCCTTAGCATCTAAAGAAAACACTACCTAAATCATCTGATTCAACAATTACCAAATTTAATGCTAGTTTGTAGATTATAGCTTAACTTCCCAATGTAGAATGTGCCACTTCAAATCTAAAATTAGGAAGATGAGGTATTTGTAGTTAGATAGACCTTGATGGTAGCCCGACTTATTGAACTTATCTACTCAGCACTGCACTATCATCTTCCAAATCCATAAAAATAGTTCTTATGAGTGTGCTCATCCTATCATGTATTACTCTAAGATAACATTATGTTCTAATTGAAATATATTATAACGGGTTCTAGCTATATTTAACATTTTAGATATGAATGTTGGTATGGAAATGTAGGTCTATAAACTATATATTGCTTCAGTGTTGGGTATGGAGATGAATAGACTAAAGGTATTTAAAGATAGGACCTCATGTCCCTAATCAATGAAATGCTAGACTGGATGCAATCATAGGTAATGAAAATTTTTACGTTTTGAGCTTAGATGGTTCATTACTCGTTACATATCTCAGGCATCTGGATATGATTTCCTTGTTTGAATTTCATAATTGACGAGGTAGCAGGCTAACCCATCGAAAAAATAACATAGCCGAAAAGTTATAAAAGGCTCATCATTTTTCCAGTGCGGTGGAAAGATGTTTCGGGCTACCCAGATGTCTGCATGAGCTTGCCTAAGCGTTGGCGTCTTTCTATGTCTCTAATGTCTAACGTCTATTAAGGATTTTAAGTAGGGTAAGGTGGAGTACCCCCTGCAACACGAACTCATTTTAGGGTGCACTACACCAAATGTAAAAGTAGAATCTTGGCCAAGGATATGTAGCAAAATATTTGATGACTCAGATGAAAAGTGTTATCACTTAGCCAAACACATGAGTAGGTTACATAAGAAGTTTAGAGAAATGAAACTCATATACCCAAGGGAAGTGAATTTAGAGTGGTCTACGGTTACCTTTTCTGGCTATGAAAGGGGATTCTTGATAACAGGAGAAGATAGTTATGGATACTGATTAGGGTTTGAATCTTGACAAAATTACTCTGATGGGTCCAGGAGTGTGCCGAATAGATGTCAACTCTCTTAGCATGAGGTGAGGACCGATTTTGCATGGAAGATAAGTGTGAAGAATTGACATTGAGGTGTCTAAGAGAATATATAATTGTACCAAAATGTACCTATTTTGCATGATGTAGGGCTTCTTCTGGATTGCATATTAAGGATGGTTACATGTTTATGTAGGGGAGGCTAGAAAAGATGGAATCAAAGCCATATATTATGAACCGCAGGTATAAAATTTTGTAAATCATGTGTAGATTTAGGAAAAGGAGGAGAGTGATTTAATAAAATCTAAATAATTCTATTAAAATATGAAAGCAATGACTACACCATAAATGACATATGAATGAAATATAAATGTTAGGCTAATCGGCATTTGATCTTAATTGTGAAAGGAAATAAGAGAGATAATACACTTACCTTGATTTTGACTTGTCCTGAAGTGTGCCTGGGCTTGAAGAATGTGATGAAACCAAAATATATGGGCTATCGCAACGAACTTTGGAAAAATGCAGAGAAGGTGGACATGCTTGGACACATTTTAGTGTCTAGGATCTTGTACAAGGGTGCCTGCAGGTAAGGCCAAGACCTCTGTGGGGGCACTGGAGTCTAGAAAAGATTGGAACCTAGTTCCAATACTGTCTCTAGGGTTTCACACTTATTCGATTTTGGTCTCCTATATGTTGCACTTAGATTGCACTGAGCCTACCTGTAAACCTACACAAGAAATATTCTCTTAAAACCCTAAAAAGACATCAAATCCTAAAAAATAAAGATGTAAAATGAGGGGTCATACTGTCCTCAACTTGTTAACTAGTGAACTTACAACTGAGCCATGCACTACATCTTAGACCCAATGTAGTTCTATGTGCTTGTGTATGAAATAATGCTCCTAGGTCTCCCTCGTAGCCAATGACGCCAAGATATCATAGTGAAGTAGCTAGATAAAATGCAAATGTGTGGATGGAATAGAATGAACTCCCCTTCCTATGTAGTGTGTATGCATAATAATAGTTGCCCAAGATGTAGTCCACTTTAATATGTAGATAGATAGCCCTTGATAGAAATTTCCTGAAACCATTATAATGGTATGTATGTTATGTTTATATAGGGATATCTCTTGCTTGAATTTTGACACTAATGACTTGACATGCTGACTAGTACCTCGGGATATGAGTGGGAAAACTGAAAAGACCGACCTCAAGTGTTAAAAATAAAATCAAACATAAAGAGGACATGGGTGCCCAAGATGGACAGGAGTTCCTATAACTAGTGTCTAGTCATTGGTGCTAGTGTCCAGAGACAAATGACTGAAAAATGAGTGGAGACTGAATGACATGGATCCTATGTGATCTGACCAGAACTGGGTGTATGAGTGACAAGTGTGAAAGATAAAACAATAGAAACCAAGTGAAGACAAGTAAATAGGACTAGAATTGGGCTCATCAATGAATAAGGTTTTCTCACGCAAGATCCATATATAAAACAAAATACTTGGTGGTATAGTAAATAGTTGTAAGTTGCATGATTTTTTGTCTACATTTCCCCCCCACTCCTTTATGCTTTTTTGAATGAAATTAAAGTAGTGTAAAGGAAGTAAGGAACATACCTGAGAAGAATTCTAGAATGAAAGCCCATATTGCAAGAAGTATGCACAGAATAAGAACATATAACATGGAAAACCATGGATCAACGTGTCAATCCATGTGGCGCAGCAAGAGACGTGGGACCATTATGAGGAGCACTAAGTGTATATTGATGATTTGATATTGAGTGATTGGAGATTTCAATTTTGTCATTGATGGAGATGTGTTGGGGTAAGGAGTGATCAATTCCCAACCTGGTTTCATGTGTGTGAAAAACTGAGGATTTGGGCGTCTTGCTGCTAGAGGAAGAGTGTAGGGAGAGAGGTCTAGTTTTACTCTCCAACTTTAACTACATCCTCAAAAGGATCTATGTTGCCGCTGGACAAAGACTTCATTTTATTCATTTGGATCCAATTTTAATTTATTTCAATCAAATGTGAATAACCCATATAGGAGCAGTATAGGAAAGGAAATCTGTCTCATTGCCCCCACTCCAAGGGTGTCACCATAATGTGTATGAGATGGCTTCCATGTTAGGTCATCTGGAAGCAAAATGTAGAATAATGTCCCATGTAAGGTCATCTGGGAAAGTGGTGATATAACTCCCAAGTTAGGTCATCTTGGGAGGATAAATATGATTGTGTTATGTCGATTGTTTGATGTGATTCTCGAAATAGTAAAGATTTTGTGTTTGAGATTTGAATGTATGTGATTGATTTGATAGATTACTCATGGAGATATTTTTCATTTGTTTCCCCCATATTAGGTCATTAGGGGGAATTGTTAGAAAGTGGTGTGAAATGTCACGTAATGTATGAGAAAATTTTCGATAATGAGAGAGTTAGAGATGTAAAATGATCATGTAATGGTGTGAGGGGGATTATAGGATGCCCCAATTATATGCCCCCTTTTAGCAAAAGGGGGAGTGATGATGAGAATGAACCATTGAGCCAAAAGTAAGTGTGTAATGATGTAATAGTGAATGTATGATAGGTATTGTAAAAGTGTGTGTATATCAAGTTAAAATGATGTCAAGGAGGAATATAGTGTTTGTGGAATGTGTATGATACAATAGTAGGCATAATTTTGAAGAGAATGATGTAAATGAGATAGGAATCAAAGAATAGGGATGCTCCAGATATGATTGAAACCAGTGTAATGTGATTAGTTCAGAGATAGGTGTAAATAATGATGATAACGTGGTAGGTAATTGAAAGTTACTATAAATAGTAATATGAAAAAGTGAATAGGAAACTCATTTGATTATTGTGTGAGTGTGATTTTGAGCTCTGGGTGTGTGAAGATGCCTCAAGTGAGAGCACCAAATTGAGTCATTTTGAGATGGTGGCAGCAACTTGTGGTGTCACGTATGACAATAGCTGAGCTAGTAAGTGTGATTTTTTTTCAAAAATTGTGTTGAAATTAGTTGTTTTTGGTGAAATTTGGAAAAAAAATTTGTTTTTGATTTTCTAGGCATTTCAGACTTGGGAAAGAGTGGTGAAGGTACTAATGACCTTCGGGACACCAGCTGCCCAAGGCATGGGCACTAGTGACCTCTCCTGGGTGCACCATGTCCAACTCCTGGGTGTTGGTGACCTAGAAGGGTAGTTCTTAGCCCAGAGTGTGAGAAATGTTAAAATTGATGTTTGTTGATGTTATAGGTAGGTGTATTTGCATATATATGAGATGATAATGTTTTGTTTGTTGTCATTTTGTGGTGTGCAGAGGGATATTCATTCATGAGAGTTTTGTGGTGGCTACCATTTGAGTACATTGCTTAGGATTGGGTTTGTCAGATGATGAGTGGGATGTATTAGACCATGTCGGCTTGCGACACATAGCAAGGATGGGGGATGTGCCCCATAATATGCCTATGATCACCGCATTTTTTGTGAGAGATGGTGTGCAGATACTTGCACATTTTGGTTTCCCTATGGGTGAGATGACCATGAACTTTGGAGGATGTATATCACATATTGTGATTTCCTATTATTGGTGAGAGGGTTCAGGTGATGGCTATAGATGATGCTTAGAGATAGATGAGGGCCGTTAGGTGGTACTTTACGAGGACCTGAAGTTCATACTGAGGTCCACATTAGTCTGGATGTTATACTGAGGTCAGGGGTTCTGTGATTGTGGAAGTTCATTGCATTTTGTGATTACTTCGTCAGTTGCAGTGGAGGGTGGTGGTATAGGCATCTTGTATAAGATGCATGACATTTTCCATCATATAGAGGAGGATGGGATGAGATATGCTTGGGCATGATGTGTATTGGCCCACTTGTACAAAGATCTATACAGATTTACGCAGGAGGAGCACGGGGGTGGGATTGGAGCTACCACATTGTTACATGTATGGGCCTACGAGCATATTGTGATATTGAGGCCACTTGGTGGACCATGTGAGGAGTGGGTGAAGGTCAGATATATTTTTTGGGAGATGGGTAGGTGTTCACAAGTAGGAAGATGGATACAGATACCTACAGAGGGATGTTAGATCATATGGGGCCAAAGGCCATGATATGGAGGCCATACTGAGACTACAAAGGGTGGCCAGAGGATGCAATAGAGCTACAATGTATTTGGTGGACTATGTGGCTAGAGGATCAGTTTCCAGGGGTGACCGAGCTATTTCCAGGTGGAGCATGTTTCATGATAGTTTGGTATGGCCCAAGATGTGCCCCCATAGCCATATATATGGGTGAGGGCCATTAGGGCACTGAGGAGGGTTGGAGCTAGACCAGGGCCCACAGGAGTGCACAGCTAGTACCCCCTAGGTTAGATGAGGCAGATGTGGCGATAGAGTTGAATAGATGTGGATGATGTGGGGTGTACAGAAGGCATACCATGCATGGTGGGTGTCACATCGGTGGGTATTTTTGTTTCCAATCTTTGTGGATGTGGTGGGAGCACCACTGAGGGGAGGAGTAGAGGGGCAAGGACATGCCCCTGATAGTGTGGCAACAACGATAGCAGAGCATGAGTATTTGTTATAGTGATACTTGTGATTTGTTATTTGGTTGATTGTATTATCATTGTTGTCTAATGTGTTGATCTATGGATGTAGGTGATGTGTATTGGTCACTTATTATGGACACATATATCTACACATTGACATAGAATGTGCCCACCGATGTACTCATAGGTGGTGGTATGCTAGAGTGGGTGGACACCATTGTGGGTGAGCATGCTCATTTATTTGATCCAGTGGTGCTAGTGGTGGCGACGTGTACCATGTTACTGAGCGAGAGGGATGAGGCATGAGAGGAGACATGACAAGCTAGAGAGGCTGTAAGTGGAGGTCCCCTAGCATAGGATGTATTTGTGAGGTTTGTGGAGCTACAAGGTCACTTTGCAGAGCATTTGACTGAGGTTACATTATTACGTCGAGCAGGTAGAGAGATATAGGGGCCATGATCAGTGGCACAACTAAGTGGTGAAGCATCTAGTTCTAGAGCTCTTGCAGTTATAGATAGTGATAGTGATGATGAGATATGATATATAGTGATGTAGCGATGTATGGGGGGTTTCCCCCCAGTATTGACATTTTTGTAACTATGATTGTGAATGATATATATATGGACTATTGGTGTATGTTCATTATGGACTTTTGATGTTTATTGATGTGTGATGTGATGATTGAGACTTATATCTTGATGTATGATGTGTTGATTATTGTCATTATATTTGATGTGTGATGTTTTGATTATTGTTTTGTTGATTTGATTTGCAATGCATAGTTGTTTGATGTTGACTAATGAATAATGATGATTAATGTGATTATAGATAGATAAATGATGAGATAGTGTATTGTATGTGTGAATATAAGTTGTGATGAATGGTAAAGTATGTATAAATGAATGATATAAAAGAGTATGTGAATGAGATGATCGTAAAAGTGTACTTGAATGCGTGTGAATATGATGAAGAGGGGGGAAGGAGAATAGTGATGCCCCCCAGTGTGTAGATGATAAGGTTCATTTATATAAGACCCCTCAGTAGTCAAGAATGAACCATAAAGTAAGAGTGCATCATCGAGAAGTGATATGATAGTATACGCTAGATAGATATATCAATATAATGTGTAGCAAAGATATGGTGAGGTTCTTATTCTGTACAACTGATCCCTCAATAGTCATGTAATAATTGTAAGAACATGAGTGCATCATCGAGGGGTAAGGTGAGAAAATCACCTACCAAATACCAAGCAGGCGTGTGGAGCGGTGGAAGCATGTGGGAGGCAGCATGAGCATATGAACCAAACTGAATGCCTGATGAAATGGTGCCAATGATGGGAGATGCAACGGTGGGAAGTGTAGATGCTGACGGCTTAGGAAGCCAATGTGTAGTAGTAGCATTGTGTAGTGGATGAGATGGTGCAGTAGTGGATGAATGAGATGGAGAGCACGCATGAACAACAACCTATGGTGGTGGATGAATAATGACCTTAGAACTAGACGAAGGAGATAAGTCAACTGGAGTAACAACATGCTTGTGTGGAAGTGGAGACATAGACCACTCATGAGAGTGAGAGCCAAAGGAAATGACACCCTTATCTTCTAATTGTTGTAATCTATCATGAAGGGCGTGCAATAGTCATTATCGCATGATGGCCATTGATATGATGATAGTTGCAATAAGGTCGATCATGCATGGCATTGCAAGCGATGAGGTGGATGATGTTGATTATAAGGTAAATGAATCAAACACTTGTATCAAGAAAGGAACACAACACATCATGAGGTCTAGCATGATGAGAAAAGTGTAATGGCTCCTCATGAAGGAGATGCAGAAGTTTGAGGTGGAGCCTGATGTAGTGGAGGAGATGAAGGATGCTTATGCAATGGAGAAGAATGAAATTTCTTGTGAGGTGGAGGAGATGGAGACCATGGAGGATGCTCAACATATGGAAGTGGAGAAGAACTAGATGATGCAACAGTAGCAGTGATAGGAGGATCTATAACATGTGCAACAATGAGATATTTTTCTAGATCGATGACCTTATAGCATAAGAGTGTGAATGATTCACATGTGTCATATTGCAAGCACTCTTTTAAAGTAGGAATTAGGCCACGACAAAAGATGAATTGTTTTTCTAATTCAATGGGCTGAAAGACTAATTGATGTATGCAAGCATTGAAATGTAAAATGTAATCAATGATAGGTTTTTTTTGCCTTGATGTAAGCCAGGTAAGCAGTCATGGGTGACTCTAGGGCCATTGTTAAGTATGAAAGTGATTGAAGAAAGACCTCTTCCATCTCACAATAGGTACTAATAGATCCAAAAGGTAAATGTGTGTACCATTGGAGAGCATCATCAGTAAGACTATGGTAAAAGGATTTTAGAAATAATCGATCATTATAGTAAGAAGCCATAGCTAGATGATAATGCTTGAGATGTAAATATGGATTTCCAGTACCATCAAAGCATGAAAATGTAGGCATAATGAAATCCTTAGGGAATGTTGAATTGTGAATCTTCTTTGGAATAGGATTTCCATGTAAAGAATTGTTATCAATGGAAGCATAATAGGCCTTGTCTTTCAAGAGTGAGAGATTGGACCTAAGATTGTAATTGACCAACAACATGCATGAGCGATAAGATATCCTGTGATGGAATAGTAGGATATGTAGATGGTGTATTGAGAAGTTGTATCTTTCCATTATGAGTGATCATAGGAATATCAAAAGAAGAAGTGGAGGATGTCGATGCTATAGGCACCATAGGTGTAGGTGCGGAAGAAGTTAATGGGTGGTGAAGAGCATGGAATATCATATATCATCATTAGGAATATCATTGGAAGTTGTTAGGAGATGAAGTAATGGACAAACAATGATGGGGAAAATTCAACATGCATGTTACTAGACACAATCTCAGAAGGAGATGAAAGTAAAGTGCGGGGATTCACATTCAGCAGTATGCAAAGAGGTGGAATCGTTACTATCATGTGCCTCATCAATATCAGACAAAGATTCAGAGGCAAGGATTTCATCAAGCGTATCATCACTGTATAATGAAGAAGAGAAGTATGAGATGTAACCTTAGAATCACTTGAAACATTTTTAGAAATGCAAGGAGTATGAGATGTAGTTATACAATTATCTTGACTAGTATTAGAAGCAAGATCATGCACATGTATATTATCATTATGTGTTGTATTTGTAAGCTACTCATCATCAAGGTTAAGCATATAATCAATAATAGCCTCATCTAAAGTTGTGACAATAGAAATAGAAGAAGGTGGAGGAGGCCTATTGACTGATAGGATAATCTAAGATCTGACAACCTGAAAAGATAGTTGGGTCTGAAACAATACTAATGTAGAATGATCAAAATCTAGTAGGAATATTGCATTCATTGGCTAAAATATGTCTTTGAACCTCATCCAAAAGAGTAAGATTATGATATAGAGTGTGAAGTTCAGCGATATGGTTGCTTCATCATATATAGGGTTTATACTCACATGAGGCATAGCTTGGGTAGGAGGAGAAGAGCTATTCTTAGCCATTAGGGTTTTAGTGGATCCTAGGGAAATGAGTTCTAAGCTATGGGTTCACCAAAATGATTTAATAAAATCTGAATAATTTTATTAAAATCTGAAAGCAAATGATATGCTATAAATGACATATAATGAAATATAAATGCTAGAAGCAATTTATTTGATTTTAATTATGAAAGGAAATAAGAGAGAGATAAGATACTTACCTTGATTTTCTTATCCTGAAGTGAGTCTGGGCTAAAGAATGTGATGAAACAAAAATACAGACCATCACAATGAACCTCAGAAAAATGCAGAGAAGGTGGAAATTCCTGGACATGGGCCCTGGGAAAGGACTAGGGGCACCTAGTGGGCACCCAAGACCTCTGTGGGGGTGTTGGAGTCTGTAGAAAATGTCGAAACCTGGTTTTGATACTTGTCACTAGGGTTTTTCACACTTGTTCACCTTTGGTTGCACCTGTATGTCGCACTTGGATTGCTGAGGTACCTATAAACCTACACACAAATATCCTCCTGCAAAACCCTTAAAAAGACATCAAATCCTAAAAAATAAAGATGCAAAATGAGGGGTCAAACTGTCCTCAGCTGTCAAATAGTGAACTTATGACTGAGCATTGCACTACATCTCAGACCCAATGTAGTTATATGTGCTTGTGTGTGCAATAGTGCTCCTAGGTCACCCTCATGCCAATGACACCAAGATAGTGGGTGATAACTAGATAAAATGCAAATGTGTGGATGGAATAGAATGAACTCCCCTTCCTATGTAGTGTGTATGCAGAATAATGAGCCCAAGATGTAGTCCCTTTGATATGTAGATAGATATCCCTTGATAGAAATTTCCCTCCCTTATAATGGTATGTATGTTGTGTTTATATAGGGATCTCTTACTTGAATTTTGACACTAATGACCCGACATGCTGACTAGTACCTTGGGATATGAGTGGGAAAATCGAAAACTACCAACCTCAAGTGTCAAAAATAAGATCAAACATAAAGAGGGCACGGGCCCATGATGGAAAGAGCGTCTAGGAGTGCCTAGGCGACTAGTGTCCAGAGACAAATGATGAAAAATGAGTGGAGACTAATTGATAGGGATCCCTGTGACTCTGACCAGAACTAGGTATATGACTGACAAGTGCGAAAGATAAAAGCAATAGAAACCAAGTGAGACAAATAAACGGATGGACTAGGGACAGTGGGTCATCTAGTGAATACTTTTCTCATGCAAGATCCATATATAGATATATATATATAATATATATATATATATATATATAATATATATATATATATATATATATATATATATATATATATATATAACAACATAATTGGTGGTATAGTAAATAGTAGCAAGTACGTGATTTTTTGTCTATAGAAAGTGTGCACTTGATGATCATGAGTGTAAAAGGATAGAAATATGTCATGAAAATGTTGTGTAGAGAGAGTTTTTGGGTGATCTCACTCCAAGTGCAAGTTTTTTGGGCGATCTCATGCCAAGTGCAAGTTTTTTGGGCGATCTCATGCCAAGTGTGATTTATTGGGTGATCTCATACCACAACAAAAGAGTGTTGGGGAGAGAGGTCTAGTGTTACTCTCCTTCCATGAATTATTCCTAATTATACACCATTGTAGATGGTGTGATACTATTTTGTTCTGAGTTGTAGTAAATTAGTTATAAATTTTTTCTGAGTTGTATAGATTGTAATGGAGATAGAATGCATTTTTCTTGCTAGAGGATTGTTCCTATACTTTGAAACTGCCCCAATAACTGTTGTGAACTGTATTGACATAAGAAATTAACTGTATCTTACCCCAAGAAATAGATGCCCAGGGGAGGTAAGGAGCGCCCAAGTTCTAATGTCTGAATCTGGGCACTGGTGTCTGTGCTAAACTGAGGACCCAAATCATATTCTAGACTATTTTTGTAATTGTAGTCTGTGCTGATTTTGTGCTGATCATTACTGTGATGTAGCTTTTAGATCTTGCATGGGGTGATTGATTCACCCAGTGTATTCCCCCCTCATTTGGGGTGCATGTGATGCTGATAAGAGCATGTGGTCCAAAGGGGATGACCTGAAACTGATATGAAGTGAATACCCTATAGGGGAAAGGGAATGTGCATGGTAGAGACCAAGAAACATGCAAACAAAAGTATCTAGATACATGTGTTAGTATAAGAATCTAACAAACATGTCATAGAAAAACAATGTAACAACCAAAGGAACATACAATATATATCATGAAAAATGGGTTTCAAATATGGGACATCGCTCATAATGTCACAAGACAATCAAGGACAAAGTGGCCAACAAAATACAAGCAAGGATCAAATAAGACATAGGGCATAGCCCACAAATATCAAACATACAAGTAGAAAGAAATGACAAGAAAAAATGTATCATACAACCATGGTGGAAAATGATACACACGAAGTACCCGTTAGCATGTTAGAAAGATAATAAGTATGTCAAAGTGCATATGTACTAATAAAAAGTAGTGTGCTAGGAAGTAGAAGTAGTAAATAATGAAACAATAACACATGTAATGTGTGAGAAAGTAAATTCCCCTAGGATCCTCAGTGGGACTGGTAAGAGGTTCAATGCCAAACATCATTGGAGCGTGTAAGGACTTGTAAGATATTTGCATTCGCTCCAAAAGAGTAAGTGAACACACATGTGTATATAGAAAATATATTGACATAATAAATATCTGTATAGCATGGGAAACAAAGTGTACATGTAAGTATAAACAAGCAATAGTAAGTGCAACCAAGATATGCAATATGCAATGAGTCTGAATGTGATGGTATGTAATGTGAATGTGAAGATGTAAGGGGCAATGTTCACCCCAATGTATGTGTATGAGAATGAGATGAGGTTCATTTATAACCCCTCAATAATTAAGAATAAATCATAGAATAAGAGTGTGTCATTGGAAAATGGTTTTCAGGTGAGATACTAGAAATATGTATCGTGAATCAAAGAGCGTGAAGTGTAGAAAAGGTGCGAGTCTCATTTCAAATTTAGACCCTTAGCAATCGAGTCTAAACCATGGAACTAGAGTGCATCATAGGGTAGTATGTTGTGTGTGAATGGAGTGCTAAAAAGATGCATCATGAGGCACAAAGCATGAAATGTTTAGTGTGTGAGGTTCATGGTTGTATTATGCCCTCAACAGTCAAGTTTGAACCTTAACACAAGAGTGTGTCATAGGGAAATAACAATACAAAGTGTATCAAGTTGTGTAAGATTTCCTAGAAATAGGAAGTATGAAGCACAAAACGTAAGAGTATAAATGGTAGACAATTAATGCTTCTAGAAGGGGGGGTGGAAGTGTGATGCCCCTCAAGTGTGTAAGAAATGAAGATCTATGGTGGTGTTTGAAATGTGTCCCAACCATCAATGAAAGGAATGGTTTTCTTGATAAAAATGATTGGTTGTTGAAGTTGAGGGTGGATAGGGACCTTGAATGGTGGTGGCTTATTTGGGATTGATAACAGTGTAGAAGACTTGATAGGAGATGAGGATGGACTAATTTTGAGAGGCGGTTGTTTAGTTTGACTTAGTAATGTTGTAGAATAATTGAGAGGGGGGGTTGGATTGATTTTGAGAGGAAGTTGCTTATTTGGAATGGGTTAAACATGCAACTCTTAACTTAATGTATAAGGAACATTAGTAATGATAGAATGATGCTCATTAGACAAAGATGAATCAGATTTAGGAACCCAATGGGATGTAGCAATTGGATATGAATTTGTAGCAACATTTTGTGTAGCAAATGAGATGAGACCATAATGTTTAAGGTGGCCAATTTGTTGTTTTAGAGTATAAAATAATTGTCATTATGTTCATTGAATCGATGATAATTGCAATATGGATGACCTTGATATCTTGTAAGCTGATAAGGAGGATAGTAATGAGTATATGGAAAGTTTATTAATTGATGAGAGAAGAGCTGAGGAAGAATATCATATTGCTTAGAATTATGATCAAACTTTAGAGGTGCAGGGAGTGGTAAGACTTAAGGTTCACTTATGTCACAGGGTGTTCTTTAGCAAGGAAACATCCTAGCACATGCATTCATATTGAGGTAATTAAAATTGATAAAAACAAAGTCGATATAATGGTAGACATTAGGGGGTGAAAGGGTTTAATTTATTAATATTTTAAATTAGGTATTGTAGGTAAGTTAGAGAGGTGGGATAGATAAGAGGTAGAGTTAATTGTAATATAAAACAAAAAAATTTGAACCCTAGTTTTAAAGATAAATACCTTAAAATTGTAAAAGGCTCAATGTCATAAATCTATACTATAATCTCTTTTTGAGTAAAGAAACTTGAATTGGGAGATCATTAAGCAAGAAATAATAGGATGGTACAAAACTAGGTTTGAGTATGATTTTAAACACATGATATTATTTCATCATATTTTTTTTATCATTGGTAAATGGTTTTTTGGGAGGGACCATACCCTAAAGTACAAAAATCCCAAAGGTCAGAAAAACGTGAAAATCAAGGTGTTTTTTTTAATATGTGGGGGCCATACCCTATCTACAAGCCTATAAGCCAAATTATACAATTAAAACAAAAGTGGTTTTTTGATATGTGGGGTCCACACCCCAGCAAAAGGCCAAATTGCCAGAATAAGCGACAAAGTCATAGAAAAAGACAAACTACCCGAGAGAAGCACATAAATAAAAAAATTGATAAATGGTTAAAGCTTAACATTAAGGTAATTGGTAATAGGTCTTGAATGGCTTCAAACTCTCTTTCTAGAGAAAATACATATTAAGAAAATAATATTTGAGTAGGAAACAAGATATATTTTTTGTTTGATATATTAGGGTATAAATAAAAAGGGGTAAATAAAATTCTAATGGAAAATGGGTAAGTACTTGGTACATGGAAAAAATAGGGGGTATTTTCATTATAATTATATAACGGGAGGGGGTATTATCAATTGAATAATTATAGGTAAAAGTTGACATTAAGGGTATTTTTAATACCCTTCGAATGAACATGTTATACCATAATTTTACTAAGTGAACCCCCATGACTTATATGAGCACATGTAGAAGACATAACATTAGGATGAGGAGAATGAGATGTAGAAGGAGAACTAACATGAGCTTGAGAAGCATCATTGAGCTGTTGGATTTTAGATTTAAGAGATGTGATTGTCATTTCCATAGATTGAATTTTTTCTTAAAATAAAGAGTTAAAAGATTGGATGGACTCTAAGATGGGTTGATTAGATGGAGGATTATGGCCTATAGAGTTATCAGATATATGATTAAAGATGAAACTTACTTGAGCTGGTGTCATACTGTGAGGTAGATACATAACGTCTAGGGATTTTTGAAGAACATATTTGCAAGGTCGATACATTTGAAGCAAGTCATGCAATGAGATTAGAGTATTTTTAGGAGCCATGAGAGAAAACAGAAGGATCCAAGTGTATTCGAATGCAAGTTCACCAAAATATTTAACAAAAATAGATTTGATGATAAACCATGATTGTAGAGTAACTGAATGTACACTATGATATACAACTACTAAATACACTATGACACAAGTAATAATCTAATAAAATATGAAACCCTAAGTGTAAGATGAGAGAGAAAAGGACTTAGATGATTCATGCTTTTCCTGAAACTGATCTGGATTGGAAGAAAGATGAACATGTTCAGCTAACAATGTCATCGATGTTCATGTTAAATTTTGCAACAATCGGATGAGGTCAGACTAGGGCACTTTTACACCAGCTTTTTCTACTGGGCATCCATGACTGCAAAAGTGGTCGGAATATGATTTCTAGGGTGTTGCAAGAGTGTCACTAATATCCATTATTTGTCATCTTCATGTCGCAATATGATCGCCAAAGTACCTATAACTTGGAAGACAGATATTCACCTACAAAACCTATAATACCACATCAAATACAAAAAATAAAAATGCAATATGGGGAGTCAGAATGACCTTGGTGGTCACCCGAATGAGTGAACTTATGACCGAGCGTTGCACTGCATCTCATATTCCATGTAGTTCTTGTGTGAAATAATGCCCATGTGTAAGTTCACTTGATACATGATGTAGCTAGATTTAACAATGTAGATAGACATGTGGATGGAATAAAGAAACTTCCCCTTCCTATAAAGTGTATGTATAAAATGCATTCCCTTGTTCCTTGAATGGATGATAGATGGATGCTTTTAATGCTCTTAGATTCCTTTGGATGCAAGATTAGGTGATGATAGTAGATGCTTGGAGCTTGGTCCTTTATTTTGGTCACATAGATTTGTATTTATATGATTCCCTTGTTTGAATTTCATAATTAACAACTGGAAGGCTGACCCATAAGAAAATAATATTCCCAAAAGATAAAAAATGCCCAAAAAGAGTGAGTAAGGTGGAAAGAGGCCATGGGTGCCCAGAGAGGACGAGGGCGCCTGGGTGCTAGTGTTTGAAGCCATAAAAGATAAGAAAATGAAGTACTGACTAGGTTGTAGGGTGTGTAAGACCAAAAAGAAAACAAGAAACATAGACAAAAGGCCAAAGATAGCTGTCAATTACTAGTTTTCTTTCTTAGAAATCATATGAATGCTAGTATGTGTTTAAGACCTAGAAATGTAACCAAGTGCGTGATTTTGTGTCTACATCATCTACTAATAATAGAAACTCCCCCCCTCCAATTTTTTTTGGTCAACATGGAAACATCAAACAAAAAATTAGTGAGGGAAGCTTTTTCAAATGCGTACACCTCGGCATGACCCTAGCTCCATCCATATTGAATGACCTTAATTAAATATCTTTAAAATACTACATGATGCTTGTAATTAAACATAGGTAGTGTTGTACAATTAGAATGAAAAAAATATAGCCCACTACAATTGGACATAAAATATCAAATTTATATTGGGAAAAAACTTTTCAAAAGAAAATTAGAATCGAGGTTACATGTTATCTGAATATATACATGATTTGAAAACTCTTAGGGAGTTCAAAAATGTTTTTGATGTAGAATGTAGATTTCATGAAAAACATGTAGCCCCTTAGTTATGTTATTTGTCATGACAAATACATTTGCATGTCTTTTGCAAAGATAATAAAATATGTCGTATGTTTTTGTCCCTAAATTGTTGTTATGATTCTAGTTTTCTTGAAATACATCTAGCATTTCTTGGTGTTTTATTAATTTTATTGACTGCTCAACTAGTATTCTTGAATTTAATTCAGTTAAAATTTTCCATAATAAAATTGGATGTTCACAAGAATTCGAAGACTTATGAATCAAAACAATATGTGTTCATTGCAAGTTTACATCAACAAAATAGCATAGTAATATTCTTTTTTGTAATTAATTGCAAATGCAACAAGATACTCAACACTTTTCTTTTCATGTTTTCATATTTATGAAGTATTAATGATACAAGATCAAATGCATTCACATTAAAAAATATATGAATTGTTATATCTTACTAATCAATGCCCATAATGCATGTAGTGCTAACTTCATAGATCCATCGACACTCGTCCCCTAGGAAAATATCCTCACCAATTTTTTTGGCTGAAATGGTAGGGAAAAACACAAAAAAATCAGTGAGACCAACTTATAATTTTGATACCATCTCAACCAGTATTATATGACCTTAATTAAAGGTCTTTAAAATTGTACATCAAACTATCAATTAAAAAATTAAAACATATTTTTTTTTGCATTACAGTTGTACAAGTTTGCATTATTGTGAAGATTTAAACTTTAGTTTTCCATAACCTAAAATAAAATTTCATATTTCTATTGGTTATGATTTTTGTTACTAATTGAAACTCCAAATTTCATGGTAGGGAAATTAGATCTTGATAAATCACTTCTTGGAAAAATAAAATTTCCAAACATCAAAAAATAATTGTATTTATCAAAAGTATGGTCCAGACCATTGAAATGATTTTTTTTTGTGGTTAAAAAAGCATCTAACTACATAGCTACCCTAAGATCAATTATGATATTTCTATAGTTCATCCAAGCTATCATCTTGTACTACCTATCAACATATAGTCCCAAAAAAATTATCATGGATTATAATGACACAAAAATTCATGTTAGGACATATAGGTAGTCATCAAGTGTGAAATAAAATGCATATACTGAAAGAAAAAGTTGGCCTTCCTATGTGGATGTTATCCTTCTTGCTGACCCGTGTTGTCATTCTGAACTGTTTATGTTTGAATAAGCTGCCCTCGTTAAGTTGTCTATGTTTAACAATGTCATGTTGGATAAAAACATGTTGGAAGTGTTCTTGGACGTGCTTGTTGATTGATATCATGGGTTCATAGATTGTGTGGACTATAATTGCACTATAAACCATGTTAGCACATATATGATGTTATAAATGAACACACATGTGGCGTGAACAATGAACACATGAATTATCTTCAAGAGACAATCTATCTAGTAAAGATAGGAAAAAAATAAATTTGGAATGCCACTATACTCCATTCCAACTATCAACATGTGATATCTCTAAACATATATGGCCACCAACATTGAATCAAAAATTATAAACCATTTTCATACATTCTCACCAACCTAAAAAAATTATTTTAGAAATGCCTTTTTCCAAATACTTATACCTTTTTGCTAAAGAACCATTTTTTACCATACTCACAGGTAACATGAGTTGATAATTGACATGAAGTATAGCTAAAATATAATTTAAGTCGACATAAAACATGATAAATTGGTAATGATCTATGCACAACAATAAAAATCTAAATACATGAAAATCAAACAAACAATTTCCACTCACATAGAAATATGTATTTTCTTTTACATCCATTTCACATAAAAAATGGCAGAGAGAAATTACCATAACCATCTATGTAAAACATCAAATATATAATATGTGATACCTATTTAATATGATCTATGTTGTAGCTCTAGTCCAATTCATGTTTTTTTTTTTTCAAAATGTCATTTTTCCAAAACCACCAGTATTCAAATGTGCTAAATACATTCCTAAAAACAAACTTGTCAAATGAATATTGTATAAAATGTATTACGTGTAACAAAAACCCAAAATATGATTTCAAAAGTGCAGTGTTACTTTAGTAGCTATTTTATGCGGATGAATTAGTATATAGTTAAATTGCAATAATCGATCTATTATTCCACTTGAAATCTCGATTTAGAGAAAGGAATGACAACCAAAAAAATATAAATGATATGAATTTTCCCTTGTTTAAAACTAGACTCTCTTGACTAAATTACCTTTTTGTTTAACTTTTCAAATTGATGGTTTTGGAGTTTAGGTTTGTATTCACGATGTCTTTATTTTAAATTACAAATCGGTTGTTGTTTTTTATTATTCTAACATATTTGTTTATATGTTTTTCATTCAAGTATTAAACAATCAATTAAATTATGAAACCTTACATGTATTCTTGCACACTTTAATTTTTTACATTTTGAAAAAAACTATGCATTATTTGGAATTTTTTGAAAACACTATAAAGAGACCAAAATAATCATCATTCAATAAGTATAAAATATATTTTTAGTTGTTGACCCATTATATATTTATAGTCATTTTTTGGTTTATTATTGTATCAAATTTTATATACATTAAGACGGTTAAGGATCTGATTGAAGCATATCCCTTAATGCAAAAAATTAACATTTTTTCAAATTTAATTATATTTAGAATCAAATATTTAAGGATTAATTTGCATCTCTATATCCAACAACAATATTGACTATGTTTTTGTTTAGATTTTGACGCTTGAATCTTTATTTTGACTACATAAACATTGGATCATATCTTTAAGTTCATTTAGTTAATTTGGTTT
Source organism: Taxus chinensis (assembly GCA_019776745.2). Lineage (NCBI taxonomy): Eukaryota > Viridiplantae > Streptophyta > Pinopsida > Cupressales > Taxaceae > Taxus > Taxus chinensis. The sequence continues at coordinate 712,529,734 of CM034146.1, read as the reverse complement.
ATAGTTATGAAATTTGGTTTTATTATACTGCTATTTCTTAGATACATTTGATAGATTAATATTGAATAATGCATCATTAAATCTTTTCTCTTTCTAGGTAGTAAGGTCACAACGAGAAAATATTCAATAAAATACATAAGGATATTTATATTTTTCTGTGTTTTAGCTTTAATTACTTGATGGACGAGAAATTTCCATGGAAAATTTCCACGAATGGTAATCTACTACATAGGCTCTACTATTTATATCTTCCTTTTAAGACATTTAACTTTGTGCACACTCCAAAATATTATTTTACAAGGACACCAAACACTTAAATGATCCTTTGGTCCTCAATATCTTCCACACTCCTTTAACTATGTTCAAGCTCTAAAATCTCTATTCAACATCCACTATTCCAAAATAGTAGATAAAATTTAAAACACGTGATTCTTCTTTCTATTACCCTTTAGTAACACTCAATATGGTTTAAGTATAATCTATTGCTTGTTAATCTTCACTTTGTCATGTATTCAATATTTTATTTGTCTTTGTTTCCTAATTAAATTTTATGTGGAATAATAGTCTTATATTTATTGCTAATTTCAATCTTATCAATTCAATTACCTTTTAATTATATTGAGAAGTAGTGCACAATGGCAACTGGTGTTGTGGTGGGTGTGTTTCTTGTTAATAACGAGTTCTAAAATTTAATTTGATTTCCATTTGGTTGTCACTAAGAATTTTTTCTTGTCTCTTGGAGAAATAAATTGAAAATTTATAATATCTTGGCCATATGGGAGAGTTAGGAGCCCTTTTTTTCTTGAAAAATATTTTTTCTAGCCTTACTCATTAGTTATCTAGATTGACATCATTTATCACAATTCATCAAAATATTGTGAAGAAGGTAACAAAATTATTAAAATTTGTGGTATGCTAAAAATATTTTAAAAAGGCCTTGAGAATGACATCTCTTGACATTCTTCAGATGGATGTATTGAAGATATCTGTACTAGTTTATATTACACTGTAAAGACAATGGAACATGGTCTGAATCAACAACCAATATATTTTAATTACTAGTATAGATATTTTATATACATCTAGATCTAAAATACATCGAGAACTATCACTCTTAAGGTTCTTATTTTTGAATCTTACACATAATAAATTGATTAAAAACTTCATTATCGTCTTCCCCAATTTCCCATTTACTGGTGACACATGTCATCATTCTAGCTGTATCACCATGTCGGGATCAAAAAATATTTCAAACTCAGGCTCCAAGAATACTATATGACCAAGATATTACATTTTTAAAATTTAATTCTCGAATTGAAAAGAAGAAAATTCTAAGTTATGGTCAAAACGAATGCCAAATTTAAAGTTGAAATTTCCATGTTATAATCAAATGATGGTAATCGACATCTCCATCAATTGATATACAATATAATATCACATCCTTAGGTATATAATAACGAATAAAAATTCTAGGTTTCAAATTACTCCCTCACAATCAAATAAATGTCAAATTTGAAATTAAATAATATTTATGAACAACTCATGACATTACATTCCACAACAAATCTAGCTTAATTATTTTATAAATCCTATCAACTAATAATCTAATGCTTATAGGTCCGAATTAAGGGTTATGAGCATCCTAGGAAATAAATAAATAAATTCTATTGTAGACACATAATTAATGTAACAAAATATTGGATTACTTGATATGTTATTCCTCTACCATCTAAGAAAAAAATTCTAATAAAATATTTCATAGCCACCACTTCCTAAATTCCCCAATTAATTCTCTAACATATAGTCTATGCTCTATCATAATTTTCATTTTCTTTTATATTTCCCAACTATTTTTTCCTAAATTCTTTATATATTTACCTTTCTTGATCTCTTCTTCCAATAAACTTCCAAGTATTCAAAACAATATAAAGTATGAAAAATACATGAGTATGAATTAAATATATGAATTCTACAACAAATACACTTGCATATGTATCAGTAAAAAATAAATTCTCCTAAATATTAACGTCCCAGTCACTTGCTTAATTTGCCTAGTCCTTAATTCGCCTCATTTACCTCTAATTACCAATCATAATATAAACTCTATATAAATGGTTGAGTGGATATCATAACAATATATAATATGATGCAATACTAAGTGTATCCTAATTCTAATTGATTGCTAACCAATCTTAATGATAAATGAATATTAATGATTGATTGACATATTAACAAGGCATAATTAATTGTGCCACTAGACTCATCGACAAACCGTCACACCATTACCTCATCTTTGTTAAAATAGTTAAATTCTGAAAATCTCTTCAAAGATCCCACCATCTTAAGCGTGTTCATTTTTTTTATTTTACACATTTTATGAAATTGGTTTATGATTTACTTTATATAAATTATAATAGTGACATGTCCATTTTGAGAGGGAAAATAATGTGACAAATACTTCAACAAAATTAATGCAACACGTGTCATAAGACTATAGAGAGTCCCATTCCATCATAAGTTCTTTTTCTTGACTATGGAAAAGATATGAGAATGAAGGAGCTTAATGTGCTGGTATGTTCTGGGATCAATTTCAATTGATATAAATATGTCCTTTGTGGGTATTTAACACATTGTAGGTGTTGGGTGAGTAACTACTGAGATATATACAATGTTATTTTGCAAGTTGCGAGGTCAATTTTTTTGAAATAAGTTATTCATAATGTATCGGTAACTTATTTTCATTCTATAAGAATAAGAACTTCAATCTATCATATTCATTTTCTTTATAATGGTGAGATATATGAAATATAAATATCACTACCATTTAAATTTTTCTAAAAATCAATATATAAATATTAATAATTGAGTGAGATGTTAGAATAATAAACACAATTAATCATACTAACATTGTTTTTTATTTTCATCTAATACACGTATATACAGAAATAAGATTAGAGAAGAACCTCTATTTCTATCTTAGTGTTAGTGAAAAATCCATGAAATCGTATAAAGGTCAATTACAATCGTTACAATAACACACATTAAAAGAGTAAATCTACATGTAAATGAAAAAATATCTCCGTAACAATCAAAGATAAAAATTCAGAAAAATGTAATAAAAAAAAAACAAGGCAAAAATAAAATGCATTCACATTAGAAAATGTATGATTGGTTATATCTTACTAATTTCAATTCCCATAACACATGTAGTTCCGACTTCATAGATCCATCAACACTTATTCCCTAGGAAAATATTCTCACCAAATTGTTTGGCTGACTGCGTGGTAGGAAAAATACAAACAACTTAGTGAGACCAACTTATAATTTTGATATCAGATCAACTAGTATTATATGACCTTAATTAAAGGCCTTTAAAATTGTACATAAAACTCTCAATTAAAAATTCAAGAAATTCTTTTTTTGCATTACAATTGTACAAGTTTGCATTATTGCAAACATTTAAACTTCAGTTTTCCACAACCTAAAATAAAATCTCATATTTGTATTGGTTATGATTTATTTTACTAATTGTAACTCAAACATTCATGCTTGGGAAATTAGCTCTTGATAAATCACTTCTTAGAAATTTAAATTTACCAAACATCAATAAATAATTGTACATTTATCAAAAGTATGGTCCAAACCTTGAAATGATTTTTTTTTTTTGTTTAAAACAAACGTCTTTAATTTCATAACTGCCTTAAGACCAATTATGATGTTGTTATAGTTCATCCAAACTATCAATTTATACTACCTATCAACATATAGTCATGCAAACATTATCATAGATTATAATGACACAAAATTTCATGTGAGGATATATATGTAGTCATCAAGTGTGAAATATAAATGCATACAATGAAAACAAAACATTATCCTTCTTATGTGGATGATGTCCTTCTTGTTGACATGTGTTGTCATTCTGAATTGTGTGTTTGTAATGTAGCCAAATTCTAAACAAACTTGATACACTGATAATAATATGAACTCCAAAATAAAATAGATCTCCTTCTACATTTCTGAATAATTAATTACAATGTTTCCTAAATAGGAAAACAACTCCCAACTTGAGTTGCCAAGCAAACTCTAACTAACTTTGATTAAATTTACTCTAGGTGGTGGAAATTACTATTTTTAGTAGTTTACTAGAACCTGCTATTCTTAGTAAGTTTGCATGCTTATTCGTACGGGCAAAAAAATTTCCACGTATCTTCTACATTCTTAATTTAGAGGAATTTCCCACTTTTTAACTCATAATGCAACTAATAGAATAAAATTAACTAATGCCCAAAAATAGGAGAAAACCAAACTACAACTTAAATCCTAATTTTCAGCTTCAAGATGGTGGATTTAGGGCTCGAAAATGTGTCAAAACGTGCCCCAACTAGTAAGATGGGTTGACCAGTGTGTTTGCCTCATCGAAAGATGTGGTTTAAAAAAAATGTACTCAAACGGACACCCAAAGCTCAAGTTATGACCTTGTCAAGTTCCTGCTAATTTTTGCACATCAATCTCCGTTTCTTGAAAAAAACATAGCTCTTGCAAGTTGTCTTCTTGTAAATGCTTCGAGTTATCTACATCCAACTTCTTGATCTCACACTTTGTGACCCAAGGATTTTCCTCTTGTTCTAGTCCTTTCCAATGTGCCAAATATTTTTTGTATTTCCCATGTCGCGTGTCCATTATTTTCTTATCTAGAATCTGATCCAATTCTTCTTTCTTCTTCACTGGAACCTGCTGCCTCTAATCTACTACTTCGTCAATAACATCCCCTTCTGCACCATCCCCATGAAAATAATACAAATATGAAACATTAAACACTGGAGAAATATCAAAATTCATTGGCAATTCTACCTCATAAGCATTATCATTTATTTTTTTCACGATTTTGTAGGGACTAATCTTCTTGTACTTAAGCTTGTTATAGGGTCATTTTGGAAACCTTTCCTTCCATAGATATACCATAACCAACTCACCAATTGTAAATATATTTCTCTGTCTGTGCACATATGCTATTTCCTTATACTTATCATTACTATTCTGCAGCTTCTTCCACACTTCTTCCTGTAATTGTTGTATATGTTTGAAAAATGCTTCTGCATCATCACTGAGTCTGCCATCAAATGGTAGCTGTACCAAATCTAACACCCCATTTGGATTACTCCCATACACAATTGAAAATGGAGACTTTCTTGTGGATCTATTTATGGAACTGTTATATGTAAACTCAACTTGTGGTAATGCTAAGTCCCATTGTTTTGGCTTTTCCCCAACGATGCACCTTAACAGGTTTCCCAAACTCTGATTTACCACCTCTGTTTTCCCACAAGTCTGAGGATGATAGGCACTGCTGAACTGTAGTTGAGTTCCCAATTTCTTCCATAAATTATGCTAGAAGTGACTTAAGAACCTTGTGTCCCTATTTGAAGTAATGGTTTTTGGAACACCATGCAAATGAATAGCTTATCTAAAAAAAAAATCTACTACGCCTCTCGCATCACTTATTTTCTCGCAGGTAATAAAATGAACCATCTTAGAAAAATTATCAACAACCACAAAAATTGAGTCATTACCTCATTGTGTTTTTGGTAATCCCAAAACAAAATCCATACTCAGATCAGTCCACGACCCTTTAGGAACAGGCAACGACATATACAACCCTGTATTTTGTGCATGGCCTTTCGAGACTTGAAAAATTTGACATCTCTTCACATATCTTACCACATCTCTTTTCAACTTTGGCCAATAGTATTTCTTTGCTACCAAGGCTATCATCTTATCTTTACTAAAATGCCCAGCCAATCCTCTGCTATGTAACTCTTTCATTATATTCTCTCTCATAGACCCAACTAGAATACATAGTTGGCATCCCTTGAATAGGTAGCCATCCTGTAAAATGTACTCATCTTGGACATCTCCTACATTGTCTGACAATGGACGAATTAACCTTTCAACAATATCCTTGAAAAAAAATCAAAAGAATACAAACCCTTTGTTGCTTCAAAACCCACCACCTCATTTTTCATAGTGGTAAACAAAGTCACTAACCTACTTAATGCATCTGCAACTTGATTTTGTTTTCCTGATTTATGTTTTAGAGAAAAAGTATAACCTTGCAAATAATATGAACTCCAAAAGAAAATAGATCTCCTTCTTTATTCTTGAATAATTAATTTTAATGTTTCCTAAATAGGAAAACAACTCTCAACTCTAGTTTCCAAGCAAACTCTAACTAACTTTGACTAAATCTACTCTAGGTGGTAGAAATTACTATTTTAGTAGTTTACTAGAACCTGCTATTCTTAATAAGTTTGCATGCTTATTCATACAAGCACAAAAATTGCCACGCATATTCTACATTCCTAAATTAGAGGAATTTTCAACTTTCTAACTCATAATGCAACTAATAGACTAAAATTAACTAATGCCCAAAAATAGGAGAAAACTGAACTAAAACTTAAATCCTTATTTTCGACCTCAAGATGGCACATTTAGGGCCCGAAAATGTGTTAAAATGTTCCTTAACTAGTAGGGCGGGTTGACCGGTGTGTTCATCTCATCGAAACATGTGGTTTCAAAAAACAAATAGACTCAAATGGACACCTGGAGCTCAAGTTATGACCTTGTCAAGTTCCTACTTATTTTGGTGCATCATTCTCCCCTACTTGAAAAAAACGTAGCTCCTGCAAGGTTTCTTCTTCAATCTACTTCCATTTATCTGCATCCAACTTCTTAATCTCCCAATATGTGATCCAAGTATTGTCCTCTTGTTCCAATCCTTTCCAATGTACCAAATATTTGTTGTATTTTCCATGTCGCGTGTCTATTGTTTTCTTATCTAGAATTTGATCCACTTCTTCTTTCTTCTTCACTGGAACCTGCTACCTCCAATCTACTACTTCATCAATAAAATCCCCTTCTACACCATCCCCATCAAAATAATACAAATCTGAAACATTAAACACTAGAGAAATATCAAAATTCCTTGGCAATTCTACCTCATAAGCATTATCATTTATTTTTTTCACGATTTTGCAGGGACCAATCTTCTTATACTTCAACTTGTTATAGGTTCTTTTTGGAAACCTTTCCTTCCATAGATATACCATAACCAACTCACCAACTTTAAATACCTTTCTCTATCTGTGCACATCTGCTATTTCCTTATACTTATCATTACTATTCTACAACTTTTTCCGCACTTCTTCCTGCAATTGTTGTACATGTTTGGAAAATGCTTCTGCATCATCATTGACTCTGCCATCAACCAGTAGCTATACCAATTCTAACACCCCATTTGGATTACACCCATACACAATTGAAAATGGAGACCTTCCTATATATCTATTTATGGAACTGTTATATGCAAAATCAGCTTGTGGTAATTGCTAAGTCCCATTATTTTGGCTTTTCCCCAACGATGCACCTTGAAAAGTTTCCCAAACTCTGATTTACCACCTATGTTTTCTCATCAGTTTTAGAATGATAGGCACTACTGAACTATAGTTGAGTTCCCAATTTCTTCCATAAAGTCCGCTAGAAGTGACTTAAGAACCTTGTGTCCCTATCTGAAGTAATGGTTTTTGGAACACCATACAAACGAACAACTTCTCTAAAAAACAAATCTGCTACGCCTGTCGCATCACTTGTTTTCTTGTAGGCAATACAATGAACCATCTTAAAAAACCTATCAACAACAACAAAAATTGAGTCATTACGTCATTGTGTTTTTTGTAATCCCAAAACAAAATCCATACTCAGATATGTCCACGACCCTTAAGGAACAGGCAACGACATATACAACCATGTATTCTGTGCATGGCCTTTCGAGACTTGACAAATTTGACATCTCTACACATATCTTACCACATCTCTTTTTAGATTTGGCCAATAGTATTTCTCTGCTACTAAGGCTATCATCTTATCTTTACCAAAATGCCCAAACAATCCTCCTCTATGCAACTCTTTCATTATATTCTCTCTCATAGACCCAACTAGAATACATAGTAAGCATCCCTTGAATAGGTAGCCATCCTATAAAATGTACTCATCTTGGACATCTCCTACATTTTCTTACAATGGACGAATTAACCTTTCAACAATATCATTGAAAAAAAATCAAAAGAATACAAACCCTTTATTGTTTCAAAACCCACCAGCTCATTTTCCATAGTGGTAAACAAAGTCATACGCCTACTCAATGCATCTGCAACTTGATTTTTTTTTCCTGATTTATGTTTTAGAGAAAAATTATAACCCTGCAAAAATGATACCCACTTTGCATGCCTACTATTCAAATTCTTTTGTGTATTCACATACTTCAGGGCTATGTGGTCTGTAAATAACACAAACTCCTTAGGCACTAAGTAATGCCTCTAATGCCTTAATGCTTGTACAATTGCACAAAATTCCACATCATAAGTAGAGTAGTTCTGTCTTACCTCATTTAGTTTCTCACTAAAGAAAGCTACTGGCTTTCCACCTTGACTTAGAACAACACCAATACCCACATGTGAGGCATCACAATCAACCTCAAACACTTTATCAAAATATGGTAGTGCTAAAATGGGTGCCTCTGTCACCTTCTTCTTCAAGAACTGAAAAACTATCTCAGTTTCCTTTGTCCATAAAAACATCCTTCTTTTTGTGCAATCTGTTATAGGTGGTACAATAATGCTGAAATTTTTAATAAATTTTTTGTAAAATGTTGTTAGACCATGAAAGCTTCTTACCTTTGTTATACTCCTTAATGAATTTAAGGAGAAGGGAGAATACACATTCCTTAATGAATTTCCCTCAAAATAATAATCCAACTTAGTAAATGAAACTTACAATGCAACCGTTCTTTTAAAAGAACATAATACTACAAGTCCTCCACCTAAGTGGGAATTTACAAAATGATAGTTTTCTCACAAGGAAAGACTTCTTGATTTCACAAAAACACCAAGTGCCAATTCTCCAATAAGAGCTCCATATTTTCTCAAATAGATCACAACAAAAAATGGGGAGAGGCAACACTCTCCACCCAACCAAAAATCCAATGAGAGGAAGAATAAATTATTCTCATTGGCCCCCGAGCCCCAACCACAAGGCAATAAGGGATGGACCAACACATGGCAACTAAAAATGGTTCCACACTTACTTGCAAGAAACAAACACACAAGAAGATAACCACATAAAAGCACTCATTTTAAAGCACAACAACTACCCAAAACAATGGCTCTAAAATAAACTGAGTAGAGATAGGAACATGGGGGTGCCCTTGTGCCTTCCAAGGGTTTGAATGCTCACCTCTAAAATCCTCAACACAATCAATCCAAAAATCTCTTATGCCTCCCCACAACAACAAATATATGTCTCTTATGGCTCCCACAATAAACAAACTAACAAAATAGAACAAGGTGGGGCATCCAAAACCCACTACCTCCTAAACACACAGAAGCTCTTATGCCTCCCAACATATTTCATCTCCATTTCCAAATCTCAACACAACCTAAGGTCAATTTACTACCCAACACTTTAAACAAGAACACACATCCATACAACACATAACATACAAGAAAACAAGAAGAAAACAAGAGTGCAAGATTCTACCTTTCCATGGTAAAGCTCCACTTTTCAAGCAAGTCCCAAAATATTTCAAACTCAAGAAACTCCAAGCTCCCTTCTACTCCAACAAGCAAGCACTCGCAAAAATCCAAGATCCAAAGCTAAGAAAGTAACCCCTTTTACTTCCCAAAAATTTCAATAAATAGAAAAGAGGAGGAGGGAGATGATGTGGGTCCATGTAGGATGTCACATCATTTCTTCTCCACTCTACATCACTCAAGTCAAACCCATACTCCAAGAAAAATAAATGGGTAGTTGAGAGGTATGACAAACCTCTTACACACACCACTCTAACCCATACCCTTTAGGAAAAATAAATAAACATATGTAAGAAAGTGAAATTAAAACTCACCTTTTTCCTTCTAAAACACATAATGTGGTCTATTTTAAAACCCCCAACCCACAGGTAGGGTTGGTATAATAAATTAAGAGGTGTGAGACAAGTTTAAATTGTACCACAAGCCTCCAAAATTGGCCCTTAAGGCCAAATCCGAATTTCCAAGATGAGGTAGAGTGTACAACACTCAAGATCACATACACTCAACTTAAAGCACATAAACCAAAATACTATCTAATCTAATAAATGACTTCTTTTTGTCCCATCCATAATTAACTTAGTAACATGAGTAATTTACTAATCTAGACACAATTTAATTAATGATAAAAAGGGAATTACATCACCATAAAATCACATACTTTAAAATTAAATAGAGGAAATAAAAGAATCAACACAAACCTCTTGGTCACAATTGAAGGTAATCCCCCCATGGGGACCCCCCTAATAATAAATAAAATACACAAAACATAACACAAGTTGTCACGGTGACCATTGTCGAATCCATCCAGCATTCTGATGTAGTTGGTCTCTAATCCCCCTTTGATTGTTGTGATATAATTGTCTGTAAAACACACAATACCTCTTTTGGTCTCGTGGTAACATCAAAAAATTCAAGATAAAATATATGCATAAAGGTCAACAATCATCCATACATAAATTAAATCATCATCTAGGAAAATAATGTTACTATTTTAAAATTCCAACAACATCTCAATTCTATATTTCATCAATACCAATAAGTTCACAAGATTAGTTCACTGTTAAATCCTACTCAATATGACAAAAATGTCGAATGTCAGAAATATATAAATATGTCAACAACACATCATCATCAATATAATATGTCTCTCTAAGAAAATCCACACAATCATACTATGAATCTAAATCCATCAATAGTCCAAGTATCTCTATTGTCTAATCATCACGCTAAGCCAAAATGATACAATAATATCCATGTATATAACCAACACTAATCGAAATCAAAATGTAATAAGTGTCGAAGGAAAGTGCGCACTACACCAACTATCAACATGTGATATCTCTAAACATGTACGCCCACCAACATAGAATCAAAAAATATAAACCATTTTCGTAAGTTCTCATCAGCCCCAAAAAAATTATTTTAGAAATGCCTTTTCCAAATACTTATAGTTTTTTTTTTCTAAAGATTTTTTTTCCATACTCACAAGTAACATGAGTTGATAATTGAGATGAACTATAGCTACAATATAGTTTAGGTCGATGTAGAACATGATAAAACGGTAATGATCTGTGCACAACAATGGAAATCCAAATACATGAATATCAAACAAAAAAGTTACACTCACATAGAAATATGTATTTTCTTTCACATCCATTTCACATATAAATGGTAGAGAAAAATTACCTTAACAATTCATGCAAACCAATAAAAATCTATTTTTTGTGATACTTATCTAATATGATCTATGTTGTAGCTCGAGTCCACTTCATATTTGTTTTTCAAAATATGAGTTTTCCAAAATCACCTATCCTGAAATGTGCTAAATACATTCCTAGAAACACACCTATCAAATGACTATTGTTTAATGTATTATGTGTAAGAAAAACTCACAATGGATTTCAAAAGTGTAATGATACTTTTGTAACTATTTCATTTTGATGAATTAGAATATAGTTAAATTTCAATAAATGTCTATTATTCCACTTGAAATGTATATTTAGAGAAAGGAATGAAAAATAAAAGTCTACATGATATAGATATCCCTTGCTCAAAACTAGATTCTATTGACTAAATTTCCTTTTTGTTTCACTTGTCATATTGATGGTTTTGGAGTTTAGGTTTGTATTCATGATTCCTTTATTTTAAATTACAATCATGTTGTTGTTTTTATGATTCTAACACATTTATTTCTATGTTTTTCATTTAAGTACTAAACGATAGGTTAAATTATGAAACCTTACATGTATTTTTGAACCCTTTACTTTTCAACATTTTGAAAAAACTATGCATTATTTGGAATTTTTTCTTCACACTCTCTAAAGATTAAAACCATCATCACTCAATAGGTATAAGATATATTTTCAATTGTTGACCCATTATGTATTTATAGTCATTTTTCAGTTTACTATTGTATCAAATTTTATATACCTTAAGGATCTGATTAAGGTAGATCCCTTAATGAAAAAATTAATATCTTTTCAAATTTCTTCATATGTAGATCCAAATATTTAAGGATTAATTTACATCTCTATATCCAACAACAACATTGACTATGCTTTTGTTCATATTTTAACACATGAATATTTATTTTGACTACATAAACATCATATCTTTAATTTCATTTAGTTAGTTTAGTTTGTAGTTTTTAAATTTAGATTTATCATACTACTATTGCTTAGATGCATGTAATAGATTAATATTGAATAATTCATCATTAAATATTTTCTCTTTTTGAGCATTAAGGTTACAACTTGAGAAAATATTCAATAAAGTGTACGGATATTTAAATTTAATGTGTTGTAGCTTAAATTGCTTGATGGACAAGAAATTTGCATGGACAGTTTCCACGGATGGTAATCTACTACATAGTCTCTACTATTTATATTTTCCTTTTAAGGCATTTAACTTCGAGATTTTTTTACAAGAGCCCCAAACACTTAAATGATCCTATCCTCCTCAATATCTTCCGCACTCCATTACCTATGTTCAATTCAACATCCACTATTCCAAAATAATATAAAACCTAAAACAAACTTTGATTCTTGTATATATTATTATCCTTTAGTAACACTCAATATAGTTAGGTATAATCTGTTTCTCATTAATCTTTGCTTCGTCACATTCATTATTTTACTTGTCCTTTTTTCCTAAGTAAATTTTATGCAAAATACTATTCTTATAATTATTGTTAATTTCAATCTTATCAATTCAATTATCTTTAAATTATATTGAGAAGCAGGCTCATATATTTTGATTACTAGTATAGATATTTTATATACATCTAGCTAAAATACATTGAGAAATATCACTCTGGAGGTTCTTATTTTTGAATCTTACACATAACACATTGATTAAAAACTTTATTAGTGTACTCTTCCCCAATTTCCCATTGACTAGTGACACATGTCATCATTCAAGTTGTACCACCATGTCGGACTCAAAAAATATTTCAAAATTAGGCTCCAAGAACACTGTATGACCAAGATATTACATTTTTAAATTTACGTCTCCAATCAAAAAGAAGAAAATTCTAAGTGATTATCAAATGAATGCCAAATTTAACACTGAAATTGCTATGTGATAATCAAATGATGGTAATCAACATCTCCATCAATTATAATATCATATCCTTACGTATATAATAATGAACACCAATTTTATGTTTCAAAATACTCCCCTACAACCAAATAAATATCAAATTTAAAATTAAATACTGATTATGTAAAACTCCTAACATTACATTCCACCAATACTAAATTATTATATAAATGCCATCAACATAATAATCTAATGCTTACCAATCATAATATAATCTCTTTATATAAATGATTGAGTGGATATCGTAACAATATCTAGTATGATGCAATACTAAGTGTCTCCTAATTCTAATTTATTGCTAACAAATCTTAACATAGAATGTATAAATGAGTAATGATTGATTAACATATTAACAAGGTATAATTAATTGTGCCACTAGCCTCGTCAACAAATCGTCACACCAATATATCATCTTTGTTGAAATAGTTAAATTCTGAAAATCTCTTCCCAGATCCCACCATCTTTAGCGTGTTCATTTTGTTATTTTACACATTTTATGCAATTGGTTCATGATTTACTTTATATAAATTAGAATAGTGGGACGTGCATTTTAACAGGGCAAATAATGTGACTAATACTTCACCAAATGAATGGAACACGTGTCATAAGACTATAGAGAGTCCCATTCCATTATAATCTTTTTCTTGACTATGGCAAAGATATAAGAATGAAGGAGCTTAATGTGCTGGTATGTTTTGGAATCAGTTTCAGTTGATATAAATATGTCTTTTGTGGGTGTTTTACACATTGTAGGTGTTGGGTGAGTAGTTACTTAGATATATAGAATGTTATTTTGTAAGTTGTGAGGTCAAATCTTTTGAAATAAGTCATTGAGAATGTACTAGTAGTTTATTTTCATTCTATAGGAATAAGAACACCATTCTATCATATTCGTTTTTTCTAAAATGGTGAGATCTACGAAATGTAAAGTATCACTACCATTTAAACTTTTCCAAAAATTTATATATAAATATTAATGATTGAGTGAGATATTAGAATAATACCTACAATTAATCGTACTAATATTTTGTTGTTGTTGTCACTTAATACATATATACTAAGTATATATAGAAATAGAAATAATAACCTTATTCTATCATATTCTTTTTCTCTAACATTTTTGTTGTTGTCATCTAATACATATATACCAAGTATATACAGAAATAAGATTAGAGAAGAATCTCTACTTCTATTTTTGTGTTAGTGAAATTTCTAAATCCCTGAGATCATATAAAGGTAAACTATAATAATTGCAATAACATACATGTTAGAAGAGAATCTACACATAAATGAAAAAAAATCTCCCTAACAATCAAAGATAAAAATTTAAAAAAATGTAATAAACAAACACAAGTCTCATAAATATTACGTCACCTTTATTTGAAATGTTAAATTCATTAAAATCAGGAAATCTCTTCCCACTATCTTTCTCAGTTTAGAAAGTGCCTTCCATTTTATGCAATTGATTTAGCTTTAATTTTAATGGAACAAGCATAAAAATAATAGGAAACCCCACTCCATCATATTACTTTTCCTTACTGCGGCAAAGATATAAAAATAGGAAACATTTTCCTTTTCCCTGAGGTGGCAAGATCTACCCAATATAAAATATCACCTGTCACGGGCATTCCACGACGTTTGCTTAAAAGAACCAGGCTAGCCAAATGATAGCATCCAAAGAACTGGGTAAGCAGTATAAAAAGAAAAAGCTAAGAATAATATATTTTCTACTTTGTAGAGATGTTCGACCTGCAGTGCAATGGATGGGGTAACAATTTGGTCCTGTTCACCCGCTCCACTATGTGCTTTTACTTTAAAAATCATGGGATGGAGACTGCTTTTAGGTGCACATTAATATAACAAAGTGCAGGGTCAATTTTCAAAGCACCGTCATTCTCATTATGGCCAATCATAGCATACACTAGGAGATTCTCTTCCAATTAACCCTAAATGCTTCACATGCAAGCCACACTATTGCAGAACTCAGAACAAAATATTAATTGATCCCCATATTCCACTGGAAGTTTCAGCATCATCTTCTAGAATGCTGTTTGTTTATCTGTCTAGGTTATATATAAATATGGGAACTACTTTAGCAGTTCATATTCCACTTCCACAAGAATAAGAATATGGTTGACTCTCTAGGGGAAGCCCAGTTTGAAGATTTCAGTTTCATGGATGGTGATGATAAATTGAAATCTGCAAATCTGGGTTCCCCCTTGAGAATCATGAAGCAGGCCTGCACACTTTTATCACTGGAAATTATAACAATTGGGTATGGATTTCTCGCAGAATTATGGGTATGTATATTATGATATAGTTACATTGTTAAAATGGTTTGCTTATATTCTGATACTTTGATTTTTTTAGTATACAATTAGAGTTAATTGTGTTGGTATAGTTTTGGATTATAGAGGGCATTTAGTTGTCCAGGTCTTCTTTGGGCAATATAAGACCATGTTGATGTTGGAGTTGATCTCCATCCCTGACTGTCTTTGAAATTGTTTCATATGGAGCATTGGCGAGAAGATAATCTTGAATTATGAATGTTGAGCATTGGCAAAGTCCAATTACATCTTAAATAGTCTTGTTTGTTATTTTTTTCACCTTATCTTTTACATATAAGATTTTTACAAGAACCAGAAGAAACCAATGCCATAACATCAATATTCAATTTCATCCAGCAACATAGTAATATCTCTTTCATGTTTACCAATATACTCTCTGAAAAAAGATAATCCTATCCATCAAGTGGGTTAGCTGAAATATTGACTAGTAAATAGAATATTTAACAAATTTTCTGCGTATTTTTTCATTGGCTGTTCAATATTTCCGAGTGCTAACAGATGTGATTTTGAAAAATATTTGAAAAATACAATACACAAAATATCAAGCTTAGACTAATTGACCTAATATATTAAGATATTGTTACAATCAATTAGAACTATATTTTAAGAGTTTTTTTTTTTTTTTTTTTTTTGGTAAATATTAAAAACAAGTAAAGCATGTCACTCTTTTCTATATGGAGATGATATCAAATGTATGAAACAACGACTCAGCTTAAAGATTACTTAAATTTGTAAGGTTGACTTGTTAACTGACTAATGAAAAACACCCCCAAAAAAAAAAAAAAATTAGTTGACAACGCAGTGGCTGGTCAACAAATCAACCTTACAAATGTACATGGTAGATACATTCTTCGTGAAACAACTATATGGTTCTACAACATTAATTTTTTATTGTAATCTTGTAACTATTTTATTAATTTCTTATTTACTATTTCAATAAACTCTTCAAGTGATATTAGAGCAGATTCAAGATATCTTCTAGAGATGTGTATAGTTCAAATGGTTTATATATGTGTTAGACAAGGTTAATCTTCATCAAATAAAAGCCGTAGCAGATGAAAAAGACTAGGAAGAGGCAGAGACAGGAACAATGATAAGCATGAAGGAGGTAATCCCCATTTTGATCAAACACATTTTCAATACATTGTTGTAGAAGATATAGACACTATAGGTTTGAATATAGGATTAACATATTTTGTATGAGCAACCAAGGGCTAATTTTGTAGAAGAAAATTAAGATATTGGTTCTACGGTTTTCAGTTATAATGGACAACCAGGGAATTTTTATAAGATGTTTGGCTTATAGAAAACAATTGTACCAACCATATGACTGGGAATTATAAGGTTCATATATATCCTCCCAATTAGATTAATCTCTCCGCTCCCAAGCGCAGGTTATAAACAGAGCCAAAAAGAAGTGAAAACGAGTTAATTTTTGAGGTTTATTATACATATAAACTAGAAATATTTTTGTTTTGAGTTGGGTTGCTAGTTGAAAAAGGGGTAGATTATAATTCCAATAAATTCCAGTATTATTGGAAAGAGAATGGAATAAAGAACAAGTTGACAGCAACTTAATACAACAAACAAATATAGAGGAGGCATAGTGAAAAAATAGTTGAAATAGCTTGTAGTATGATTAAGAAGGGTGGGTTTTTCAAAATCCTTTTGGAGTCATAGCTGCTTCATTTTATTTGTTAAATAGGGTTCTACAAAGAGTAAGAGGCAGGCTTCAAGCTGAAGAAAGCCCTGTGTGTCTCATCTTAAGATGTTTGGCTGCATCTTTTATTATGTTCCTGAAAAGAAGAGTCGACAAAAACTTGATGGTAAAGATGAAAAACGTTTATTTCATCGGTACTAAAAGGATAAAAAGGGTCATATAAGCGGTTTAATCTAGTGACAAAGAAAGTGATATAATCAATCGTGATCTAATATTTAGTCAAGAGGGACTGTGGTAGTGGTAAGATGTACAAAGAGAAACGAACAATTACGGAAATACATAGTCATCACAAGATGACATCACTTTTCGTCCAAAAAGCTTAAGTTGTAATGGTAGTTTTATTATTTTTTCAAAAACTTCATTGTCGAATCCAAATGACTGTCCAACATCAAGTACAAGTCCCCAGGGGAAATTTATACAATAACTATTGATAACTAGGGCGTTAATTTCACTTTAATCTCTAATTCCAGTTGAACCATGCTTTAAAAAAAATTGAAGATGCAATGATGCATAGAGTTTAGCTGGAAGAAACGGCTGAAGAAATCGATTTGAGCAGAAAGAAATGTAGTTTGTTCATGGAAATTGGTTCGAGGATGTCATAGGATGCAAATGGATTTATAAAATAATGAATGAGGTACATAGATGGATCAACTCGAAGACCTACTTGAGAAAAGATTGGTGGCGAAGGGGTACTCACAACCACCATGTATATATTTTATAATATGAAATATTTGTTTCAGTTGTAATGTTGGATAAGTTACAATGACTCTTTTTGTGGTGTGGTTTTGGTGTTAATAGCTCAATTTAAGGGAATTTTTTTCAAGTCAAGTGAGATGGAATAGATGATTATATTTGTAACAATGGATTCAATATAAGTGAGAACGAGTTAATTACATATAGATTATTTAGATTGATGATGGATAATAACAAGTAGTTGATCATTGATGATTTTAAAGTAGTAATGATAAGTTAATTCGGGGTGAAAATTTTGGAGTTCAAGGATGTAAGAGTTTATTCATCACATGTGTTTGTAACGTTGGCTGGTCAACTAACAAATCATAAATCTTTCTAAAAAGTTGGTAACAAACTCATTGATTGGTTGACCAGCCAGCGTTGCAAACATTTGCAATATTTAAGCCGCACGTTCAAGGATTATTTCCCTCAATGGTGTTTAGACAATTAAATGATGCTATATTTATTTCACAAGAAAAGTATATAGTTGATAAGCTTTGATAAGTTCAAAAGAACAAATTGCGATTAATTAGTTAAGGATGATGTAGCAATATTTATTTTTTTATTTATAATTGTATAACTTTCCAAGAGATATTTAATTTGAATTGAGGGTTTCCGAATCTAATATGGAATAGTTTGAATTTTGGACTTTTAGATGTAAAAAAAATAGCAATAATTTTAGAAGATTACATGTATTTTTAAAAATATTAAAATAGAAATTATATAGTTTATAATAGTTTTACTTATTAAAAATGAATATTTTAAAATCTATTTTTATTTATTAAAAAATAAAATTTCAATCTTTGAGATGATTATTATATGGATTAAGTGTACAAATCACTTATTTGTTAGGTGTCAAAGATTGAACAAGTATCTATTCTACTTGACAAAATTTGATCCTTTATGGACCATAAACTCTTTATGACCTAAACAACTATACCAACAAACTATACAAATATAGAATTAAAAAAAAAAAAAAAAAACCCTTGTAAAACAAATAATAATAATAATAATAATAATAATAATAAATTTTATTTATAAGAAACTTCGACTAAATTTATGGAATAACTGTGTATTGAAAGGTTGGAAATAAATTTTGTTTATATGATTTATTCTTAAATGTTTACATTTTTAACTTTGTTGAAAAGAAAGATTTTTAATAATAAATTTCTTACTAAAAGTTTATCATTTAATAAGAACATTGAATGACATTTGTTTGGAGTTCTGTAGTGATTGATAACAATACATAAAATATCGTAACTAATATAGAAGGGGAAGAAGCTTGGAAAGTTCTTTTGTGAACATGGAATTGTTGATGGCTCCCCTTATGGCCACTTGGCTTGGAAAGGCATTGGCTTCACCAATCTTCTCATTGCCCCCGTCCCAATAAAAGTGGTTGGCACTTTCGTGCTCAAAAAGTATTTAAAAATCCTGGGAGCAGGTCAAATCATGGATTTTCTGGAATGGTAATGGCTTTCGTAATGGTCTTTCATGAACAACCACCACTCTATGTGGTGGTCTCCTGTCATTGAAATCCAGGATTGTTTCCTTGCCGAGGTTCCTTTGATACCTGTGCTTTCTATTTTCAAGAGAGGAATTCACATTATCCAAGACCTCTTTTGTAAATGTGCTCATTCTTGGTATCCTTGGAATGAGCTCAAGGATAAATTCAAATTAGCTCTGCATGATCGTGCCATTACCAATGATTTAATCTCCATTATTCCTGATCAAATGATCAAAATTATCTTTGTTCTTCCCTCTCATCCTTGGTGGATGGATTAGAAGTGGTATGTGGACACTCCATTATGGAATTACTCTATTGGCAAAGGATATGTCTTGACTCTCACCTCATTTTCCCATGGTTGGAAAACTCAACACCTGGTGGGGATTATAATCTTCCCCACCCATTTGGAGAAGTAGATTTTTTACTGTCTGCTCCATCGGTGTGGACCAAAAAAATTTATCATTTTGTGTGGTGTTTTCTTCACCAAGACCTTTCGATTGGTGCCTGTCAAGTTAATCTTTGTGTTTTCAACGCCAAATGCCCTTTCTTTGGCCACTTGGAAACCTTGTCTCACTTTTTTTTTTTTTTTTTTCGTATTTTTGCAAATCCCAAAAAGCCTTTGAACTGGATTCATTCATTCTTTCTCCCCTATCAAATAGAATGTCTTACCTAGAATCACATTCTTTTAGGAGATAATCCTAGAATGCCTCACAAGTTTTCCCCGATTTGGTATGCTTTTGGAGAGGAAATTCTCTTCTAAATTTGGAAAGAATGGAATTCTTGTTTATTTGCTAATGTTGAAGCTAGCCAACAATTATCTATTTAAATTTTGTTTGTTTGATTTATTCTTCAGAAGACAAAAAAACAATGTGTTGTGTGCAACTATAATATTTTTGTTGTTTTATTCATTTATTATTATTATAATAAATCATAAAATCCTCTCTACTTCAGGTGGTAGCTATTTTTTTATGAGTGGATAAAAATCAATAAAAAATGGACTAAACAAGTTTAATTACATGCACTAATCTATGCTTGTACTCAACCCAGTGACCTCTTGTTATTCACTCTACTTCCTTATCACCTCTACTATGCATAATTTTTTTGAATAATCTATGTTAATGATTTAAATTATCAATTAATACATCGACATTTTCAAATTTTGAATTGGGAATAGTATTTCGGTATTTACCAACGTTTTCTTTTCTTTTGTTGTATATTTTTAGTCAAATAGGAGGATTGGAATTTGACACTTAAAAGATTTTAAGAGTATTTTATAATCAAAAGAACTAAGAGATTTTGACTCTAGTGACTTCGAAAAGATTTTTAGAGTAGCCCTTTTTCCATTTAATATACACTCTATATGTATAAATATACATATATGTGTATATATAGTAGTATATTGGCCAGATAGTAATGTTTGATCCCTTTTTTCTTGAATAGATTTTTTAAAGATTTATATAATAACACAACTAAATGTATTATATATATACATATATTGTAATACATTATTATATTATATATATTATTATGTTTATTTTTTGGTATACTTATACTACACTAGCATAGGTAGATAGGTGCCTCAAGATTGATATCTCTCGATGAATTTTAGATAGATGTATTTAAGATATCTATGTTAGTTGTCATAATCAATGCTAAAGTTCTATATGAGTGATAATAATTCATTATACTTTATAGACATTTCAAATATTTCCATCAAATATAATAATTATGAAATATATTTATTATATTGCATGATCTAGATGCTTACTTTTGGCATGAAATTAGTCATTTGCTATAATGTTAGTGTACTACCTGTGTAATATTTGTTGGTGATTGGTTTAGATTATATTTTTATTTGTATATGTTTCCAAGTGTTTGTTCAACTTTTAATGTGTTTTATTTGACTTTGGATGTTTTAGACCATTTTCCCTTTTTTTTTATTTCTTTAGTATCTTAAATTTGAACTAATGTCCTTTGACAACTATCCTTCACATTTACCTCAACCTAGTAATCATCATGCACTTAAATAAGTAATTCATATATGCATCTTTCTCAATTTAACACTCCTTGCTCAGTAGGTCACACTTGTTAGTCATAATTGACAAATACAACACACCCTTTTTGAATATGCAAAACATATTTAGACACTTTACCACCTTCTTCAGCTGACATAATTCAATTTTCACCTTAGTGCACAAAATTGTTTGATAGTTTTTTCCTAAGGTTGACAATTTTTTCCTAAGGCCAACGGTTTTGTCCTCCCCTCTCTTAACGGTCAATTAAATTCAAATGTAGGAATTATTTTATTCAATCTAGTATAAATTGAGCTAAAACTCCATTCACAATAGTTACTAACAATTCAAAATCACCCCACCCATTCAAAGGGCCTATTGTCTCACAAATTTAGGACTGCTTAAGAGATCAAAAATAGTGCCAAATTGCTAAATCTTCTTCTCAACTCCCTCTCAAACACATCATCCAATAATAAGTCTACCTACATAATATATGGATGCCCTAGGAATTTTTGTAAACCTATATTCTACACCAAAAATTATTGCCAAGTTTTGGAGCTCTTTTCAGGGTATTCATTACTAAACACATTGCTATGATTGGACATTTTGCATATATTCACCAGGAGGGATAAATTAATTGGTATGATGCCTCTTTGAAGTACTACTATCTAGGTAGTTCTCAATAAAGAGGAAGGTAAGAAAGACTGATTACTACAGACTAACCTTATTTAGATATTCAAGGAAGAGAGTTAGGGTTTTAAAGAAAGATAAATCCTAATCTGTTACACAATTGTGACTGTGGAATTTCATATAGAAGAAATGAAGATTATGACACAAAATCTCACAATTGTAGAATTATAATATAGAAAAACCATGTACATGATAAAACCTCGGACACTAAAAATAAATTTGTTTGGGTAACTTTACCATGTACATGTGAATTCAAATTCCCTTTGGATTTAGTTCCCTATATTTTATGAAAACTTGAAGAAACTTTAGATAGATTTATTGCAAAATTTTAGATCACTTTCATTTTTGTTTCAACAAAATTTGGGTGAATATGTTTTAAACCCTAACTTCTAAATCTAACTTTCTAGAATTTGTACATGAGATCATATAATTGCAATACATGAATTTAAGATCATTTATTTTCTTTCATTTATTTCATTTCTATTTGGAATGCATATATAACACATAGATAATAAATCTTGATGTGGAGAACCCTAGTTTTTGATAATATATATTAGTGAACATGTTTATTTAAAATTACACAAAAATCCTATGGCTTCGCACCTAATACCTAGGGTTTTAGAATACTAATTTCTTTATTGATAGTATCATAACTAGATAATATCTATTTTATGGTTTTTCAAAACCATAATTTGATTTTGCATCATTTACATCATCGTAATGACCAATATTTACAAAATGACAAAGGAATACATTGTAGTCAAGATGAATGAGCTCAATATGTGACTATAAAAACTTATCCTCTTTGATCATTATATCATGTCGTGTGATTATGCTTTATATTTAATGTACCATATTTCTATTGTAGAACTCTATTTGAAACATAAGCCCACACATATAACTTCATTGCAATATGTTCCTTAACGCAAGTCACCTCGTAAGAGAAAATTCCATGTCTTACCAATAAATACTTAACTACATCAAATACACTTTTTTGAATACAATCTAATTCAATTACAAACATCTTTCTAACTCTACATGACCAAGTCATATAGTCCCCAATTCGATCATAAGACATTTTACACTTGCCCCAATGTTCTATAACTATTAAATATTGTATCAAAATATTAAGAATGTCCAAGATCTCAACAATGACCATATTATTTCCTTAACTACCAGTTCAAGTGTTACATAAATTGAATTTCACTTAGTCTAACCCTACTTATACACCCTTTACACATGGCATGCCTATGTGATGCAGGAGCATAACTTTTAAAGGCCATAACTTTTGATCTGACTGTTGGATAGTCTTTAAATTTTCCAGGGTGGTAGATCTTCATTAGTAATATGCCGTGACTAACAATTTCATAAAGGATGTTTCTATTTTGACATATTTTCGGGTCCTTATTCCTTCATCTAGTGGTCTAAAATTGACTCTGAACGATTTTTGCTTTTGTCTAGGATTTAGAGTTTTAATAACTTTTGCTATGTTTTGAATAATACGCTGAAATTTTTCTTAAGCCTTAATTTATGAAGGGATATTTTATACAAAAAATTTGGGGCCCATCCAAGGTGATTTACTAATAGGCAATTTTTGGCATTTTAGGGTGTTTTAGAGCTAATGTTGAATAAAAGGAAGATTGTAATGATGTTAAAGATTAGTGTGGATTTTAGAATGAGAAGAAATATATTTTGAGACTTATGGTTTTTTTACAAAAAAATGTGTGTGTTTTGGAGGTATTTAAACCTCTTGCATCTGGATCCATATCAATTGGTATCAGAGTAGGATTTGGATCTTGCAGAACGGTGAAGGTAATATAAATTACATTTTCCTGTGTAATTTATTACCTATATTTTATGTAAGAATACATAGACATGGAAGGGGAGGTTATGCCCATATGAATAGGTATATGCAGGAGCTATAGAGACAAGTTGTTGAGCTCACAGGAGAAGTTACTTGCCTTATAAAGAGACATGCAAATGGGGATCTAGAGCTAGATAGTGACATTGAAGAATTACCTTTGTTAGTGAATGAAGGAGGAAATGAAGAAGTAAATGAGAGATATGAAGACAACTTGAATGATATATCATTTGAAGAGAGATTGATTCAAGCATTAGAGGGAAAGAATGATGACATCAAGA
The DNA here is from genome assembly GCA_019776745.2 of Taxus chinensis. NCBI lineage: Eukaryota > Viridiplantae > Streptophyta > Pinopsida > Cupressales > Taxaceae > Taxus > Taxus chinensis. The sequence continues at coordinate 712,505,339 of CM034146.1, read as the reverse complement.
TTAATGTTACTAATTATGGTGGAGGGTTACGACCAGAGCAGTTGATTGATTGGTTGAATCACATGGAAAAATTATTTGAGCGGAAAACCTTTTCAAGGGAGAAGAAGATTAAATTTGCATGTATTAAGTTAGCTGGACATGCATTGATTTGGTGGGATCACTTGCAAAATGAAAGAAAAAGGAAAGGATAGGGAAAGATCTTAAATTGGAATAAAATGGTGAAGAATTTGAAAGAAAATTTTCTTGCTGTAGATTATGCCCAAACACTATTTCTAAGTTTTCAAAACCTAAGAAAAAATGATCTCGACATTGAAGAGTATACCAATGAATTTTAAAAGCTACCAATCCAAGTGGAATGGAGAGAGTCTAAAGAATAGAAGGCTACAAGGTATGTAAATGGGTTGAGTTATACCATAAAAGATGAATTGAGTATGCTCTGGATCCATAGTCTATAAGATGCTTATCAACCCACATTAAAAGTAGAAGAAAATAACAAGAGGAGTAATTTTATAAGAGGTTTGAAGAGAGGGCCATCATCATCTCCAAGGAGAGGTAGAGGTAGATTTGATTCTATAAAAGGTAAATCCTCTAATGTAGAAGGGAAGGATTTTTTTTTCAAAGATGTGGTAACTACCAAAGAGGTAGGTTTTTCATAGGGGAAGAGGTTATAATGGAGGATGAGGTTGGAATAGCCCCAAAATGTATTATACATGTTACCGATGTGGTGAAGAAGGGCACAGAGATTTTGAGTGTCTACACTATCCTACACATGATAGATGACAATAAGAACAACCGTGAGTAAACTTGGTTGAGTCTGAAGAGAAAGAATAAATGGAGGTTACTAAAGACTTGGGTGAAACCCTCATGATAAGGGGGATGATTATTTTCCCAAGGAAGGAGAAAGAACAAGATGGTGTTAGTGTTGATGGTTGTGGACACATATCTTTTGAAAAAGATACACCTTTGGAGGAAAGGTGTGTAAAATTATTATTGATGGTGGTAGTTATAAAAATATGGTCTCAATTGTGATGGTTGATAAATTGAGTCTGAAATGTGAGAAGCACCCATATCGCTATTGCATATCATGGTTCAAGAAAGGGAACAAGGTAGCCATAGATAAAAGATACCTTATAAAGTTTTTGATTGGGAATACTGATAAGGATGAGGTGTGGTGTGATGTTATCCCAATGGATGAATGCCATATATTACTGGGGATGCCTTGGAATTGTGATAGAAAGGTTACACATGATGGAGGAAAAAATAATTATACTTTTTGGAAGGATGGTGTAATGGTGGTCTTGTTACCCTTCAAGGTAGAAGAGAAGAGCGAGGGATTTTTGGCTAAAAAAGAGTTTGTTACAGAAATGGAAGAAGCTGGTTGGTGTCATGCATTGATGTCAAAGAAGGTGGTAGTAGAGGACTTTGATATGCCCATTGTGGTAGCAAAGGTACTAAAATAATACAAGGATCTCATACTAGATGAGCTACCAGATGGGCTACCTCCGAAGTGAGATATACAACACCATATTGATTTGATCCCAGGATCGGCCCTTCCAAATCAAGCATCCTAAAGGATGAGTCTGACACAGAGTGAGGAGTTGGATAGGAAAGTGGCAGATCTTATATAGAAAAGGTTAGTGAGAGAAATCATGATTCCATGTGTGACTCCATCGATCTTGAATCTAAAAAAGGATTGAGACTGGAGAGTGTGTGTCAAAAGTAGGCCCATAAATAAAATCACAATTAAGTATTGGTTCCCAATTCTAAGATTAGATGATATGATAGACGTGCTAGCGGGAGCCTGATATTTTAGTAAGATTTACCTACAGAGTGGGTACTACCAGATCTAAATCAATGTAGGGGATGAATGGGAAACATATTTTTTTAAAAAATGGATTATACGAGTGGATGGTGATGTTATTTGGGCTATCTAATGCACCCAGTACATTCATGAGGTTGATGAACAGAGAAATATGAGAATACAATGGTAAGTTTGTGGTTGTCTATTTTGATGATATTTTGATATTCAGTAAGACAATGGAAGAAAACTTGTTACATCTGAAATTGGTGTTAGAATTGTTACGTAAAGAGAGTCTTTATGCAAACTTAAAGAAGTGTAGATTTCTTTTAAAAAGTCTAGTTTTCTTGGGGTTTGTCATCTCATAGGATGGAGTGAGGATGGATGAGGAAAAAGTGAAGGCAATTTTGGAATGGCCTATTTCAAGGAATGTGACAGAGGTTCGTCATGGATTGGAAAATTTTAATAGGAAGTTCATTAGGAATGTTAGTAGCATTGTTGCACCCATAACGAAGTGTATGAAGGAGAATGATTTTGTATGGACCAAGGTAACAACAGATAATTTCAAATTGTTTAAGAAGAAAGTGTTAGAGGAACTTGTTTTGGTATTGCCATATTTTAGCAAGGTCTTTGAGGTTGATTGTGATGCCTCACATGTCAGGATTAGAGCTCTACCAAATCAAGAAGGGTGACATGTGACATTATTTAGTGAAAATGTAAATGAAGTCAGGAGGAAATATTCTACTTATGATGTGGAATTTTATTTTATTGTTTACACATTAAGGCATTGGAGACATTACTTGGTAGCTAAGGAATTTTTACTCTTTACTAAACATGAAGTATTGATGTATGTAAACACATAGAAAAAACTAAATAGTAGGCATGCAAAGTGGGTTTCATTTTTGAAAGAATATACTTTGTCTTAAATCATAATTTGGATAAGTGGAATCAAGTTGTTGATGCCTTCAGGATCCATGTAGCACTTTTGATAACAATGGAAAATGAAGTAGTAGGGTTTAAGGCAGTGAAGGAATTCTATGAAGGTGATCCATATTTTGGTGATGTTGAGAGAAAATGTAAGGACCCTACATTGGGTAGTGTTTCTTTTGATTATTTGATGGAGGATGATTATTTATTCAGGGGAAAACAATTGTGCATCCATGTTGGTTCAATGAGAGAAAATATTATAAGAGAATTGCATAGTGGGGGGTTGGCTAGACACTTTGGCATAAGTAATACAACATCTCTTTTTGTAGAAAAGTATTATTATTTGAAGGTAAATAGGGGCATAAGTAGAATTTTAGCAAGATGTAGAGTGTTCCAAATGGCTATGGGCCATTTACAGAATACTAGGTTGTATATGCCATTATCTGTCCCTACATGGCCATGGGTTGATTTGAGTATGGATTTCATGTTAGGACTTCCTAACACACAATGAGGGAATGATTATATATTTGATGTGGTTGATAGATTCTATAAGATGGAAAATTTCATTTCTTGTATGAAGATTAATGATTCTTCCAGAGTTGCAGATTTGTTTTTTTTCCAGAAGTGGTTAGGTTGCGTGGAGTTCTAAGAAAGATCACTTCATATTGGGACACAAATTTTTTGAGTCACTTTTGGAAAACAATGTGGAGGAAAATGGGGACAAAACTAAAGTTCATTAGTTCATATCACCCCCAAAATGATGGGAAAATATAAGTACTAAAAAAATATTGGGAAATCTCCTACGTTGCATAGTTGGAGAAAAGCCAAAACAATGGGATTTAGACTTACCACAAGCTAATTTTTATTATAATAGCTCAGTAAATAGGTCAACAGGGAGGTATCCTTTCCAGATGGTCTATGGTAGGAACCCTAATGGAGTCCTAGATCTGATTTTTCTACCTGGAAGATAAAATCAATGATGATGCATAAGCATTTGCAGAACACATGCTACAATTACATGAAGAAGTGAGGGAAAAGTTGAAAGTTAGTAATGCAAAATATAAAGCAACTGCAAATTCTAGTAGGAGAGTAAATTTTTTTGAAGGAGATATGGTGATGGTTCATCTTAGAAAGAAGAGGTTTCAAAAGGGGACATATAATAAACTAAAGTATAAGAAGATTGGGCCATGTAGCATTCTGAAGAAAATGAGTGATAATGCCTACAAGGTGGAGCTACTTGAAAACTTTGTTATTTCACCAGTTTTTAATGTTTTTGACTTATATAAGTTTCCAGGTCATTATGAAAATGTCGTGAAAGAGGAAGAAATAAAGTAGGAGCAGAAAATGATGAAGAAGAAAAAGGAAAGATTAATGTGTGTCTTGGACTAAAAGACACTCGCTACTAGACATGGGAGCTGCAACATATATTTGGTACAGTGGGAATGTTTGCAGTAATAATAAAATACTTGGATTCTTGAGTGGGAGTTAAAGAATATTCCCAATGGAAAATTGGATGAATTCCATCAACAGAATTTGCAGGACAAAATTCTTTTCAACAAGGGGAGAATGATGTGGGAGGATAAATTCTGAAAGCCATAACTCTTGATCCGACTATTGGATAGTCTTGAAAATTTTCAGGGTGGTAGATATTCAGTAGTAATATGCCATGACCAAAATTTTCATAAATTTTGTTGCAATTTTGACATATTTTTGGGGCCATATTCCTTCATATAGTGCTCTAAAATTGGATCCTAACGTTTTTTTTTACTTTTGTCTAAGACTTAGAGTTTTAATAATTTTTTGGACATGCTTTATAGAACTAGTAAAAAAAAATTGCGATCCTTAAATCACGAAGGAATATTTTGTAATAAAAATTTGGGGCCCATCCGAGGTGTTTTACTAGTAGGTAATTTTTTGCATTTGAGGGGTTTTAGAGACAATATGAAATAAAAGGAAGATTGTAATGATATTGTTGGTTGGATATTTTGTTAAGCCAAAATATGCGGTTTACCAAAAGTACATGGGATTAAATCCCTCCTCAAAGACAGGTGAGGCTACCTGTTTATTACTAATCTAAAACACAATGGAAATAATACATACAATATTCACACTATTCTAACCATTGGGGTTGGGACAAAATCTCGAAATCCATATCCACACTAGGTGAAGATGTTGCTATTGTTTGAAATGGAATGGATCGGAAAGGAAATTTTTATTATGGAAGAAACACAGTGGAAATAAAATGAGGGGAACGTATTTTCTTTCGAGCAAACGCATATCACAAAATAATCATACGAGTTCTAGATAAAAAATGTAATGTTTGAAACAATTAAAATAATCGAGAGTGCTATACAAAGAATAGCTTAAGATTCTGAACATAAGAACAATATCTTTAGAGAGATGAATATCATAACACAAAGTTTGCAAAATAACATCGGTTTCTATTCCTCAAATGATTAAAAGAAACACAAAGTTTTTCTTCTTCACAATAGTTCTCAATATTCCAAAAATCTCAACCCTTTGGAATGCATAAGTATTCCTTATTTATAATAAAAAGAGTTGAGAGAAAATAGGATAAATCCTAGGAAATAGTCTATTAATGAGAGACCTATTTTGCTTGAATCTCACGCAGGAGACCAAGTCAAAATTTGCTTCCTATATGATGAAACGAAAATGAAAAAGACATGTCGATTTCAGGATTGAAATGACATGAAACATATGCATATTCTATTTCATCATCTTTGTCTTCCTCCAACAAAGCCTACTTGTCCCAGAATTCTTGGAACTTTCAGATTATGCCCTTCATCTCATCTTCTCCAGGCGTAGTGGAATGGTCACTTAGGACTTCAAACATTACCTGAGTATTGCTCGCGTTACCAGGAAGTGTCTTCAGTCCCTTGTTGAGTTTCCTCAGTGTTTCTAAAGAATGTTCAATCTTCACGAACCTATTAATGATTTCCAGGCTAAAGCCATCAATTGGTTCATGTTGAATTGATTCTTGGATCTGCTTGTAAATATTGTGAGCAGAATCCTTGAGCTTTCATTCAACACTTTAGCGCAGATCTTTATTAGCTCTTCTTCTATGTCATTTGTGCCATCAACCAATTGATCTCTTGATTCCCTCAATTTACTGCAAGCTTCATTGAGAAGATTTATTCTGAATCTAATGGCTTTGGTCAGTTGAAAATTCTTGTCCCCATGTGGAATGATGCCTTCTTTGACCAAGATGCGGGACAGAACCTGTTTCAATGTATTGAGAGCTTCAAAATTTAACTCTAGGTTCCTGACTTCTGCTGAAAACTCATCATCCATTTTCTCGCCATCCTTCTTTATATCCTCTAAGGATTTGTAAACTTCCACAGTGTCATTAATGACCTCTTTCCCTTATAGGAGTAGCCGTTGAATCCATTCATTGACCATTCTCCCCTTCTCATTAATCTTCTCAATCATGGGTACCGATGAGAAATCGAACCTGATAGGAGTAGAGGATGACGGTGTTGACTTAGGAGGCTTTGAGAGCTTGAGTAATGCTTCTGTCAGCTGCTCTACTTTCTCTTTTAGCTCATCTCTGCTTGAATTTATTTCCTTCATATTTTGGCACAACACATTCATGGCATCCTGTGTGTCCTGTTATGCTCCCTCCGTTGTTACTTTTCCTATATCAACCCTTGTGATTTGATAATCGGTGACCATTATATCATCCTTGCTTTTTTCAGCTGCGGGAGTGGCAATTTCCTCAACCTTATGCCTTGAGGCATCCACTGAAACCCTTGAGACTATTTTGGGTTTCTTGGCAGACTTAGTAGGAGTGACCTTAAAGGAACTGAAATCAAAGGCTGGTAGGGGAACTACCACCTTCCTCTTCCTTGGGGTCTAATCTATTAACCATTGAGGCATAATGGAAGAAGTTTCTCCCATCGTAGGTGTTACAGTCACATCTTCAGGTGGAGGAAGGTTTTCTTGTGGGGTGGTGATCACTGTGAGTGTAGTGTCTATGGAAATGGACTCAGGGAATGAAGGTATAGAAGGAGGAGGCATATCCATGGTTGACTTGGGTCTAGTGGGGAGAGGTGAGAGACCAGAGAAAATGATGGCCACGACTGAGGAACTTGGTGAAGAAATCTGAGCCAAGGAAGGCTGAATGGGAGGAGGCAATGATTCTAAAATTAAAGCTTGAGAGGTAAGAGGAAGATTTAACTCTGATGAGCTGCCAACCAAAAGGGGAATGAGAGATTGACCAACCTCTTCTCTTGAAGGAATATTTCCTTGTTCTGGTGGTGGAGGCGAGTCAAGTATCTTAACCATTTTTGGGATAGTGGCCAATGATGTGGTCACTTGCTCTTCTCCCTTTCTGAAAAACTTAACCTTTATTGGATTTTTGTAAAAGTCCTTTTCCTTTTTTCCCTTGGAGGGTACAGATTCCAAAGTAGCTAGCTTTGAAAAAATATTTTCTTTATAACTCATTCCCCAAGAAATGAGCCACGCCTTAGTACTAGCAAGAATTTGAGTAGATCTTCCTGTAATAGAAGCTTTCTCAGTAATGGACCAATCAATGGCTGGGAATACATACTGGTATTCATTAAACCCATCATACGAGTCGTCAAGGACACTTTCATTATCATTGGTGCCTTCTGGGATGTCAGATAGATCTAACATCTTAATTTCTTCAAGTGTTAACCTGCTATTATCATTTCTTCGGATGGAAAATTCATCCCGAAGATCAACCCAAATGTCTTCTACACTAGGCACATGTAGATATAAGGTCCCATATGACTTAAGGACTCCTCGGAAATCAAACCCATCTCTGTGCTTCATGTGCTTTTTCAACTTATCCTGCAACTCATGCACCATGTTCTTAGCTTTAACCACTGTTGGGCACGTGTACCTTCCGATGGAAATAGGGAAGGAGACGACGGCCTTGTGCTTTATTCTATTGGAATTTGTGAAAATACAACAATTGTCTAACCAACTCCATTAGGATCAACTTATCACCCAGGAACCTAGGAAAACAGAAAGGATCACCCAAATACATGACCACCCAAAGGTAAGTGAACTTCTTGAATTACAAGAAGATACAACCCCATTTCGATACTTCGGCCCATGCCTCGTCAGAGACTCTTCTCTTCCTTAAATCAGGGTTCAACACGCAGATGTTTTCATAAAAGAAGGCATCGTTTACTCTTCTGAATTGATCCTCGGAACCCTTCATTGTCAGCTGAGGGAAATACCGATATATATGTTTTGTTGCCCTATTTCCCTTTGCATCCAATTGGTCGTTCTTCTTTATGATGACCATTAATTGATACATGCACCCATGGAATTCTCTCAACTCGGGGAGTCCAAATACTCAACTTAGCAGGGTAATGATATCACTGATTTCAAGGACAAAATCACTCCTAGGGAAAAACTTGGGAAACCTAGAGATGGCTAGCTTGACCTTGATTAAGAAATTTTTGTTTACATGCCTAATGAAATCTTCTTGATCATTGTCCCCAGACTTTTGCATCAATTGAAGTTTTAAATCAACATATTCTGTAAAGTTGGGCAATCTTAAGAGGTCATCAAAGTAACCCCCATCCAATTTCACTATGGTTTCCCCTGATAGATTTCTCACTGAGCGGGAAGCTGAGTCGTAATTGGAAGCACATGCCAGAATGAACTCAGGGAATTGAGTAGACATTGGGAATCCTGTTGCGAGAGGGAGGCCACTACCGACTATTCACTTCATCCAGGGACTCTGAGAAGAATCCTTTATTTTGTTCCAAAAGTCTTCCATGTCTATATTACCAAGCTTCATGTCTCGGATGTTGTAATTGCAATCTATGTAGGAAGGGGATTCCATCTTTTGGTACTTGTACTTCATCTTTCTTGACCTTTTTGACTTATCCTTAGATTGTCCAGGATCCGACACAATTTTTTTTTGAAGAAAGAATGCCTAGATGACCTCTGGTTCAACAATCAAGCTTGAAAGCTTGTTGAGCAACCCTACAGACCCGCCGCACTAACCAGACTTTGGGACCTAAAAATCACTTCCTGAAACCTGACACACTACAGTGCATATCATAAATTTGGTCGTGTCGAACACCTTGTTAAACCCAACCCAAAGGCAGAACTCAGGGGATGTTAAGCAGCTTGTGAAACCCAATACACTACGGAGACATGATGATGTTGAGCACTTTATAAAACCCGATAGGCTGTGGAGCTAGGATGATGCTGAACACTTCGTGAAACCCAATACAAGCAGAAGTCAGGGGATGTTAAGCACTCTGTAAAACCTGAAACAAAGGCGTCGGGTTTCTGAGATGTCAGAAAAAATAAAATTCCTGCCAAGTTCACAAATTAGGATTTTAGATTCATCTCAAAAACCAAATAGAGTATATCCCATGGGAAAAATAAGAAAACACCCAAAGGGTGAATTCAAAACAAGATGTTTAACATGAATACAATAGGAAATGAAGAAAACATCCCAAAACCATAAACCTAGAGGGAAGAAAAAGAAAAGAAGAAAAATGCCAAAAGAATATCTTAAAAACAACCCCAAAGACCTCAAAGCGGAGAGAAGAGAAAAATAACTTTAATAAATTCAAAAAATGGTCAAAGACAGATCATGAAATTGATCAAGAGGTTCAGTCAGGTTTGGAGGTCGAAGGAACATGCACAAAAAATCCACGTAGCAAAAATGTACCAGGTTAAAATGATGTGTAAATTCAAACTATTTATAAAGTCCTAACATTAATTACACCTCATCTGACATGTGTGCCAACTACCCGACAACTCAACATTAATGCCATGTCATCATGCTCAGAGTGTTTGAAAAATCTATGTAAAGGTTTTGCTCTCAAATCGGGTTTTGGGAAACAACTGACATGAAACATGAGGTGTTTGAGTGTTATCAAGTTCTAAAAACTTGACACAAAGGGTCATTCGGGTTTCGGGTTTTGGGAACCAAGCAACATGGAGCATGCATTTTGCAAGGTATGTTCCGATGCTTCTGAGTTATGAAAACATGATACACTGGCTTGTAATTAGGTTTCGGGTTTTGGGAAACAATTGACAAGAAACATGAAAGGATATGTTTCCATGTGATGGGAACTCGAAAACCTGAAAATCTCCTTCAAAGGGCATTTTTAGGGGATTTTGTCAAAAAAATTCTATGGTTATCTCAATTTTAGCTGAAATCACTAAAAACAAGATAACAGATATAAAAGATTAGTTTGGATTCTAGAATGAGAAGAAAGCTATTTTGAAACTTCTGGTTTTTGTAAACAATTTTTGGTGTGTTTTAGAGGTATTTCAACCTCTTGCAACTGGATCCACATCACTATCTTAGATCCAAAACATACCTCCACTAAAACTATTACAACACCTAATCAAGCCACCAATATACCTCATGCTCATATTATAGGTAGATTTGGGTGGGCATAAAACTTTTTGGTGCACTTTATGACATATTATGTCTCGTACGTGAGGAGTATGAAATGTGCACATGTTATGACCATAACTTGTGTACCTACTCATCATGTTTGGTGGTGATATGTGGAAAATAATGTTATGACCATAAATTTTATGGCTATAGGTCTCCAATTTTTATAAAATATGAAAACCTTCTAGCCCCATTTCACTTACAGATGAACATGTATGTGCATAGGTGATTACCAAAGATGAGATAATTAGTGAAGGTAGGAATTAGAAATTACATTATTAATTTTGATAAATAAATTATATTAATGGGTTTTGTGGGATTTCTAGATTTTTTTAATGGAATGCTACATAGTTTGAATCTTAAGTTCCTATGGAATTTTGTGCACTCAAATATCACAATTATTATTATTATTATATGCGATGTTTATGAAAATTACATATAGATTTTTTAGGTTGTCTCGAGTGTTTAGATGTTGAGTTTTAGATAACAAACATTAAATTTGACCTGTAAATGGTATCCTATAAAAATAAATATTTATTTGATTTGTAGATGAGTAGGATGATTTCTTGTGTACTCACAATTGTCAAATTTTTCATTCAATCATTAATGGAAGACCATAACTTGTCACAAAGTTCTTATTTTGGAAAATATTGGCTCGACCCCTTCTTGTTACAATTGGTGAAACAATTCCAAGCCCTCAGAGAATATATGGTTTTTCCTTGTTGTATCAATAGTTTGAGTTTAAATATGAGATACCATGTTAGGATTAAAAGTGGAATATTTATTGAATTACGTTTCAACTTAAAATAATTTTTAATTGATATTAATGTCATTAATATTTGTTTCATAAAAATTTTCCTCTATTGTTGGCCATAACTATTAATTTATACCTTGGATCATGACTCATGGTTTTGTCTTAACTCTCTTGTTTACATACCATTTGTCTCAGATATTTTGGTTTGAGTTTCCATGGGCCCTCACATATTTGAGGTTTGAGCATTTTGGCACTTTATGTAGGTTGACTATCAAATTTTTTTTTTTACTTCTTTTTATGAGCTTACTTGTGATCTTTTTTTCTACTATAAGCTCCATCATGTGGCCTCTTCCATCTCATTAGTTTTATAAATATCAACTCAAAGAACACTTCCTATCTTTCTTCTTATATATGGATTCAACGTATCTTCTTATTTTCATATATGTGTAACTTACATGCAAGAAGGTTTGATTCAAACCGAGTTCATGTTGCACCTGTATGACCTCACGTTTCTATTAATAGTGTTTAGATTTAAATTAACAAAAAAAATAAATTATAGAGTCACATCCCACAATTTTAGTATATTTTATTTTATGAATTTTTTTAATTAGAATGTAATTCAAATTATAAATTTAATATAAATGCAATTGTTAATTAATCATATTTTAGTCACTAATGTTTCTCAATTTAAATGGGATTTCACTGTGAAATTTACTATTTTTTTATCAATGATATTTTTCTCTATCATTTAATTTCTTTTCTAAAGTCTAATTCATTAACAACTACATTTATATCAAATTTACAATAAAAATTTATCAATTTAAGTTTACTTTAAATTTCTAAATATAATTTCTAAATCTTTAAATTCATTTATTTTATAGGCATGATCATTTAAATTATTTTCCAACTTTTTTAGTCTCTTACCATCCTATTGATAAGCATGATCATTTAAATTATTAACCATCATATTGATGTTCTATAGAAATATATAGATATTCATTCATGTTTGAGTTATTAATTGATTTGAAGTTTAATTCCTTTAAATATTAGTTATGGTTTTTGATATTGAGGGCACGTGTAAATTATCTTCCTTTCTCAAATTTCACGGGTTTTAACATTTGTGATGCATAACATCTATCTACAAATTTGTGGTTTTGTGGGTGGAACGTGTTCTGGGAGGCTAGACACTCTATGACACCCTTCCTCTCACTCACTTTTGAAGGAAATTAATCTAGATAGGTCCTAAACTTTTGTCAATTATTGGGTGTGTTAGGACACCCGATTCCCTTGATGGCCCCAAATAATTTTGTAGGTTGGGGAATGATCACCCCTCAATATTCCAATGAAATATTTTCAATCCCTCTTTCCAAGTGCTTCTAGAAGGAATTTCCTCTAACATGAATAAAACATGTGCATTCCTTCCATGCTTTGGTCTCTTTCAATTTTTCAATTTTCAAAATCAATAATTTTAGTAGCGTTAATGTTCAATTATTTCTATATAGACATTCACTAGACTTGATGGTGGAGGTTTTCATATTGAGATACTTCAACCACCTCAAGCATATTAATCAATCAATAAAATTAAGAAAAGATAAATTTTGTTTACGTACTGAGGTATACTTTCATTTAAATAAGTAATTTTCATTTCCTAGCTTAAAGGGGGACCATGTATACACCTAAATTTGGTAATTTATTACTTGATAAATTTATTACTGTATAAATTCTTAAATCGCAACTTACGCACATATTTGTAGCCTAATTTCTACATTTGATGGAATCACCCATGCTATTTCAAAATTGCTTGATGTCTTCATTGTCTCGTGACTTGATTTTTTTCCTCTCATGATGTGATTTGGAGCTCAACTCCAATGACCCTAATGGTTACGCATGAAACTCTAAACCATTGAATTTTTCCCCTAGATTTTGCTTTTTTCAAATATAGTGACCAAATTCCCAAACTGTTCTGACTTGAAACAGTAATGACGTTTTCTTCAGTGCCATTCCCAAGGGTTATTAGTTCTCTATTCTGATATCTAGAAATGGGCTAGTTCATAATTTGTTTATAGGTGCCAGGTAAATGATATGAGTAAATTATCCCTTATTTAAACCCTATGGTCAAGGAATAGTTGAACTCAATGTATGTTATCTCATTTGGCACTTTGTAAGTTGCATCCTTCTATTAAATTTCATTCAACACATGATGTTTATTTAGCTCCTAGATTTCATACACCTATAAAGTAACACAAATCGCGGATCAGCTTCAAAAACATGTCTAATTAGTATTCCAAACCTCGTTTTGTTTAGTCAAGAGTTAGGCCTTAATTATATGTACACATATTATAAACAAGTCATATTTTTAAATTTTCATAGCCACTTTCAAAAACATTATTGTATTGTTAATTTTATGGATTATATCAAGGAAAAAATATCAAACAAGTACATATATCACATCTTTAGGAAATATGCATAACTATGATATCAATCTTAGGCTCTCATATTAGATTATTACCATATACCATGTATTGTAATATATTAGTTACATGTCTATCCAATTTCTCACTAACCTTTTGAAGGGGATTAATGCCCACCTTGCTACATGACTATGTAGGTACTTAAAAAATATGAATGGATAGAAAAGGGCTCTAAGCATCCTTAATGTGAGACCTCAGTATCTTACTATAAAACTTATTTGATTTACATCTTCTAAGGCATTTTTTTTTCTCATAAATGACAATCAAATGGACATCTATATATAAATTTGAAATGGTGATGTGATAATTTTTAATGGACATCCATTAGTTATGTTAAAACCTGAGTATATTAAAAAAAATGCAAGCCATTGTACTACTTGGCAACAACCTGTAGGAATGCCTCTTATATGTAATGAAATTTTAGTGACTATACCACTATTGAAATTAGCTATTAGACTAATCAAATAGCTAGTACCACTTACTATCTCATGCTCTTTTCATTCGCCTACTCTAAGAATCTAATTGATATAGGCTCATATAAAATTTATTGTATTTTATATTGCATAATTTTAATGTCATTGTGTACTTACTGATTATTACTTCAAATCAGGTAAATTATGTAACCAGTTATTATAGACACATAAATCATGCACTTTGGGTACATTTCTAGGTCCTAATCACATACCACTATTCGTATGATTCCTAAGCGATAAAAGTAGCAATCGACCATATTTTTTTGGCCTCTTTACTTTCTCTCTTATCTCTCTCTATGGTCTTGCACACATCACTATTTCCTAGTTTGACTTTCACTGCTTCATAGTCTCTTTGATCTGGACGCCAACATGCCTACCCAGGATGTCAACGTCCACAGGTGCCCTCTTCCCCTCTGGGGCACCCCTGACATTTTTTGTATCTTTACTCACCCCTTTTGTGCATCCTTCTATCTTTTAGGCATCTTGTTTTCTTATGGGTCAAGCATTTTTGTTGTCAATTACGAACATTCAAACAAGAGAATCATGTATAAATACAAAGCTCTATAACCGTAATAAAGGACAAATCTCTAAGAATCTATTATTATCACTTGAGGTCGCATCGAAAGGTATTTCTAATAGAATTTAAGAATCCACCTAGCTTCATTCAAGAGATAAGGGACTGCTAATTCTACATACACTTCATATGAGAGGAAGTTCATTTTGACATCCACACATCTAATTACATATGTCTACATCTAGCTAGTGCTCGATATTCATTTGCTTTTTGTACAAGAGTTTCACCTAGGGCACCGATTCTTGGCACACCCACATGCATAACTGACATGGAGTTTGAAATGTAGTGTAGCACCCGGATCGTAAGTTCACTTTGTTGGGTGACCATTCGGGGTTAGTCTGATTCCCCATTTACATATTTTATTTTTTAGGATTTGATTTGTTTTGGGGGTTTTGCATGATATCTCTTTCATTGTAGGTTGAAGGTGACATCTTTAGAGATAGTGCGACACACAGGAAATTTATAAGGAGGGTTAATGACCATCATGCGACCCCGAGAAAAACTATTTTATGAGGTTTTGAGTAGTCACAAGTTCCCAGACAGGGTATTTGATACCTAGGCACCCCGCAGTACCATCCAGGTGCCCTGGTCTAGTATATTATGACACTCCTACAATTTTCTAGATTCAGTTACGACACTCTGCATTCATGTCTTTCATTTTTCCCACTCCAGACACTTCAGGATTAATTGCGAATCAACTAAGTATTCTTTCCTCCCTCTTTCACTTAGGGTTTTTTAATTTTATATTCTTATTTGCTTGCATCATAGCCATAATTTACTGTTTTATCTATTGCATGTGAATATGAAATAACCTACTAGGGTTTTAAAAATTCCAATATTTTAAAAATCATTCGGTGAACCCGTCATTTAAACACTCGTGGATCTTTCTTCTTTTTGTATTATAATATTCTTTCTTTCACCATGGATATCTCCATTCATGATTTATTGCAAGCTAATCTCGATTGTGTGAATAAAATCATATCTTATTTGGCTAATACTCGCATTCATCCTCATATTTCACCTGAATATGTCTATAATAAGTCTACTTCAACTTTATCTCTCAATGAAGACCACATTACTTTCACATCAGTTGAGTTTCCCCTCTCAATCCATATTAGATAATGATTCCCCCAAATATATTCAAGTTTTTATTAATAACATCAATGTTAAACGAGCTTTAGTTGATAATGGATCCAGGCTTAACATTTGCAATCTCACATTCCTTAAGTAACTTATCCTCTATGAATCCTCTTTAAATCCATCATCTATTTACATTCGTATCTTTGATAATGTGCCTAAGAAAGTATTAGTATAATCACACTTCCCATTGCTATTGCGCTATGCACTTTGCTTATCCCATTCCATTTCATGCCTAATAATATTAATTGTAATCTTCTTTTTGGATGGTCGTGGATCCATGCCATGCATGCGGTTCCTTCCACCCTTCATACACATCTTAAATCCCTTTATTGAGGAGTTTCCTATGACATTATAGTAGATCCATACCCTTTTACATATTGTAATTCTATTAATAATTCCACAAAAACCCATATCTCTTCTGCATCTAATCAACATTTATCCAACTATAGCCTCAGATATAAGTACTTTCTTCGTTATGGTTTTACTAGCACTGGATTAGGAAAACATGCAAAGGGATTCAAAGAACCTCTTTGAATTCTCAAAAAATCCACTAAAATCAGGTTCGGATATCACCCTAAGATCTCTCCTTTTGTTCCTTTTGCATCTCCTCTTAGGGTTTACACTATATTACATATTCACCATCACACAAAGAAATTTCCATTTTCTCTCCATGCTACAACTTACTGTGGTAAATCTACTACTCCTAACACATTACCGCATTCGCCACCATGACATACTTTCTCTTCAATTCCTAGATAGATATCCATCATTTTCACACTTGGGGGGCATCACACTTATTTCCCCCTTCCTAGCATCACTTGGATATCATTTCTAATCATATTCTCCTTGCGTCATATTTCATATCTCTGAGCATCATTACACATCTTGATACACTTGTATCGTCATTATCATATGACACAATCTTGTGCTATAGTTCACAGTTGACTATTGAGAGCATACAACATATATGAACCTCACACAATACATAATTCTACACTCAACGCATTCATGACACATCTTTCTAGCATCACATTATCACATGACACACCTCCCGATGACGAACTCTTGTTTTATGGTTCATTCTTGACTGTTGAGGGGTCATTTATAAATGAACCTCACCTCATACACATTCATACACATCTGCTCGGGGGTCATGATGCTCCTATCACACTCATCTTGCATACCATTCCATTTCATTCATACACAACATATTACATATCTTGGTTGCACTTACTCTTGCTTACTTATGTTTAAATTTACACTTTGTTTCACATGTTAGATGAAGATATTGTATGTCATTATCATTTATATACACACACGCATTCAATTTTTCTTGATTTGTGAATACAACCTCTCTATAGATCCTTTACACACAACATTGATGTTTAGAAATGTACCTCTTACCAGTCACATAGCGGCTCCTGGGGGCATCTAATTTTTGTACACACTACAAGTGACATTGTTTCATTTTATTATATTTCCTATTTATACTATCAAACTATTCTATATCAGATCATACATGCTTTGAAATAATTTTTATCTTTATAACATACTAATAGGTGTTTCATGTGTAACATTTTTCTTGGAGGAACTATTTTCCACCATGGTTGTTTAAGACTTTGCTTCTCACTATTTGTTATTGTTTTCCATTGTATGCCATTGTTTGTAGGATTTTCCCTCTGTCATGCTTGTTCACTGCTTGTATGATTTTGGCCACTTCATCCCTAATTGTCTTGCGATATTTTGAGTGATGTCCCATGTTTAAAACGCACTTTTTCATGATCTAATTTGTCTTCTTGATTGCTAGATTATAAATTTTCTTCTATATGCGTATTTGTCTTGATTGCACTAACACATTTTTGTATCGACTTTGTTTACATGTACCTTGATTTCTACCAAGCACATTCTCTCCCCCTGTAGGGTTATAGTTTCAGATCAACATTGGTCCTCTCTTTTGGGATGCATACTTCTAGGGGAGTCATATGCACCTAAAACAAGGGGGCATCCATTGGGTGAATTAGTCACCCTATTTAGTAGTACACAGTCACAATTTAGACCTACATAATATAAGGATAGACCAAAAACATAGTCACAGTATGGCCTAGATTCTTACTGGGGTCTTTAGTTCAATACAAAAGCTAGTTCCTAGATATAGACATGGGTGCCTAGGAATTTCTGACCTTTCTTGGGCACCTATGACTAGGGGCAGTTGCACAGTTTTGTACTATCAACATAATTGTCAGAAATCTACACATCAATTTTCAAAGTATAGGCACAATCCTCCAACAATCAGAATGCATTCTATTTTCTCTTTTCTACTTGGATTGAAATGGATCAAAATTTAACAAGACGGGATCACACCATCTATAATGGTGTATACATTTTGAGAAGAATTCAAATGATGGATAATAATACAAGACCTTTCTCCCTACACTTCTTCTGCCATGGCGTGAGATCTCCCTAAACACTCGCATTTGGTGTGAGATCACCCAAAAAACTTGTTCTTCTTCAAAATCTTCAGGATATTTTCTATCCTTTTTACTTATCACAAATCAGGTGCACATCTTAATTTTTCTACTATTTTGTGTTTTTACACACTTTCTTACATATTATGGATCAAATTTTTCATATACACATATTTGACTACTCATTTTCTCTTCTCTTTTACAGGTTCGTCCTTATGGGAAGGAGCAGTCACATTATCAAACAAATCAAGTACAAGTGACATCAAAATAGGTACAAAATGACACATCACATATGCTTCACCGCTATGGTCACTTCATCTTTCCTCTTCCTTTAGCTTCCACACTTCATGTTATTCACTCCAAGAATTTTCTTATCTCCTCAGCATGCTTTCACAATTGATCCACATAGTTTTCAAGTACACATATCTTATCTACATTATGTCATAGAGAATTCACTCAAAATCATAAAGTGGGGGAAAATGTAGACACAAAATCATGCACTTGGGTATATTTCTAGCTCCTAATTACATACTTGTATTCATATGATTCCTAAGAGAGAAAAGTAGTAATTAACCACTATCTTTGGCCTCTTTGCTTTCTATGTTGTTTGTATCTCTCGCCTTACACACCCTATTGCATAGTATGACTTTCATTACTCCACCTTTTCTAAGTCTAGAAACCAACGCCCAACCAGGATGTTAGAACCCAGGCACCCGCATCGCCTCTGGGCACTCCGACCTCTTTGTATCTTACTTGCCTCTTTTAGGCATCTTCTAGCCATTGTGCATCTTGATTTCTTATGGGTTGGCCTTTCAGTGGTTAATTAAAAAATTCAAATAAGGGAATCATATAAATATAAAGCTATATGATCATAATAAGGGAACAAGCTCTAGACATTTACTACCATCACCCAAGATTGCTTCTAAAGGAATTATAAGAGCATCAAAGCATCCATCTAGCTTCATTCAAGGGAAAAGGGACTGCTAATTCTACATACATACATAGGAGGTGAAGTTAATTTTTCCATGCACAAATATATTTACATCTTCTACATCTAGTTATTTCTTGCTATTAAGTGCATCTTGCATAAGAGCCTCCTAGGGCATGATTTTTACACACACACATGAGAACTACAAGGAGTATAAAATGTAGTGCAGTGCCTGGATCAAAAGTTCACTCAGTCAAGTGACCACCGAGGTTAGTCCGAATCCCCATCTGCATCTTTTCATTTTTAGGATTTGATGTGTTTTGGGGTTTTGGAGGATACTATTTCAATGCAGGTTACAAGTGACATTTGTTGACATAGTGCAACAAATAGGTGATCAACAGTGAGGGCTAGTGACCATCTTGCGATCATGCAAAAACTAGTTTATGAGGTTGTGAGTAGTCACAGGTTCCTAGACAGGGTCTCTAGTGCCTAGGTTCCCTGGTACCATGCTAGGCGCCTTAGTTCAGTATATTAGGACACTCCTACAATTTTTCTGGGTTCAGTTATGACACTTTTCATTTTTGTTCCCATATTTTTCCCACTCCGCACACTTCAAGATTTATTGTGAATCAACTAATTCTTATTTCCTCCCTCTTGCACTTAGGGTTTTCATTTTTATTTTCTTGTGTCATATCTACACTTTACTATTTTATCTGTTGCATGTGACTATGAGATAGCCTGTTAGGGTTTTACAAATTCCTATATTTATAAAATCATATATATATATATATATGTATATATATATATATATATATATATATATATATATATATATGTATATATATATGCATATATGAATATTGATGTTTAATTAACAATTTAATTTTACATCATGTTTTTAACCCTAACATAGAAATTATTTTTAAATGAATACCTTTACCCACACATTTTTATATTTCTTATAGGTTAAATAATTTTGTGCACCAACATATCGATTGAATCAATAATTTCTTTGGCCTCAGTCACCCTATTCCACATCATACATTTTTATTACTAAAATCCTAGCTATCTTAGGGTGTCTATTCATTATTTGGTGCGTGATTGTTATTCTAATCTTGGGGTTTGTTCTAATTTGTGCTTTCATGGATTTCTTATCTTATTCTCACATGAGGTTTAGGTATAATTTCCATTAATATGGGTTAGTATAGTGTTGTCATGCTAAGTTTCTAGCATGCAAAATTAAAATTTTTGGCCATGACAACTAAGCCCCCACTTGAATTTTTTTCTCTCCCGATCATTGTGAAATCTTCCTCAGGCTAACCTATAAACAATTTCAGCCTCATTATGGCTCAAAAGAAGGTTCTAACAATATTTTCAAGTGTTTTTAATTTGTAGGGATGTATACCTAAGGTGGTTGAAGAATTCATTGAGTTTGGAGAAGAAACAACTATCTTTGGAGGCCTAGAAAGAGCCATTTTTGGTCATTTTGCAACTGGTGAATGATGTGAAATTGATAGTTTATCTAATATAAATAAGCAACAATTACATTATATAATTTTACAAATCAATAAGAGACAATGTTTCAGAATGAAGATAATAACATAAACACAAAATTAGAGCACAAATAATAAAAACACTATATTATTGATAGAATAATTTTGGAGATAATTACATGGTGAGAGAGCTTACAATATATAGCCTTTGCATTTCCTATAAACAAGGAGATGAGGCTTACCAATATCATCCCACTAATCTCTCCTAGAGAATATCTCCTATGATCACTCACCACTGTTTTCTCATATATCCCACCAATATCTCCACACATAATAATCTACATGAGTTGTTTATTCAACAAACTCACAACTAATATAATATATTATTAATAATGAGTTGTTTTATGACTCATATTAATAATATTATAATATTTTATTTATCTCACACAAATATGATATTAATATCTTACTAACACACTAACTTACTAATGTAATATATGAATATTACATTTAACTATTACAAACAATAATGGGAGCACTAATCCATGGAATATTCCTAATAGTGAACACTCTCTAGAAGTTGATAGGGAAGATTCAAGTCATCTAGGAGTTTTATAGGAGGGAAATGAATTTTTTACATGATATTTAATTGAAACTTGTGGAAAAAATATAATTCAAGAACAACTTGAGCAAGATTGGGTAATTTTGTGTAGAGGTAATGAAGGGTTCAACAGTGAAAGATAACTTGTCAGGATGATTTTTGGAATATACGGGAGAATTTAAGAAGAAAAAATTAGCCATTGGAAAGTTATTGGAATCTTCTACATGATAAAATTATAAATTTTTTTCCTAACTCTTCAAGTATCTCCCATGATAGCTCATCAAAGTCACCACTACTCCATGCTGAAAAAATGTGAATGGTGCCAAAATTCAACTTTTAGGAATGATTTGCACCTGTTAATCGATGGGAGTATCTCAAAAGGTGATTTGGAGTCAAAATTATATAATTTTTTACCTCAAAAGTCCATTTCATCCTCCTGTGGTAGAAAAAACACTCATGGTGTCCTCAAATGCACTCGACGGGTGACATCAACATTTCAAAATGGTTTGGTCACTTGTTTTTAACCCTTGGTGTCACCTTGGATTGTCCATGAGGTGAAAATGGGACACCAAAGTGTGACTCCCCATAATTTCTAGAAGAACATCTTCACTTAAAACTAACTTAAGGTGTTAGGAGGAGTGTATGGAGGAGTTGAGTTGCAAGGACCAATTTTTCATGATAGCCAAACCCTTCGTCACACTTTTGCACCCTTTATTCTTGTTTTTTCCCTAAGGTGAAAATGGAGACAAGGGGAGACAGAAAAGTGTGACCCCCTCTCTCAGCTAGCCCCTAGACACATGCAAAACCTAGTTTCAGCTCCAGTGTGCTAATTTCTAGCCCCCTGCATCTCACTCACATGAAACCACAAGGTGACACTTATCTAGATATGGTACAAGTCACACTTTGGTGTCCTTTACATCACATTTTTCCCCTTCGTCCCTTTTGCACCGGTGCAACTCCATGCCAACCATCCCCCAACCATGGTTAAGTTTTTAGGTTAAGTGGTGAGTTGAAATTTTGTAAATGAATTTGGATAACACCTAGTCACAATCACTTGGTAATTTTAAACATTCAAAGAGTGATTTTATCCCTCTAAGACTCCATTATTGTGTATATATGCTACTGATTTTTCCTAGAACATCAATGCTTGCAAACTAATTTCTGCCCTTATCTCTCAATCTGTACACAAGATCTTCTACAAATGTTCACTTATGCACTTTGTTTGAAAAAAACCTTTGTGATGACTTGTGATTCATGTCATGTGATGCCACCATTAAAATATTATTTATGACTGATTTTTCCTGCCATGAACTTCACTTTTGTAAAGAACAAGTGAAAATGTATTTGTAATTTCCCAATGACTCGGCAAGTCGAATTGCCTAAATTTTGGAGCAGACGATCCTCCTAAAATTTCATTTTAATTGATCCATCTCTCACATGATGAATTGTATAATTTTTAGGGATATGTAGTACTTAGTTTTATCTCAATATTCTACCCTATTCAAAGAAATTTTCATTTTATCAGTGATCTAGTAAGCCAATTTTCTAAAATTTAGAGTGAATGTTCCTCATAAAATCAACTTTCATTTGAGCCATTTCTTACATGACGAGATAGATAATTTTTGGAGATATGGAGGACTTATCTTTATCTCATTATTCTTCCCTCTATGATAAAATTCTCATTTTCCCACTAATACAAATGAGAAAATCATAGCAGAGCATCCTTGAAAAATCATGAAACTTTTGAGACCAGTTTCATTTCAATCTAAAACCCAGAAGACCTCCATATCTAAAATATTAAGTGTGCAAGGATTCATATGTATAAATATAGTAAGTTTCCAAAAGTGGTGAATTCTCAACATCCTTATTGCTCCAAAAAAGCAAAAACCATAAAAAAGACAAAATTGGGAAAACTTACTAAAAATGGCCATCCTAGTCAGGACCTGCTAAAAATAGAAAGTCTTGCAATCAGGCTTGAATAACTTGTATCAAATCACATTATTTATATCTCACTACTGTTTTTCCATAATTATAAGTACAAGAAGTTGTCTCATGGTTCAAACATGAGAGAAATCCTTCGCAGGCTCCCAAAACTTAGTCTTGAGGTGAATTCCAAGACTATGTGTTTCAGTTCATTCTAGGAGTCACAGAAAGGGGGCCATAATGTTCAAGTGATATGCAGACCATGAAAGGAAAGTGATATAAAACATGGTCTGTAAAGGTGAGTCCCAATTCTCAATCATCTCCTTAGAATATGGCATAACAATGTGTTTGATACATATGATGGTGAATGCGGAGTTTCTTCTTTCATCATTTTGAGAAGAAGAAAATTTCATTAAGGAATGGGTGTAAAATTAGGTACTTAGTTCCCCTGAGGTTGATTTCATCTAATAAGGATATAACCTTGTCACTAAGATGAATTAGAAAGCTCCAAACTAATTATATAGAAGCTCCGGACCAAGTCTATACAAGCTCTAGAAAAAATACATGGGAAGCTACAAAACAAACTATTGATAGAGTC
The DNA here is from genome assembly GCA_019776745.2 of Taxus chinensis. Lineage (NCBI taxonomy): Eukaryota > Viridiplantae > Streptophyta > Pinopsida > Cupressales > Taxaceae > Taxus > Taxus chinensis. The sequence continues at coordinate 712,481,771 of CM034146.1, read as the reverse complement.
TTTCCATCATCCGCAAGACATGAATTCATCCTCCCAGAGTCCCAAGTGAATAAAAGTGATGCTCATGCATCATATACACTTCTCCCAATGTGCCTCAACCCAAGGCCATCATGTTTGCAGGATCAAGAAGTCATCATAGGTCCACAATTCAAGTCTCATAATAGTGTCTTTGAACACTTATTTAATGGTTTGGAGTGTTCCCACATATCAAAGAAGAAGGACATTGTAACCACAATTTTTCAGTTCAATGGGTGGCAAGAAGACAATAATTTCATCCATAAAGAAATTATTTTTTATCTGAAGAAGAAGACCTATTTCAATGAGGAACATATGAGTAAAAAATGTGTTTGATCATTCTAAAGTTGATTCCATTCAAGAAAGAAGACATATTTGTCACAAAGGTGAATTTAAAATCGAAGAGGAGTATGGCAGTGATCTCCATGTTCTAACTCCAACCTTGTGTTCAAATAGGATCATCATGTTTCCATATCGGTATAAGTCTTGGTAACAATATTTCTAAACACTTATTCAATATCTTGGAATGTGTCTGCATCTCATAAGAGGAGGAATTTATTAATCATAGTGTTCCAACTCAATAGGAGGTCGAAGGAGGGAAACTTCATTCATGGAGCATTCACTCAACCTATCCATCAAAGTAGGTTCTTCATCTCCATAGAATTCTCTATCTTCTTCTCAACAAAACCTTCTCATCTCCATATTTTCAATTCTCTATCATTCTTCTCTCTCTCTAGCTCACTCTCTCTCTAAATTTTTGTTTATTCTAAAATTCCCTTTTCAAAAATAAGAAAAGTACTTAACTTCATTCCTAGGGAATGTGAAAAGTCACAAGTGGTGGTGATATGAAATGTCACTTGGGGGGAGAGGAAGATACATTTTTGTAAGCTATAAATTTTAATGGATTCTCCATTCTAAAGGGTTTGGTAAATGTTGATTATTTTAAGTTGATGGATTTCACTACTACTACACGCATTGAAGGCTACATTTCTTCTATCACCTTGTCTATGTTCATCTATTCTCTTTACTTTCTAACTTTGCAAGCATTGTAATCTTATACAACCAAGAAAGAACTTTGTTTCGTTGATTAATGTTTCTATATAACTTTGTGTCTTAGATTTGTTAGTCTTTGTAGACACAAAATTATGCACTTTACACATAATTTGGCCTGGTCTTATACTACTATTTAGAAGGTTTTCAAGTGTACAAATTACTAATTAATCCCACCTTTTGGCCATCTTTATTTTATATTTTATTTCGTAGTTCCCATGTATTTTCTAGCACTTATCCACCCATTTCACAGCTTCCCTGACATTATAGCCCTAAATCAAGGTGCCCCTATTTATATGGTCTTATCCTGTACTGGGGTGTCCTGGTCCCACCCTAGGCACCTTGATCTATGAAAACCTCGTTTTGCTAATTTTTGGGTCATTTCTAGTTGTTTGTCATCTTTATCTTCTTCTCAGTCGGCCTTGTTGGGATTAATTACAAAATTAAGCTTGAGAGCCCTATAAATATAAATTTATAAGACCATAATGAGGGTCCTAGGTCATAGCATTACACATTACTATCACTCCATCTAGGGAAACATCCATTGCATCACTTGCATCCACATAGTATCATGCATCAAGGCTAGGTGATCTACATCACACACACTTCATAGGAGGAGAGATTCTATTCTATTCCATGCGCACATGCTATTTACATTTTCTATAGTTACTATTGTTTGCTACTTCACAAAGTGGGATTGGCACCAGAGCACCTAGGGCACGACATGCACATACTCGCTATAACTACATCTAGGTCTGAAATGTAGCGCAACACTCAATGATAAGTCCACTAGCTTGGTGGTTGAGGTCGGTCTAACCCATTCATATGCATATTTTATTTTTATAGGGTTTGATACTTCTCTTTGCATTGTAGGTCATTTTCCAACTCATCTGACAAATCCAACCTGACAAATAGGGAAGGTATGGAGCCAACTAGCAACCATACCAATTACAGGTTTTGAGCATTTATAGTGTTCAGAGCACCCAAATTATAGACCAGGGAACCCTAGGGTGCCTCAGTATAGTTCCAGGAACCTCAATCACCGTCAGGTCCTTCAAATCTATCCTTTGCAGGGTCCCTGAGTGTTCCTCCGCACTTCCGGATTTTATTCTCAAGCCTACGACAACCTGTGACAGATCAATGCCAATCAACTAAGCTATTTCTCTTCCTTATCTTACACATTTAGGGTTTCATTTTACTTAGAATAGTTTACTAGCATATTTATTTACATTTACTTTGTGTTATTTACTACATTTATATATCATTTTAGTCCTCCTAATTAGATTAATTAGGATTACCACTTCCTTGCACTTAGTTCTATTTTATTTAATCATTTTGGTGAACCTGACATCTCTTTATAACACCTTCTAGGGTTTTACATTTACACCTCCCATCATGGGTAAATGTCATAGAAAGTATTCTTCCTTTAAGTCTGTAGCTACTCTCCAATTTGATAACCATGGTCATGCTTTTGTCGACACACCTACTGCTACTCCTAGTTATAACCCTTGTCCTTTTTTCATTTAAATAAAATCTTTTGGAATGGATCTTCGGGATATCCAAGATGCTGTCACTGCTTATTTTTGCACCATTTATCCTGTAGCTCTAGCTCAAATTGTAGTAGAAGTCTAGGCTCTTCCTCCTACGGACATAGATGACTTTAGCATTTTCTTACCTCTTCTTTAATCTCCTCCTTCTCCTTCCATAGTTATTTCCCCATCTCAAGCACCCATGTATGACCTAGTTCCTACCATTTGCACTGGTTGATAAGGTCCTTACTTCTTTTCCACATACTCTTGTTATTGCCAACACTATCCTACCATCCATCACACATACTCCACAATACTTCAGTTGCTTTTCCTATTTCTCCCTTGTCCCCTTTTCTTTATAAGATGTCATTTGCAGCTATTATCCACCAGCTTAGTACAATATCTTTCCCACTCTTTGATCCTACCACTGTTATTGTGCCAAAATAAGGCCCTTCACGATTTATGGATTTTCTCCCCACCTATCTGCCAACATCCTCCTCCTTCGTGTATCCACCATTCACTTGCATTCTCTTCCTAAATAATTCTTATTGGGAACACATACCACTCGAAACATCCTACACAACCACTGTATGTTCCCACGATGGTCTCCTCCAACTTGGGTTTGAATTCGATGACCTTCATACTCCTCTATAAAACTCACACATGTATAATGGTTCTATCATTCTTGTTTTTGCATACAGCCCACACATTTTCCACCTTGTCATTATATCAGGATCAAGTGTCCCTCTAATATAATCTAGCCAATATTTTCCAAGAGTTATTTTGATGACCAACCACATAACCTTTCTTATCAAGTCTCTCATGACATTCTAGTATAATTTTAATACATATCCTAATGATTCTGTAGAATACCTTCCTTCTCTCTTACCCTCTTGTGTTAACACTGATTCACCTCCTACTACAATACACTCTCTCTCCTCCGAGGTAGTTGATAATTATCACTCACACATTCCTTCTTCTTGTACACATCTATTGGAGGCTATACATGCGCTACAAGTTCAGTGTCAATCCATGGAAGCCACAATTACATCTCTTCCTACTAATACAAAACAACTTCAGCATGCTCCTACTACAAAAAATCCTATCCCATCCACCTACCCTATTGGTCCCCTCCCTGATCCACTAGTTATACCATTACCTTCACCCATTATCCTTCCCTCTAATTCTACGCCAAAAAACATTTACGGTCACCTTTTTCACTACCAGCTCCTTATGTTACCCTCTACTCGTTATTATCCACCTTTGTAATTAATGTGCACCTGTGATAGTCCATTTTGTCACTATCATCACATTTAGGGACATCATACATACTATTTCCGTAGGCTATCCCGTGTCATGAGAGATGTTAAAAAATTAGGCCTCATCTCATTTGCTCCACCCCCGCCTTCTCTTCCTCTGATCCACCCATCCAACTCATTTGGCTCATCACACTACCCATGACCCATCCCATCCACCTTCTCTCCTCTTTTCTTCACCATCTCAGTCTTCATTTGTCGCTCATCCTTCGCCTACACATGATTTTCATTCACATGCTCCAATTTTATCTACCATATCCCCCCTCGTGGATTGTGGCCATATGCTTTCCTCATCCTCAGTACTGGTTGACAGACATCCATCCCTCAATCTTATAGGTTAACTCCTCTTTCATGAATGCTTAGGGGGGCATCGCCATTACGCAATCCCCGCTTCTTCATCTTATCATATATGTACATATACTATTTATATTCATCTTCACATATATGTGTCCTTCTTGCGCATATTAGCACCCTCGTTACCCGATGACACACTCTTGTGCTTCGGTTCACACTAGACTGTTAAGGGATTACCATTACATTAAATCCCATACAACACACATCTTACATCATCCTATACATACCTCATCTAATATTCATCTATACATCACCTATCTCATACACACTACACTAGTTATCATTATATACGAGTCTAGTTTTACATTACATCCACACATTCTACATTTATGCTAGAGTACATTATCAATGAGTCTAGATTTCTATATCACCACTACCCATTCCATTTTCTATCTATGCCTAATACTACATCTTACACACGCACACCGACATCCATGCAACCTATATATTCTACATTCTATACTAGATTTCATTATACATGAGTCTAATTTTACATGTCATCCTTACAAATTCTATTTCTATCTACACACTTGTTACATTTTACATATTACAGATTCTATGTTTCCTTTCCCATAATGCACATTCACATACCCTACCCCTTTACATGGGCATTACTATTATGTTGTCTTCTACGCACTGCACTCATCATAATATGACACACTCTAGTTCCTTGGTCCATACTCGACTGCCGAGGGTTTACTTATCAAAAGAACCTTACCTACATGTGACATGTCATCATACCACATTCATCAAACTAGTGACCAACACTCTAGGCTATATTTTCACCCACATACATCATTACATACCATAGTGGTATACACGTTAGGGTCAATCACCACTCTTTTCATCAATCCTACATCATCCTCTTACATTCTATCATCTCCTCTTAAATCCTACTCTTACATTATACTTTTTCCCAAAATTATTCCATTACATTATCATGCCTTTAATCATCATATAGTGGTATACACCTTAAGTTAAATCACCACTTTTTTCATCACATTCTCACTAACCTCTTACATCCTATCATCACATATTCTTATTATCCTATTCTAAGTCATTCTATTACATCCTCATTTATCCTATTCATCACTTAGTGCTATACGTTTTAGGCTAAATCACCACCTCATTCTTATTCATCATGTAGTGGTCCACTCTTAGTGCTAAACCACCACCTTCCGTTATCCACCATATACTCATATACGCTCCATCCTACTTCATCACCTATCTTGTAGCGACATACGCTATAGGCCAAATCACCACCTTATTCTTCCATCATGTAGTCATATACGCTTAGGTCTATATCATCACTCACACCTCCCACACATCATGGTATATGCCTATGTTATAGGGTCCATACACGCCTTTCTATAAGAAACATTCCCAACCATTCATCTTATAGTGATATAAGCTTAGGGCTACATCATCACTCTTCTATGCAACAAGTCATGGCATACACTTAGGCTATAGGTTTCATGCACATATTTCCATTCATCTCACCACCATACACTCATTCTATTATGATATACGCTTAGGGCCAAATCATCACTCCTCCATTCAAAAAATTCGTGACATACACTTTGGTTATACGGTTCACACACATCTCTCCACATGTCACATGTCCTCACCACTACACATACACACTCATCACAGAGCGATGGACACAACCAACACTACTCAACCATTTCGTGATGATGCACTCTCGTTTATGGTTCATTCTTGACTGTTGATGCGGAAAAAAATTGAACCTCACTGCATACAATTCTATACCATTGGGGGGCATGTTGCTCCTATCATCCCATCTTGCATTCCATTCCATCTAATCACATCATACTGCATTTTCTTGGTATCATTTACTCTTTCTTACTAGTGTTTTACATGATCACCTTACTACACATGTTACATTTCTTTCTTCTATATCATTATCATACACACATACATGTTCACGCTTTTATCTAAGTTTGATCACAGATACAAGACATTTACATGCGGCATGGATGCTCACCTTCTACCCTTACCATATTGGTCACTGGGGGCATCCAAATTCATCTCATACAAGTGTTATTGTTTCATTTTGTACTTAACATCTTATACTACTTGTTCATACATGATTTGACGTAATGGTTATCACTCTAACATATTAACGGGTATTCCATGTGTAACACTTGTTTTGCAGGATTACTTAATTCCATGACTACCTCTTTGTTTCTACTTGTCTTCTTTATTTTCCTTTATATGCAGGCTTTGGCCTTTTCTTGTGTGCACATTGTCTGTTGTTTGTGGCCTTGATGGCCTTGCATGTCTTGTGACATCATGAGTGATCTCACATGTTTGTAACCTGCTTTGTGCGATCCTCTTGTAGTTTCTTACGTGTTTACACTACAGTGTTTGGTATTTTATTTTTCTACATTGTCTATGTATTTTACACTTATTTCATGCATGTGTTTTTGGACTAACACTTTTATTGGCTAGCCATCCCCTTTTGTGCATGCCTTGGTATCTACCAAGTGTTTCCCTTTCCCCCTACAGGGTAGAGTTTTACAGTTTAGAGTGCATTTGGTCCTCTTTTGGGGCCGCATTCTCCTTCTAGGGTCATTGCATGTTCCCCCAAAGAGGGGGGAATCATTGAGGGTTTTTTACTAACACAACATATTTACATCAGTTCAGACACAACGAGTGAGTTTAGACTAGTCTATGAACTCCATACATAACGGCCTTAACAGGACATGGTGTCCTTCAGCATATTCTACGGAGAGGTTACTGGCTCAGAGGTTACAGTGGGTGTGTCTCTCTACACTTCTCCATCTAGTGTCGTTTGATCTCCCAAAAAATGAACACAGTATAGATATCTCGTCAAAAAATTACAAGTAGAAGCAGTTAGAGTTGGAGGAAACAATGCATTTCCTCCCTACACTACTTCAACCAGGGTGGCGTGAGATCACCTGAAAAACTTGCAATAGTACAAGATATCATTCTACACCCTTTTTCTTGACATGGATCAGGTGCACATGTTCCATTTACACTTTTTCTAGCATATTTTAAATTTACGTACTTTACACACATTTTACAGAACATTTTTACATACATACATATTTGACTACTTGATCATTTTCTCCTTGCAGGTCCGTCTGTATGAGAAACAAACAGTCAAATTGGGGGAAAAAACGTCAAAAATAGTGACAACAATATCAATAACACACCACGATGGTACTTTCCATACTAAACATGTAGGTACATTACACACCGCAACAACTACATGCGTGTTCCGCTCTAGGTTCACTCTCATCACTTTTTATGCACATTTATCGCCTTTAGAATCCACGGTCCTCCACATTTTTGTTTTTATCATTCCATGTTTGAGTCTAGTCCATCAGCACATCTTTTTTTACACTCTACATGGATATCAGGTACACATCTCTATCTACATTATGCTATCGAGCTTTCCGCTCACCAACATAAAGTGGGGGTTAAATGTAGACACAAAATTATGCATTTTACACATAATTTGGCTCGGCTCTTATACTACTATTTAGAAGGTTATCAAGTTTTCAAAGTACTATTTAATCCCACCTTTTGGCCATCTTTATTTTGTATTTTATTTTGTAGTTCCCATGTAATTTCTAGCGCTTACCCACCCATTTCGTAACTTCCCTGACATTCTATCCATAAATCAGGGCACCTCAGGCTGTACTGGGGTGCCCTGGTCCCACCCTGGGTGCCCTAATCTATGCAAACCCCCTTCCACTCCTTTTTGGGTCATTTCTAGTTGTTGGTCATATTTATCTTCTTCTCATTCATCCTTGTCGGGATTACTTACAAAATTAAAATTGAGAGCCTGATAACTATAAAGTTATAAGACCATAATGAGGGTCCTAGATCATATCATTACACAGTACTATCATTCCATCTAGGGCAACATCCATTGCATCACTTGCATCCACATAGTGCCATGCATCAAGGCTAGGAGATCTGTATCACACACACTTCATAGGGGGAGGAATTCTATTCTATTCCATACACAAATGTTATTTACATTTTCTATAGTTATTATTGCTTGCTACTTTACAAAGTGCGACTGACACAAGGGCACCTAGGGCACGACATGCACACACTCGTCAGAACTACATTTCGGTATGAAATGTAGCGCAACACTCAGTGATAAGTCCACTAGCTTGGTGGTTGAGGTCAGTCTGACCCATTCATATGAATCTTTTATTTTTCTATCGTTTGATACTTCTCTTTGTATTGCTAGGTCATTTTCCATCTCATCTGGTAGATCCAACACAAAAAATAGTGAAGGTAAGGAACCACTGCGACCATACCAGTTGCAGGTTTTATGCATTTACAATGTTCAGAGTGCCTAGATTTCATACCAAGGCACCTCGGGGCACCCCAGTCACCTATGATCCTTTAGATCTTTCCATCCTATGGTCCCTGAGTGTTCATTTGCACTTCCAAATTTTATTATCAGACATGTGACAACCTGCGACAGTCGCCTCTAATTAGCTAAGCTATTTCTCTCCCTTCTCTTGCACATTTAGGGTTTTATTTCACTTAGAATAGTTTACTAGCATATTTATTTACATTTAATTTATTTTATTTACTACATTTATACAATGTTTTACTCATAATTAGATTAACTAGGATTATCACTTCTTTGCACTTAGTTCTATTTCAGTTAATCACTCTTACTATTGATTACATGGTTGAATTATTCTAATTTAATGTTGATCTACTCTAGATAATGCGTGTGAATTCTATAAGTCTACTCACAACATTAACCCTCTCTCCTTATTTCTCCTACTCCCCTTTACCTATTTATCAAGTTAATCCTCCCTTGTATAATGTACAAGTGTTTTTCCATAGGTTTAATAGAGTATTCCTATGTGATCCTTGACCTAATGACCACCCCACAATTTCAGTTAGTGTACATTGAATAATGGGAGCCTCCCCATACCAAAGAAGAAGGCGCTTATCCCCATGACCATTGGTGAAAACCAATAATCTGCACTACAAAAAATTATTTCACCAACAGATATCATCACTTTAATAAGGTCCATGCCTTTGTTAGAAGATGTAACAAAGAAAGAATGTAGAGAATACCAAAATGTACACATTGTATATATTATGTATTCATCATTTTACTACACAAGAGACAATTACAAAATTTTGATAAGGTCACAACCAACATTTAGTTAACACATAGCTAATAAGGACTTAATAATAAACTATTAGCCAAGTAATACCTCCTCTTAAGGCTTACACTACAAAAAGTAAAAACAAACACATTGAATTTTTTTTGAAAAAACATAACCAAATAGTGTCACACATTCTTTAGAATATTTATCTTTGAAAATATTTCTTTGACCAAGTAGACATCAATCAAGTTGCCTTGTAACACTAGTAGAGGTGAAATTCCATTCTCAGAAAAAATACCTAAAAAATAAAATTTTCCCAAATAATATAATGATCCAAAAATTAATGTAGAAAGATTTTTTAAAATAAATTTTTAAAACAAATAAAGGGAATTGTACTAGGAAAATGTGTGCCCTAGATGTTGGGGTATGGCTAAATAATCACCAAATTGTGTTCCCTAATAGTGAATAACCCTAAAAAAATTGTTAATCTAGAAATGTGACTATATTTTCTTTATTTTATCTTAAATACCTGTGAAAATCACATTTTTACTCTTCCTTCTTATTATAAACTATGTTTTCTGTAATATAACATGCACTAAACCATGGTTTTTATTTACTACATTTTACTTATCATGTTTTTTCCTACGAATATTTTATTTTCATGCCCTATCTACACAAACAACACTAAAAATTGTACAAAAATGGAGAATTTTTATTTTTTTCCCTAACACTTCAAAACACACTTAAATTTGTCTAAAAACACACTACAAATTGTATTCCCAAATGGAACTTTTATAAAGAAAAATGTTCAATTTTTATTCGCATTTGTAATGGAATCAACTGTATTTGTGTCCTTGAGGCCTCAAAAAACCATTTCCTCTTGAAATTTTACTCATCCTAAATTTATACCCTAAGATACAATACCACTATTAGCAGATGAAATAGAGAAAGTATGAATATACAACTGGAATACAGATATTGTAGATTACGTTTCTGTAATTTAATTATGTAAGATATACATACAAAATGATTGAGAAGTCTACAAATAATATTTAGTCAATACAATAACAAAATATAAGCCTTATAAGTTATATTCTAATATCCTCTCCTCATCTCAAAGAAAAGGAACCATCCTTGTTCATTAATACATGTTATTATACCCATTTTGGAAATAATTTATCTACATAAACACACAAATATATATATCCAATACATGTTCATCCATGTTAATACTCAATGCAAAATGGTGTGCACAGAACCTTTTATCCCACCTTCCCTTGAATCTAATAATAATTATAACTACTACCCCACCCCCACTATTCTCCCTAAGCTTATATTGGATATGTGGTCCATGCTTTCAATACAAGATGAGGAATGCCATCCATTGGGGATATCAACCTGTTCCTCCACCACTTTCTATTCATGATTCTAGATCTAATGCTCCATTAAAGGGTTATGACATATTGTATCAATTGAGCAATACACCTACTAAGAAATCTATTTTGGAATTACTAAAATGATGACATACTTATAAGAGGATTTTATATAAAACATTATAGTCTACAAGTATCCCTACTAATACACAACCCTATTCCTTTTCTTCTATCATGAATGCATTTAATAACATCAATAAGGATCATTATTTTGAGCCTAAATAGTTGCCTCTTAAGAATATTAGGGATTAATGTTCACCACTACTTGTCATCACAAAAATTCATCATTTTCTAATCAAAATAGTACTAATTGATAAAGATCCACTTTAAATGTTTGACCCAACTCCTTACCTCAAAAATGAGTATCTCCATGAGCATTATTTTATGGGAATTTAGTATTCACATGGTTATGAGTCATTTACTGGATGGTAAATTATTACCTACTAATTTGTTAGTACAGTTACACATTTATTTGTAACTTATTATATTTGGTGATTTTTTAAGTAATATTTTTGTATATTATAACAATATTACGTACTTAGATAAGCAGTTGCTTATTGAGAGATAACAAGGACATGAGTATCCTTGATTATAAGAATTCATTCCTATGTATTTGTATAATGCCAAAAGATAAATATGTAATAAGAAATATAGTGTGTAATAGAATTTTGTTGAATTTTATCACTAGAAACTCTGAACCAAATCTACATTTGGTATCATAGTAATATGGATTCCTGAACATAGTTTGGGGTCGATCCATTCTTGTTCATAATAGCTAGGCCAAGCTAGGCTAGATATATAGAGAGGAGAGGGGAAATAAACAATATATGGCTTCGCCCAATATATCTATATGGGGGACTGACCTCATTCCCTAGAGTATGATCTGCCCCTATCTCTCTATTTGGACCTATCTCTCTATTCAAATCAGATGAGCATTCTAGATATGAAGCCCTAGATATAGATGTGGGGGACCCCTATCTATCTATTATGGGGCCACACTTCAGTCACCCATAAATAGCTAGATGTGTCACTAGTGCTCTAATCGGGAGGATTGGGTACCTAGCCTCTATATATATATGGGGCGGGTTAGGGGTTACGGATTTCCTGAACTATCTTACCCTGCCTACTAGAGAGGAGAGGACCTCCCCAACTCTAATCTATATATCCCCTTTGATGAGAGTTTATATATGTAGGATTTTAAGTTTGTAATGGGTAAGTGCACCAAGTTGGGGGGACCAAAAAGAGGTCTTAAGTGGACGCATTTTTTTTAAAAAGAAAAAACTTCAACTGGTATGAGTTTTTTTGAAATAGTTACATTTTAAATTGGAAAATGTTGTATAAACATGAATTGTAGCATTTTGAGTCTAGTTTATAAGCTACTAAATTTCATTGAAAATAGATAAGTTTAAGTGGGTCAAATAACTAAAATACCAACAGGTGCTCCTGTTTTTGTTAAAAAACACAATAGAGTGACTATCGTGCCCCCCACCATTTTTTAGCATCATTTAGTATTTTTGAAAACCCTTTTGTAGAAAGATAACTAGGAGCATCTAGTTTGTGTTAGAGGTTTTTTTAGAATTTTTTAGCTAGTATTTATTTTTTTTATGATTTTGCTAGCATAGAAATTTAAAGTTTTGAAAAATAATGGAGCTCTGACCGTGCCCCCCCTAAGTACCTCAAAAAATATCAAAAATTAGATTTTTTTTAATATGTATAGAATTAGGCCTAGTTTGTGCCTGTAATTTTTTTTTCAATTTTGATGAGCTAAAAAAAAGATACATGATAAAAGATAGGCATATTTAAAATTCAAAAAATAGCTATAAAAAGGCATAGTTAGAAAATAAATAATATGGAAACCTTATATTAGTAAGAAAATTTGAAAAATTATATTTTTAGAAAGAAGAAACTTTCCTCTATGTCGTGGTATAATTTTTTAAAAACTAATTGATTGTTTTATGTTTATTTATCATGGTGGAAATGGAAATTTTGCATTTTCCTACAAGAACATGTTATTTTTTGTGTTTGTACAGGTCCATGCCTTAGGCTTGGGGATCCGAACCAGATCCAAGCCTTGATGCATGGCTTGGAAAAAGTGACAATGCTACAACGCTATAACGCATAAGCGCTATAACTATGACCACTCTACACTTTATTATTTATATTTTATTGTTTCTTATACTTAAAATTTATTTTAGTAAATATAAGAAATTAGGGCCACTCTACACCTTATGGAACTAGTCTCACAGCTCCATTAATCATGATTTAGGAGATAGTTATTTATAGTATAATCTAGTTAGTACATAGGTAATTTAAGGACTTCACATTCAACATAAAACTTTTAGCATTTAAATTCGAAAATTGAAACCCTAAAACCAAGGCCCTAAACCTAAACCCTAAACCCTAAACCATCATCCCTAAAACCTAAACCCTAAGCCTTAAGCCCTAAACCATGAACCATGAGCCCTGAATGCTAAATCTTAAACCCTAAAAACTAAATCCTAAACCATAAAACCCAACCCCTAAACCCTAAATAATTAATCCTAAACCCTATAGCCTAAGCCCTAAACCTTGAACTCTATGACCTAAACCCTTAACCCTAATCCATTAACCCTAATACATAAACACTAAACTATAAACCCTAAAAAATAAATAAACCCTTAACACTAAATCCTAAAACCTAAACCCTAAACCCTAAACCTAAACCCCGAGCCTTAACCCCTAAATCCTAAACACTAAATCCAGAGCCCTAAGCTCTAATGCCTAAACCTTAAACTCATAACTCTGAACCCCAAACTTTGAGCCATAATTATTAAACCCTAAACCCTAAAACCTAAACCCTAATACCTAAATGCTAAACCTTAAACCTTGAACCCTACACCTTGATCCTTGAGCCTTAAACCTTAAAATTTAAACCCTGAGCCCTAAACCCTAAATCCAGAGTCCTGAGCTCTAACATGTAAACCTTAAACCCATAACTCTGAACCCTAAACCCTGAGCCATAAACCATGAACCATACACAAAAAACCCTAAGCTCTAAACCATAAACCCTAAACCTTAAGCCTTGAACCCTAAACCTTGATCCCTAAGACCTAAACCCTAAACCATGTACCATAAGATTAAAGCCCTAAGCCCTAAATTCTAAATCCTAAACCATAAACCCTAAACCCTGAACAATGATCCATAAATACTAAACCTTAAACCCTAAAAACTAAACTTGAAACCCTTAACCCTTAACCCTAAACCCTAGACCCTAGACCTTGAGCCCTAAAACCTAAACCCTTAACCTTAAACCCTAAATCCTGAGCCCTAAACACTAAATGCTAAACTCTGAAATCTACGACCTAAACCCTTAACCCTCAACCCTTAACCCATAGACCTAAACCCTAAACCTTAAAACCAAAATAATAAACCCTAAACCCTGAACACTAAACCCTAAAACCTAAACCCTAATACCTAAATGCTAAACCTTAAACCTTGAACCCTACACCTTGATCCTTGAGCCTTAAACCTTAAAATTTAAACCCTAAGCCCCTAAACCCTAAATCCAGAGTCCTGAGCTCTAACATGTAAACCTTAAACCCATAACTCTGAACCCTAAACCCTGAGCCATAAACCATGAACCATAGACAAAAAACCCTAAGCTCTAAACCATAAACCCTAAACCTTAAGCCTTGAACCCTAAACCTTGATCCCTAAGACCTAAACCCTAAACCATGTACCATAAGATTGAAGCCCTAAGCCCTAAAATTCTAAACCCTAAACCATAAACCCTAAACCCTGAACAATGATCCATAAATACTAAACCCTAAACCCTAAAAACTAAACCCGAAACCCTTAACCCTTAACCCTAAACCCTAGACCCTAGACCTTGAGCCCTAAAACCTAAACCCTTAACCTTAAACCCTAAATCCTGAGCCCTAAACACTAAATGCTAAACTCTGAAATCTACGACCTAAACCCTTAACCCTCAACCCTTAACCCATATACCTAAACCCTAAACCTTAAAACCAAAATAATAAAACCTAAACCCTGAACACTAAACCCTAAAACCTAAACCGTAATACCTAAATGCTAAACCTTAAACCTTGAACCCTACACCTTGATCCTTGAGCCTTAAACCTTAAAATTTAAACCCTGAGCCCTAAACCCTAAATCCAAAGTCCTGAGCTCTAACATGTAAACCTTAAACCCATAACTCTGAACCCTAAACCCTGAGCCATAAACCATGAACCATACACAAAAAACCCTAAGCTCTAAACCATAAACCCTAAACCTTAAGCCTTGAACCCTAAACCTTGATCCCTAAGACCTAAACCCTAAACCATGTACCATAAGATTAAAGCCCTAAGCCCTAAATTCTAAATCCTAAACCATAAACCCTAAACCCTGAACAATGATCCATAAATACTAAACCCTAAACCCTAAAAACTAAACCCGAAACCCTTAACCCTTAACCCTAAACCCTAGACCCTAGACCTTGAGCCCTAAAACCTAAACCCTTAACCTTAAACCCTAAATCCTGAGCCCTAAACACTAAATGCTAAACTCTGAAATCTACGACCTAAACCCTTAACCCTCAACCCTTAACCCATAGACCTAAACCCTAAACCCTGAACACTAAACCCTAATACCTAAATGCTAAACCTTAAACCTTGAACCCTACACCTTGATCCTTGAGCCTTAAACCTTAAAAGTTAAACCCTGAGCCCTAAACCCTAAATCCAGAGTCCTGAGCCTAACATGTAAACCTTAAACCCATAACTCTGAACCCTAAACCCTGAGCCATAAACCATGAACCATAGACAAAAAACCCTAAGCTCTAAACCATAAACCCTAAACCTTAAGCCTTGAACCCTAAACCTTGATCCCTAAGACCTAAACCCTAAACCATGTACCATAAGATTGAAGCCCTAAGCCCTAAATTCTAAATCCTAAACCATAAACCCTAAACCCTGAACAATGATCCATAAATACTAAACCCTAAACCCTAAAAACTAAACCCGAAACCCTTAACCCTTAACCCTAAACCCTAGACCCTAGACCTTGAGCCCTAAAACCTAAACCCTTAACCTTAAACCCTAAATCCTGAGCCCTAAACACTAAATGCTAAACTCTGAAATCTACGACCTAAACCCTTAACCCTCAACCCTTAACCCATAGACCTAAACCCTAAACCTTAAAACCAAAATAATAAACCCTAAACCCTGAACACTAAACCCTGAACCCTAAACCATAAACCTTGAACCGTGAGCGCTAAACCTTAAACCCTAAAAACTAAATTCAAAGTCCTAATCTCTAACCTCTAAACCTCATATATTTCCAATAGGTCTTATGAGTGAGTTCATATTTTTGAATATCAATATTAGGACCTTATTTCCTAGTCTTGTGCCTAGAACCATCATTGAGTCTTCGTATACAACTACCTTGTTTATGAGAGGCGGGATGAGAAAATAAATGGATATGACATCTACCTTGTGCCTTGCAATGCATATTACACATATCTGCCAAACCTGTTTCTCCCCACATATACTTGCATTCTTGAATATCAATTTCTTTACACTCTGAAACAAATTTCACATTTCTCATATTTTCATGTATGGTATTGTGCAAGCTAGGATGACCCATTGGAATCTTGAAAAAATAACCATCGCAGCAAAAAAATTAATCTCATAAGGAAATTGAAGAAACACAAATACTATACCAACATGGAGGTGTAGGATCATAACCAAATTACCTGCAGTATCCTCTCCTTTGGAGAAATAGAAATCTCTTTTATTACTTGAATGAATAGTAAAATTGACAGAACTTCTTGAAGTGTTCAAAATAAGCATAAAATACTAGGGGAATGGCTAATAACAAAAAGGAGTTATCAATCCCCTACTAAATGTTTCTTGTTTAGTTATTAATGGGATTCAACTAGCCAAAGACTTAGTGACCTTCCATTCATTGATAATTCCTTCTATGAAAAAACTCATGGATGCTTTCAAAAGTCACCTTTAAAAAGATAGGGGTAGTCATCAATCCTAGTTAAGGGGTGTGATGTGATTTCTAAACAACTTGAAATTCATATAGATTTAGAGGTCATAACATGAATTTACAAATATCTTTTTCATTATGAATGGAATCTAAGTAATCGTGTCTCTTTATACCCAAGGATCTAGGACTACTGGGGTTTGTGGTAGGATTGGACATTCAAGAATCATTGAGTGCCTGAATTAGAATGTTATTACATCTGGAGAAACATTTTCAAACATTAGATTAATGCATCTTTGAAAATAAACTTGAACCTCAGAAATCCTCTGAAATTGCCAGCTTACACAAGTAATGGACATATCAAGCTTTATTCTTCAAATGAAACCTTCATTCACGGTAGCTTGTAATTGAAATAATTATTCAAAAAAGCAATAAAAAACATTTCTTTGTACTAAATTGTTCCTGGATATCTGACATTTCCCTCCTTCAAAATATCAACTAGATGAAAGGCAAAAAATTGTGATTACTCTCTTTAAATGTTCTGCCTAGGAAGCATATGAACCCTTCTTCAGTTGAATAGTCCTATGTTAATACTAATAAGAATGGGTAAGACACAAAACATTACAGTGAGTGAAATAGTTCCCATGCAATGGGAAAAAGAAGATAGATGTATTTGGTAACATTTATTTGTACCGAATTTTTCTTATATATATCTAGACATTTAACTCCTTCAAAATATCAGTAGATAAAAGGAATCAAATTGTGATGAATCCTTTTGAATGTTCTACCTTCTAAGTAGATGAACAATTTTTAGTTCAATACTCTATTATCAATACTTATAAGAATGGGTAAGACATAGAACATTACAGTGAGTGAATGGGTGAGCCTAAACCTTAGGACCTAAACCTTGGGCCCTAAACCATAACCCCTAAACACTAAACCTTGAGCCTTAAACCCTAAACCTTGTCCCCTAAACCCTAAACCCTTAAACCTTTATCCCTTAAACCCTGAAACCTTAACTTTAAACCTTTAACCCTTAAACCTTAAACCCCTGAACCCTAAACCATGAAGCATGAGCAATAAACACTAAACCTTAAACCCTAAAAACTAAATCCTAAAGCCTAAACCCCAAACCCTAAACCCTAAACCATAAAATATATACCCTAAGCCCTAAAACCTTGAGCCCTAAAGCCTAAAACCTAATCCCTAAATCCTAAACCTTAAACCCTAAACCCTAAAACCTAAACTTGAGCCTCAAACCCTAAACCCTAAACACTGAAACCTTGAGCCCTCAAACCCTAAACCCTAAGCATTGAACCTTGAGCCCTAATCCCTAAGCATAAGTTCAAACCCTAAACATTAAAACCTTAAACATGAACCCTCAACCATAAACCCTAAATACTAAACCCTAAAACCTGAGCCCTCAACCCTCAACCCTGAGCCCTAAACCCTAAACCTTGATCCCTAAACACTACATTCTAAATCCTAAACCATCAACCCTTAACCCTGAGCTGTAAACCCTAAACTCTAAACCCTAAACCATGAAGCATAAACCATAAACCCTAAAATACTGAACCATGAGCCCTAAACCTTAAACCTCTAATTCCTAATTCCTGAACCCTTAGCCCTAAACCCTAAACCCTAAACCCTAAACCCTAAATCAAAAAATTTGATACCCAAAGGAAAGTACTAATAACATCATTCAAGTGTGTTTCACTGTGTAGGGAATAGTGTCTAAGATGATTGATCAACTCATTTAGATTTGATGAGAGATTACTTCCTCTTATGGCCTAAAAAGGCCATTTTTAGTCATTTTGTAGCTAATTGAACACCCTTCAGAATAAGCTTAAATGAGTTAGTCATGTCATTGAGGTATCAAGGACCATAATGTGTGAAGTATTAAGGCATTTTTTGTCTCTGTGAGATACATATGAACAAAAAAATGTATGGAGAATTGTGAATTTGATTCCCATGAAAGGATAATTTTAGAGCTAGGAAAGGTGAGGGATGATGATATTTATATGAAGTGCCATGTTTCTAAGAATGAGCAATCATATGAGTTTACTTAATGTAATTCACTTAGTATTATTTAGAAAAAAACATTCAAATCCTAGTAGTGTGATCAAACATTAAGGATGATGTACATTACAATCACATCATTTTGGCCATAGGATAGGAATCCCATTCAGGGAGCAATCCTTTGTCTACAAAGTGAGGATGTCATTTTAGTAAGAATTAGAAAATCATCATAGAGTTGATTCATGGTCACTAAAGTGAATTATGGACCAAATGTAAAAATTGGTACCAATTTAATCATTGGTAGGGCTAAAATCCAATTTAGAAGATCAAAAAACCTATAAAACGCGTATATGCTTTCCCAAAACAAAGACCGACTACAATATTTAATGCCCTTAAAGTTTTAGGTACTTTGCTGAAATACTTGAAAATGAGTTAAGCACTAACCAAATTAGATTTTGAAAAACTATCTTCTAGATTATAACTGCTGGAGCTACATGGGACCACTTCCATCAGGCGCAGATTGACCCTAACTTCTTATATTTACTAAAATAAGAGTTTAAAGAAATAATAATTATAAAAGTATACTTAAACAATATTATTTTATAAATAAGTAATAAGCCCCCAAGTATACACAAATAATAATAGAAATCTTATACTATACAAAATTTAATTATGTAAGTTATAAGCGCGTATGTACACATATATAGTCCATATTATACTAAAACACATATGCATTATAATGCGTATGCATTTTAGGCTCGGTAATTACCAACCTAAGAAAAAAAAATGCGATCGTGTTATGGAAAAATGTGTATGCATTATGGAAAAATGCATACACGTTTCGACTATTCTCAGGTTTTTGTCCACTTTTGGCCCCCTAACTTGGTGCACTTACCTAATCCTTCTTGGTAGGACATAATATATGGCTTCTTAGTTTAATTTTTGGGTATATTTGAAGTGATTTTGATTGTGATGTGCAACTTTCTAGCATATTTTGTCTTAGTTGTACATCTACTTTGCATACAATTATTCCTTGAAACAAGATTGGGCACAGAATGTATTAAAATCTAAAATTAAGATTTCTCCTAGATGCATCTCTCTTTGGCATCAAATTTCAAACCAACGATCCTCTTCACTTGACTGAAAGTGCATTGGATTAGTAATCATCTTCTAGACATGATCACGATACTTATTACCCCTTATTAATACATGGACATCTTCCTCTTTTAGTCAGACTAGATAAACATCAATTTAAAGATTTGAAAAAAAAACATGGAATTCTGAGTGGATGGGTCAATTTTTTGTTTTAGAAAGTGTTCTTCTTACCTCGGCACCATTTGGTGATTCACCCAATGTGGTGACACTCTTGTATTATTTTAAAATATATGCATTGAATTTTGGTCCCATATTAGGAATGTTTTTCTTTAAATTTATTCCACTGATGTAATAATTCATATAATGGACAACTTATGATAACGGTTATGTCAACCATAACATTTTTGTACTGATTTGTGTAGAATTCTTACCCCACACACATGAGGAGAAATGCATAGTTGTGAAGGGCATCCCACATTGATGTCTCTCATGTTATAATTTAGGGTTTGTGTACATGTAATTGGGGTGCTCTCTTTGACTGACATGACAGTCTTATAATATTTTTGAATATTATAATTAACATATAGTGAGTTGGAAGCCTATGGAATACTCAAACATTTTATCAATATTTGTCACAATTGTAAGCACCCCTCCGGAAAACCTTTGCATCAACAAGTATTGTTACCATAGCCCACATTTTTTCCCTCGGGTGAAAATTTCACCCAAATTTTCACTCATGTGTTGGGGGATGACCGTAAAGAGAGCGCAAAAACCAACATGGCTCTTTACGGCACCACCACCAAGCTCAATGACCAAATGAAGTCAAAAAGTCACCATCAATGGATCTTTCTGTTACCTTCCATTCCACGTCAATACGATACCCGCATGACATCATAAATATTTTTATCATGTGCTCCACCATAGAAATGGATGTCACATCATCATTGTTTGAAATCTTCACATTTGTTGTGGGAATCATAACAATGTTGAAGCCAATATTGTTTTCCCCCTCCCTGTAGCAAATAACAAACTAAAGGAGCCCAAATGTAACTCTGTAGAAGCTGAAGTGATTACTGGTTATTCATGTAAGAACTCAAACTGTCAGAGGAGCCCATTTCCTACGTCATTTCTCTAGTTAACCCATTGCTTGCTGGTGCCACGACTCACACCTGAAATCAATAAGTATTTAATTTGTGTTTCTTATTATTATGAGTTCATTGATTTGTGATCCTATTTTGTAGCTTGCGTGATAAATCTAAACTGTATAAAAGATTTCTCTGAATCATTATGGTCATTCGATGGAGTAGCAGAAATAAAATAAAAAACAGTCCTCCACTTTCAAATTTGACATTGCAGAAGCTCCCAATTTATTTGTTCAAAATTTATTAACTCAATCAAAGGTTGTGTATACCTAGTCTTGAGGCTTGCAAAGTAATATTCTAGTGTAATAACCTTATTTTGACCTTGTGGAGGTCTGTGAAGTTAATGGGTGAAGGATGTTGAGAAGGATTCATAGAATCGACTTCACAGGTGATAAATATTTACAGTGATGCAAATATTTTCACATGTCAAATCCTTCTTATGCATTTCGTCAACATCATTTTTCCATGAACTTCACAGAGCTCGATTTAGCAACATGCGGAAAAATTCCATTGTTACACTGGAATATATAAATTGCATAGCCTCAAAGTAGCATTGGTAAGTAGACATCAATAGAGGGAGTTGAGATCAATTTTTGAACAAATAAACGTCTTCCCACTGATTATTTCTTTATGAACATTCGAAATACACTCCCTTCACTACTTGATCATTGTTTCAAAACATAATTCCTAGGATCTTTATTAGCCTTGCTCAAATTAATATTGTGTTCTTTGACCAAACTCTTCTATAGGGTGTTCAAGACTGGGTAATGGTTTATTGAATTCTTCCTTGTATTTATACTTTATACAAGTTCTTATTGACTCAAACCCTTCTTCTGAATATTATGATGCATGTTTGATAATGCTCTTACCTTTTGACACCAACTATATTTGCCATCAATCATTCCATACCCATGTTCATTGTATTCCCACAGTTTTTCAAGATTCATAAAATCCTCAAAGGAGTGCACCAAACCATGTTATCACCCTTAGTCATTGCATACAATTAGTACTAGATTTCCACACACTTACCTCTCCTTACTTGTTTTTCACTCTCTAACATCCAATACCTATGAGTTCTCACTTAGTTATTTGAGGTTCTTAACACCTAGACCTATTCTCCCACCATCTTGATGAGTCACATACCTCCATCAAGGAATGTTTAGGTTTATGCAAACAATAATGTTACCTTCTCATATACTTCTCATTATGTACCATTAGTCTTACAGTTGACTGTATTGTACAGCCTTTCAACTAGTAAATCATCTTAAAATTGTCTGATACTTTTTTTATCACTGAAACTCACCCCGACCTTATTTTTATCCAACTTGTCACGAGTTATAGACAAACTTTCCTTATCCTTTAAACCAATGTTTAAACCTCCAAACCCTGGAACAGGGTACCATGGTCTAAAGAGAGGGTTTTATGTTTGTTTTCTTTATTTATTCTTTGTTCACACTTCTTGCTAAGGTTCCTATCCACACAAAAACACTTATATGGACTCCTTATACCATCTCAAGCCTCTAGACAACAGGCTTAGACCTCCACCTCCATCTCGTTAATGATGCTTTATATATTTCGCTATTAGATTAGTTTGATACATATCTAGTAGGAGAAGATGTGGTTACATGCCCATATGGATGTGTTTAGGGAGTGAGAGTGGTAGGGTTAAGTGCATTCACACTCTCAAGATAATTTGAATCATTCCTCTTGTATAAAACTGTGTTATATATAAGAATGTGGACATTGATACATCTAATAATCATGAACCCTGGTGATAGTTGTATTACTATTATTTACTTGATTGTGATGTGTAAAAAACTTAATTTTTTTTATATATGATTAATTATGTACATGTTTTGTAATGAGTTTACATTGTTGGTTATTTTTTGAATCATCTAATTGTACATGTAACCTATAGATCATCAAATATATCTATAGAATATTTACATTTTCTATGGATTCTTACACCTATTGATATTTAGTATATGTGTATGTCCAATTTGAGACAATATTATATAATGGTTCATAATTATTTAATTGACCTCTTCAGAATTACTTTATAATTTTATAATGGGGTCTCTTGCATATTGTTTTATTCATATGACACAATGATTAACTATTTCTTGTGTGATGTGTCCCTTTCTTACTCTCTTAAACACATGTAATCATATAAAAGAGAATCTCGTACATGTGGTTCTTAATTCATTTGCACTATTTTGTGTTGTTATATTTCCTCTTTCTCAAATTTCTCATGTTATACTCTACTTTGTCATAGTATAATAAAATTCCTCAACTAAAAGAGGTAATATTATCTCTCTATGAACTTGATGCGGAGTAGGATCATCAATAACTCGACATTCAATTACTCAAATGCACCTTGTACATGCCTTGGCAACATTTCCTAATCATCCTTTTCTTTCAAATAAACTCTTTTATCAAATTTACCTCTTTAAGACATATCTCTTGCTCTTAAGCTCTCTTAGACCTCCCTAATCTGTTTAACCTCTTCACTCTGACCTTGATTTTTTTGGTTTATTCTCAACACCTATTCATTGTCTTACCTCTCCTTATCCTTTTTTATATACCTATTTCATCATAGCTTCACCTTTCACCTTAAGTCATTATACTAGCTTCTTGACCTTCAAGTTTGTATTAAAATACCTACAACTCTCTTGCCACTGTTTCACAACTGTTTATATCCTTCCTTTGAATTTCTTCACCCCTTCATAATATCAACAAGAAATTTTTATCCCTTTCATTTACCTTCTCTTCCTTAGTAAGAATTTCCCACTTATTTTCTCCTTATATCTCATTTTCCTCTATCTCTAGGACTGTGTCTAGTTCCCATCTTTCCTTTTCTTACTTGTGAAAGTATCCCTTACTTGTAATGATCCCAAACAATAACCTCAAACTCCTATCAATGAGAACATGAGCTTCTAGTTCATCAAAACTTCACATATTCCTTAGTCTCTTCTTAATAGTTTCTTAGAATATGGTTCTTGGACTGTGTGTATAGACAATACTTATGACTGCCCTTGTCTGAGTTTTGAAGAATGCATGTAATTATACTTCCACTCAATTATTAGACTTCATTTTCATAACCTCTGATAGTACTTATACACCCTACTTCAGACTTGATTCCTTTTTTAACAATGATTATGTTGGCTCAAGATCTTCTTATGACACGGTCTGGATACACAAAGTATAGTTCAATCATAGAGTTGATAAATCTCATTCATTTAATGGTGAAGATCCTGTGTGACTGTACTTTTCAAGGTTATTGACTACACCTTATCCTTACTAGGGGTATGCTACTTTAAGTTACAAAGCTCATGAACCATAGTTTAGCAATTCTATAGCAAGTTAAGCAACTGATGTTACTGGGAAAGTTTTGCGGAAAAAGAAGAATATGTATAGTAGCAGTGAGAAAAAGAGAGGATGTACTTCACAATAAGTAGATCGTAGAGCTTATTGCAGTCGTACAAAATAAATAAATACTAAAAAAATGTCACGGTTTTAGTAGATGAAAAAGAAATTGATTTAGATTTAGATTTTAAGTAACACAAAGTTTACCATAAAATCCTCACGGAATGCACAACGAGACTTCCCAGACACAAATTTCTCCAGACAATCCATCTTCTTCTTATTTAATTCCAATAAATTTATGTAAAGAACTATTCCAGAGTCTCAACAAAAAGTCTGATATCTTTAAATTCTAATATGCATAAAACATTACAATAACTGATTGCCAAAAAGTTCTATCATTTGGCTTGTATCCCTCTCTTTCTATTTATAGCCTGCATAAGGCAGTTACAAGATAAGGTTGAGAGATATCATGTTATATTTCCATAAGTTCCTAACTACTAAATTACTAGAAGTTGAGCATCCGTATCCTCTAAGGATCCTCATTGCATGACTATGCATGAATGTAATCTCTCATATGACATGATAAAATATCCCAAATGATTTCAAAATTGGATTTTATCAAACAACTTGAAGTAAATGGATTTTAACCGAATTACACTTTAGTTTTATAATAAATCTCGATTACTTTATTACAGTTCAATCATGAAACTGTGATGTGTAATAAGAAGAAGAGCCACTTCATTCGTGGCTTTTACCCTTTTTGCTGAATGAAGAAATTTTGCCCATATTGCAGTTAAATTTGGTAGCACTGTTGCCTGAAAGTTTTTCTTCTTTTGAATTTCCTCTCATCTACTCCCATCAAAAAATGAAGTTTCATGGTATGATCCCATATGTGTAGAGGAGGTAGAGATATTTTTTTAAATTCCAAGATCTCAAATATTTGAATAGAATTCACCATGAGGGCTTCAAAGTTATGGCCAATCGAGTTTTTGACCTCCCATTACTTTCCCATTAACGTGTTGGAGATGTTTTTGCAATTGTTCTCTCCTTTATTCCTACCAAAAACTGATTTTTATGATTCCATTGGGTAAAGGACGTTAAGAGATTTCTGGAAAGTTCAAGATCTCGAAAAACGGAGTAGCGGAGCAAAAATTATGGCCAAAAATAAGCTGTCAAAATTCCCTTTTTGCGTGAATGTGACCCTGAATTCCGCATTACTCTCTTCTTTTTCCTTCTTTGCGGATTTTTGCAAGTATTTTACTTAGTTACTTTTAAAATAAGTAAGATTAACTCCATTTTTCTACATTACTCTATGTCTTTTTCCTTCTTTGCGGTTTTTTGCAACTGCTTTACTTAATTAGTTTATAAAGTAAAGTAACTCCATTTTTTCTGCATTACTCTCTTCTTTTTCCTTCTTTACAGGATTTGGGAACAACTTCACTTCATTTTTTTTAAAGAATTAAAGCAATTCCAAGAACACCGATGAATTAAACTTTTAGTTATGTGGCATTTGGAAATGACTTTACCTTGCGTTTACCTTTTGAGAAGTAAAGTAGTTTGGTTAATAACGTAGAACTAAGAAGCAGAAACACTTTGATTTAGCACATAACTAAGAAGCAGAAGCAATTTGATTTAGTGCAGAACTAAGAAGAAGAAACAATTCAGATTAGTGTAGAACTAAGAAGTAGAAGCACTTCAATTTAGTGTAGAACTAAGAAGTATAAGTCAATTATGCAGGGTTTATGAACTACTTAACTCATCAAATTTTAATAAGTAGAATTACTCTCCAATCAACGCAAAGAAAACATTTTTGTGAATTGGGTTTTGTGAGGGCGAGCTACTGCAACTTAGAATTAAATTAATTTGAGAAACCTGATAAACTAATATAGCAAATACTTAGCTTTTTAGGGACTTTTAGGCATTTTGGGCAAAAAGGTATTTGTTCAATTACTTCCAAGCAACCTTTTGCAACCTTGTAAAGAAATCCTAAGAAAATATCTCAAAAAATTTATACAAAAAAATTAAGGGGTATCCAAAGATTTCTAAGTAAAATATTTGGGGACACCAAATTATCACCTCAATCTCTTCTTAGACCAGTCTATAGCACGAATTAGTATAGTTTAACAACAGGGGAGTGAATGTTGCGACATATATTATGTAACATTATTAATAATACAAAGTTAGCATAATGGGTTGTGATAAGGGAGAGATTTGTGGACCTGATAGAATCATGTTGCAGAGATAAGTGGGAATGTGAGACACACCTTGACTCCTTCATTTTAAGGATGTCATTCTCCTAATTTCACAGGTGTCACAAGGATAGGAATTGGAAGATATACACAAATATATTATTATCAAACCCTCTAATATGGGTATAATATTTGGTCAACCTGAGCATTCACAATTGGTCCCTAGTGCACTATTTGTAACATTTTACGCTCCTTTATTACCCTACATATATTATTGTCCTCATTAAATTCTACAAGATCGATATGATTAGTTGATATAGGAATGTTTCAAAACCATAATCAACTTAGCACAAAACCTTCAAAACAAGGTGGTTTAACTGTGTATGACTAAGATATTGTCCTTCAACATATCAAAAATCTTTGAGATGACTCAAAACCTTGCAAATTCTTTCAACATATATACCTCAAGCTCGACCACAAATTATTAATAAGTTTCATTGCATATATCTTGTTAAATGACCTGTTTCCCCTTAATACAAACCCTAACTCTTTTTTCCTAGCACAATAGATCTTGATTAGCAATTAATATCCACTATCCTCTTTATCATGTGTGTAAAGCACTCAAACCTTCTAAGAGACCCACTCCATGGATATTTGCCTCCTTTAAGCTATGACAAAACTCGTATGCTATGAACCAAGACTTTAACCTTCTCAAAAATGCCTTGTTCCTTATTAAAACCCTTATTCAAGAGACTTAATAAGACAACTCTTCAACCTGACAACTTACTCACCCTAAGACACACTTTTACATTCAAATCATCATTCAGTTTCAGCTAATACATTCACTAATTGATCATTCATAATATTCATTGATTTTTCTTTATCAAGAAGGATATATTATTAATTGATCTTAAGCTTTATAGTATTATATGTTAATTTACTTGGTTTCTCTTTCTTCGGGACATTGGATACTTTCTTTGATAAATGGTTTCCATTTTTCATTTTGTATTTTTGTATAGGATTAGGATTGCATGAAAATCGATCTTATTTATGGGAAACCATGTGGTCATTACATACAAAATTAATGCAATCATTGGGGATGTCAATTTAGTCACTTCCATTTGTGTGAACCACTACTTTTTCAACATGGCATTATATTCCTCATTGTTAGACAACACTTGAATTGTAGTATATGTAACGTTAGGATCCCACTATAATATATGCATGTTTATTTGTCCTTATGAATTTTTATAAGGTATAGAATGTTGTAACTCATGTTATTCATAACCTAGTTTCTTAATTAGACCTAGGCTATGTGTGTTATTTGTTTTCTCCCTATCTAGTTATCTCCTTATTATGACTTTCATTAATGAGTGACACTCTGTGTAAAAAAGGGATCAAATCACTTTTTATTATGTAAAACCTTGATCAAAAGGATCCTCTTTTACTAAATACAGTGTGTTGATTATTTTATTTTTCTTAGGTGGATTATGTACTATGATATTAAAAATTATTAAGATATTTTTGTGCCTATGTTCTTTATTCTCTATCTTTTCATTTATGTGTAACACTCTAACAATTTAGATGTTAGATATGATCATGTAAAGTCCATCTCTTTTAAGGTATTGTCAATTAATGTGATGATAGTTGTATAAATATCATCCTTGATGTTATGTCAAGTGGTGTTGTGTTTTATATCATGTGGTACAGAAAATAACGAGATTCATATGAGAAAAATTGTAAAGGATTGATGTCCATGAGTTGATGTTTGTTTATTGGTTGAACAATATGTATTTTCAACTCTTAGAAATTCAAATAGATTTTCTATACATACAACATGGTAACATGATTTTCTTGCTACCAGTAATATGTTTTTTTCATACTTATAATGGATGACCATGAAGGAGTTTTAGAAGAAATATTTGCTGAGTTGGAGCGTATTGTAAGAAATATTAATTTTTGGAAATGAATGGGAATTTCATAGCTTGGTTCAATTGTTTTGCTATTAATGTTTTTTTAATCAATTCCTAGAGGGTAAATAAATTAGTAGCCAATCATCATTACATGTGTGCCCTAATTTTGGATGTTTTCCTTAGCGTAAAAAACGTTCCTAAAAGGCTATCACATGGTGCATCCACTAGTGGGGGTGGGATTCACATTAGTTCCAAACAGGTAATTTTATTATGGGATATTAGTTTTAGGGTTTTTATACTTTACCTATTAGCATGTTTTTGATGATTTTTCATTGATGCAAAAGAAAAATTAATGAAAAAACATGATGCGGGAGAGCTAGAGGGAGCTTGGAATGAGGTTGAAAAGGCATGAAAAGAAAAGGAAAGGAGAATACATGATGGAGACTTGATTTCCTAAGGACCTAGTGGCTTGTACAAGTAGGATGATGAGTGGATGATGATGTGAGGACATGTCAAAATGATATCATAGATGGTTTAGAAAGTATATGATGAGTAAATAAGGTCAGAATGATGAATACAAGGTTATATGAGTGGAATTTATAAGACTAGCTCAGTTCAATAGGCCTAGTTAGCAAAGTGACCTAAAAGGTAGAGTGAAGGTATGAGGTAGCTATAAAGACATGGTAGAAGAATGAGAAACATGTTTGAGTGTCTGCATGAGGAAGAATAGGATAGGCTTGATGTGCATTTTGGAGCAAACTAGCTAAATTAGGCCTAGTTCTATGACCTAGTACTAGCACAACTTGGGTTTGTGGATCAAAACAAGAGACGAAAAATCAAGTAAAGCATGAGGAGAGTGTAGGGATATTTTATAAAGGTGTTAGATTATACTATAGGTCATAATTCATAATTTAGAGGGATGTTTAGGGACAATTCTATGACTGTCCTCGAGGACAAACAAGTTTATGTAGTCACTAAATCACACACTTTAGGTCGATAGTTAGTCCTGGTCTCATACTACTATTCATATGGTTTTTGAGTGAAAAAATTACTAATTAACCCATGTCCTTTGGCATTTTTACTTTTATTTTTGTCCTCAATTTTGATCCTCCAACCATACTTACTCAATATGTTTTGTTGTTCTACGTTATTCCCATTTTTGTCATTCTAGATTGGTCCCCTCTGGGCACCCTGGTCCTATTTGTACTTTACTTCCATATTTTGGGAACTTTCTAGCTATTTGAGATTTCCATATTTATATTGGGCGGCTTTCTCGGGGTTAATTAAGAAATTATAACAAGAGAACCATATAAATATATAGTTACGAGACCATAATGAGGGACCAAACACTAAACATCCACTATCACCATCTAGAGTTGTATCCATCAAAGACACCTAACGCCACATTTTAATTCATCTATCTCCATCACAAGGAATACAAGGCTAGTTAATCTACATCACACTTCATAGGACGTGATTCCTCATTTCAGGTCTTGTAACAACATCCGATGTAGTTCAATGACATCAATGTGACAAGAAGAAAATGTAGGTGAATATCCAGTGAAACCTCAAAGGAGGATTTTAGACAATTTACAGAGACCAAGGAACTCATATCTTATACCAAGGCACCCACGAGCACCCCTACCCCTTTCTAGTGCCCCAATTTAGTCAGAGATCTCAGATCTGTACTTTCTCAGGCTTTTGTGTGGTCATTTCCTCCTCTTATTCACCTAGTTCACATTGCGACACAAACCCACAAATTCGTCAAATCAGCTAAGGAATACTTAACCCTCTATTCACATTAAGGTTTTATATTCCTATTTACTTAGTTTCTTGAGTCATTTTACTTTATTTATTTAGTTGTTATTAGTTGTTATTTACTATTTTGGATAACATTAGATTAGACTAGGATATTATATTTTAGCTTAATCAATTTAACATGCACAAACCTTAGTGGAAAAGAATGTACATATGGATTTATGAGAAATAAATCCTTGGAATATGTGAAGGGATTTATCATAATGTTTTGGTCCAAATTTCAAGAAAAAATGAAGAATATTTTTTAAGTTATGAGATTTTTAGTAAACTCGAGCTCTCAGAATGCTCTTCCCAAACTCAAAGGTCAACTTTGAGGACTTCGGTGGTACGTAAAACTTATGCATGGTGTCTAATCATCTTCACCATAGTTAACACATTGAATTAAGAGTATTCTAGAGGTGTAATGAACTAGAATGGTAGACTGTACTTTATGAATGAATCTTAAGAAGCAAAACTGCTCCAAACCCTCATAATGGAGTGATAGGAAAAATATAGTTTGTTTGAGCATTAAATGACTTGATTAAGAAAAATTAATGATACTATCATGTAGATAAATCCTTTAACCACATTATAACATTGGTGGGATGTTCTAAATCAATTGTTAAGGTACAATATGACCCCTGTTTTGAAGGAATTTGGATGTACATTTAGGAATGATAGAGTTGTAGAGGTTAATATTCATGTGGAAGTATGTATGGGAGGCTCTCTTAAAGTTCAAGAAAAAATTCAGGTGTGTTCAGTGCATATTTTTGGTGAAAAAATATAAACTATGTCACCTACTGCTAAAAGGTAACCAAGCCAAAAACCAGTCATGGTGTATGTAAAAAATCTAGTGAGATTACTTACTATGAGGGTAAAATAGAGGATTGGATAGTTGAATAAGTTCAAATGTGACTTTATGAAGCTCATAACTCAGCATGATGAAGAAAATTGAGGCTCTAGTTCAAATGTTTATAACTTTCCTACTTGCAATGTCTATAAGGATTGGAAAATTCAGTTGCAAGTGTGCACTTATCCACACAATATAAGAACATGAATGGTTAAAAGAGAAGCATGGAACTTAAGAGAGATGATTAAAGCTTCAGGTTGACATGAAATTCAAGGATGAGGTGATATAAACAATCAAGAACAAGACTGGTTCTTGTAATTCATGATCTAATATGGATAGGTTTAAAAATGCATGCAAAGTGAACTAATGTACCTTAAAATAGTGTAATATTAGTATGAAATGAATTGAAAAAACATAAAATATCTCCAAGAAAGTATCTTATAAGTCATGGCAATCTTGATAGATGAGTGAAAATTCTAAATCTTGAAGTCTAATTTCCAGTGCATGTAAATCTGCTAAGATGATTACTCAAATCTGCATATCATGAAGAACATGAAGGGACTAGGGTCACTCCAAGAATATGAAGCCTATCTACGGATCATACCATCATCTCTAATCTTTATAATTGTTTTAAGGTGCGTGCATCAGTGTTAAATGATCATCTTTATGACCACAATTTTTAGTCCTCCACGACAGAGTATGAAGCTCCAATGAAGTTTGAAGAAGAAATGGCATTATAGTCTTTTATTTTACTAAATAGCCCAAGGCATGCACTGGCACATCACTCCAGACAAAACCTGAGCGCTCAACTTGAAGCACGCAAGGGTATCAAGTCCCTCTTTTATGGAAGCTTTGTCAAGGAGTTAGCGTGATAAGCACACACAGATATATGTTCCATATCCATAGTAACAATGCAGCAATGAACCATAAACAGATCTAGATCATAACCATATGCAAAAATAATTTATACAAGAATCAAGATTAGGTTTACCATACAAGAACTAGTCACAGATACGTCAACAACCAATATCTAGCCACATAGATCCATTGTATTTAATTGTTGTACAACACAGAAGCTTACTACAAACATAAGAGTATCATTATAAGTCACGTGCACGCTCATAAACCAACAACTTCACTACTAGCCAAACATGGATCCCCAAATCGTGCAAATCAATACATATTTATAGGTAGTGGGGGCATTGCCCTTCACTACTTCATGCACTCTCCAAAATAGGCTACATGCTAAGAATAGCCATGCACCTTTACATGGAAAATACAAAAGCATTCAAGTTTGTTAATAATAAACTATCTAATAATATCAATTTCAGATCTAATCCTATTAATATCTCAAAAATATGCATGTCATTTTGATCTTCCACTTGCCCAAAATATCCTTGCTTTATCCTCAATTCTTCATACCGATGTGTGGTTTTCCAAGTCTTCCAACTATGATGTGCTCCGCACTCAATCTATCTTTAGCCCATGTGATAAACAAAAACGGCTAAGTCCTAAAGTCATATTTTCACGTGCGTGCACCCGTCTTCTTCTATATTTCTATGTGCTACTTCTGCACCCTATTCTTGTGTACACGGAATCCTTATGTGCCTTTAGTACTTAGGGTGTAATTCATCATCCCAACATTACCCCACACTTGCTTCATTGTCGTCCCCCGGACAATGGGTAACCATGATTTATATTTTCATGAATAAAGAATAAGGAATGAAAGAATAATTGAAAACAAAGAATGAAAGAATACTTGGATGCTCTATCCCTCTGCAGGTATAATTAGCTCTGGATATTCACTCTTTATCTCTTGCTTCTAAATCATTCCAATCAATGAGAATCTTATTAGTTTTGTCTAGGGATGTCTGTAAGTACTCCTGTCAATTTCATCCAAAGTCATGTTCTCACCTTCATTGTACAATACTCTGATAATATTCGCTAGGCTTGAAACCATCCCGTCCATTACATCGATTCTTCGCGCTCTGAGTTTTCCTATCTCTTTTATTTGCACCTTTTAAGGGTCACAGGCTGTTTGCATGTGCATCGCGCTTCTTTGCTACCAAGGTCAGCCTCTCCTCATGCCTAAGTGTATCATTCTTCACTGCAGTAAGGACCTCATCCTCCTCTACCAGAGTCTTTGTCTTTATTGCATTTTCAAGATCTGCGCACATATTTAATGCACCAAGTCTACCTTTTTCAATTCATCCTTCAATGTCTATAGTATAGATTCATACCCAGTTATTTTTCATGCAATCATGCAGCCTTTGCTTTCTCTGCCTGTTTCGTAGCATCCTTTGGTTTTGGCATGCACTTACCGGACCTTTATCCATCACCATATGAACTAGGGTGTGTAAGTAATGCATTGCAGAAGGAAACCTTCTCCAACTACTTTCTCTTCCAAATCCAACCTTGCCTTCAAAATTTCATCACCAATTTGTTCCACCATACTTAGCACCTTATGTGCCTTCGCCTCAGCTTGTCTCATTTTCCTCCATTAAGCGAACTTGATCTCGGTGTCTTTATCTTTCCTATCTTTTAACAAAGCCTGAATAGTTGCCACTTTATCTATGTTTCTGCGCGCAACCTCTACAGATACCTTTGTTAATGCATTACTCATTCTGCTCACTCATGACATCTTGAGTCAGTTTAACTATCACATGGTGTGGATGTGGTGTTTTCTTCATTCTCCGTGAAACACATTATTCTTAAAACACATCAAATTCATGCTCATCCATGTGAATTTTGCATACTCCATGATAGTTACTTATGTGTGTGTGTGGTCGCCATTTTTGAATCCATTAACTCCTAGCCATAAAGGTCCTTGGGTTCCAAAGCACTTTGGAACCTAGCATGTATGATTTTGGCTGGGTCATTGACATACCCAACCGTAGGAGTTTCATACACTCCTTCATCCTTATCCTCTTCCTGAGCACTTATCTTTGGGAATTTGTACACTTGTATCAAGAATTGGCCCTCCATCAGTCTGTATGTATCAATATTCTCACCAGATGGCTCGCCTCTTATATGCATCCATCTCTATATCAATGGTGCCACTATTGTCTATCTCCTGCTCTTTCAACTCCTCTATGTCATGTTTTAATTCTTCCTCCTGAGGTTCCTCTACATCCTTAATGTTTACCAGAGTCTTTGGCAGCGTGTCGTCCTCTGATTTCTCGCCCACATCATCCTGAGTAGGGATGTATCTATGCCTTTTATTTACTGGCTATACCTTGACAAGACAAGTTCCTAGGCAACATCCTTGGTGGTTATGAGGGCGCTCGTGCCTTGAGTCATAGTTTTTCTCAACACTCTCCTATACTACTAGTCCCTCAGCACCCTCTCTCTTGAACCTATCGCTACTACTCCTATCTCCATTCCCACTTCCTCTTCTTACTTCTATAATGGAGGGATTGTCTTGGACGCACTATTTTCTCTCCTATGGTGGGTTGTTTCCTATTACCATGTTCCAATCCACCACTATCTTCCTTTAGGTTCTCCTCATATTCTTCTTCATCATGGGGAAAAGTTTCCTCTTCATCCTGTAGTGTGCCCATAGTATGTTTTCCCTTGGGCAACTCATGGAGCTTGAATTGAGTTCTCAACATAGTTCCCATCCTTCAACTTGGGCTTCAGGTAGATATATACCTTAGTCTACTCCATCCTTCCCAATTGCTAGGCTCACATAATTGATATGAATATCATATGTAATCAAATTCTCAATATAAGCAGACTTACTTGGGTAAACATAAGTCTTTCAAAATGTATGATAGTCAAAATCCAAATTTGTTTGCATTGAAGAGAAACCTTTGTGCACGTTTGAAAATTTGTGTATTGATGTCTTAAAAATAGCGCGTAGTGAAGGCATATGGGAGCTTGCACTAAGGGCTCCACTTTCCTTCATTCATTCCAAAGAACCTTATGCAAAAAAGTTGGCAAACAGAAAAATTGAGCCTACTTGTCTAATACCGAAGGAAGATCCTTAAGTATTCTCCATTCTTCTTCAAACACAATGCATAAGTTCTCATAACATAGTTTTTTCCTTTTCTTATAGGGTCCGCTCATGGTTCCATCACATGTGTACTTTGAAAAATTGTTCGCAAGGGATTTTTTCCCCTGGGGTATTGCCAAATATAATAATCTGGCCCGTTGGGAACTCTAATCCCCACAAACACAATAGATATAAGGATCATGTAAAAACTTATCTTATTCCCCTGGTGCACCTCTACAACAATAGTCTCAGTAATGAAGTTATCCAAATTATAGACAACTCCTTATGTCATCTTCTTAGTAATGTGCAACCATGTTTTGTGCACTTGAGACCAATACTCCTGATTATTCAACTTAGTGAGAAGTATTGAGTTGTGGAGATCAATTACTTAAATTTAGCATGCAATGGCAACTTGCTGGAAAATATAGTAACCGTCATCGGTTAGGGGGTAACCGGCATTGGTCACCCAGGACTGACATCAGTCATGCAAGGAATCAGCATCGGTTAAGGCTAACCGGCATTGATTACCTGTTTGAGGATGTTTTAATTAACTCTCAAGAATTAGATCTATTTTTTCCATTAAAGTATATCTATTGATTTTAATTGTATGACTAAGTGCCACTAGTATATAAAAGACTATATAAGCATAAAGCTAGGGTTTAGAAGTAAGAGATTTAACAAGAATTAGAAAGAACTTGCAAACGTTGGTGAGAGAGAGAATTCTTGGTGATGAAGCAAAAGCTTAAAGAAACAAAGTATTATACATGTGAGAGGTGTGAAGATTGTAAATCTTCATTGTATATCTTGTCAAAGCTTTGGATAATATATTGGCTTGTATCTTGATGGATGTAGCCCACATTGGGTGAACCACGTTAAATTTGGTGTTGATTTATGTTTTTTGTTTTGTATATTTCTTCTAGTAGAATATTTAATTTTATTTACATGTATGCTTAGATCTGATATATTGTTTGTACAACCAGTGTGCTAACCCCAAAAACTGGTATTAGAGATTTTTTTGAGGTTTTTGTGTGTTGATAGATTTACTCACAGAGGGTTTTCTAATTGAGTGAGAGCTACAACAATGGCAAAAGAAAAAAAATACAAGGTAGAGAAATTTGATGCCCGAAATTATCAATTATGGAAGATGTAGATTGAGGATTATTTGTATCAAAAATATTTGTATTTACCATTGGATGAGAAGTCTAGACCTACGAAGATGACTAATGAATAATGGAATATTCTTGACAGAAAGGATTTGGGATCTATAAGATTGAGCCTGCCAGCATCCATGGCTTCCAATATTACAGAAGCGGCTTCTACGGTAGAGTTAATGAAATCTCTTGCTAATTTATATGAAAAACCAAGTGCTTCAAATAAAGTTTATTTGATAAAGAAACTATTTAGTTCTAAGATGCATGAAGGTGGATCTGCATCTAGTCATTTGAATTATTTCCAATCTATTGTAAATCAATTAAAATTGGTTGAAATACCATTTGATGATGAAGTAAAATAACTCTTATTCTTATGTTTTTTTCCTGATAGTTGGGATAACTTGGTAATGGTTATTAGCAATACAACATTTTCTATTAATGTTTTGAAGTTTGATGATGTGGTTAGTATAATCTTGAATGAAGAAATTTGCAGGAAGAGTATAGAGGAATCATCATTTGGAAATTATTTGAATGTAGAAAGTAGGCAGAAGGATAGATCTAAGAGTAAGAGTAATGGGAAATCAAAGTTAAGGAATAACATATCTAAATCCAGAAGTAAGGGAATTACTTGTTGGAAATGTGGAAAGAAAGGACATGCAAAGAAATATTGTTGGTTAAAGGATAAAGAGAACCAACAACCAAAAAAAGGTAAAAATAAAATGTTACTTCATCAGATGTAATGCAAGATGCTCTTATTATTTCTTTAGATAATAGAATTGAATCATGGGTTTTAGATTCAGGAGCTTCTTTCCATGCAACCCCTAATAAGGGTTATTTCAGAAGTTATGTCTAGGGTAATTTTGGGCATGTTTATTTGGGTGATAATGAACCTTGCAATATTACTGGTAAAGGGAAAGTTCATCTAAAATTACAGAATGGAAATACATGGGTATTGAAAGATGTAAGGCATGTGCCAAGCCTCAAGAGAAATATTATCTTTGCAGGGAAACTAGGTGAATCTGGTTGCATGGTTACTTTTATAGAAGACTCTTGGAAAGTCACCAAAGGTGCCTTTGTTGTGGAAATAAGTAAGAAGGTAGGAACGTTATGTTTATCTACTTGTATTACTAATTCCTTTTCTGTATTATCTACTTCAAATTTAGATGCATATATGTGGCACAACCGGTTGGGTCATATGAGTAAAAAAGGAATGTAGATCTTAAAGGCTAAGGGTAAGTTATCAGATTTGAAATATTTAGATCTTGATTTCCGTGAGCATTGTATCTTTGGAAAGAAAAAGAGAGTGATATTTCTCAAATTTGGGGAAACTAAGAAGAAAAAAAAAAGGATCTTGTACACTCAGATGTGTGGGGACTAGCTTAGGTAGCTTCTCATGGAGGATCCCAGTATTATGTTACTTTCGTTGATGATGCTACAAGAAAGGTATGGGTTTATTGTATTAAACATAAATATGATGTTTTTGAGACTTTTAAAAGATGGAAAGCCCTTGTTGAGAATGAATAAATTCTAAGTTAAAGTGTCTTAGATCTGACAATGGTGGTGAATACTGTAGCAAGGATTTTAATGATTATTTTTCAATGAATGGAATACGTAAAGAAATAACGGTTCAAAGAACACCACAGGAGAATGGTGTTGTAGAAAGAATGAACAAGATAATCATGGAACATGTTAGAATTATGATGATACATTCTGGATTTCCCTTACAGTTTTGGGCAGAAGTAGTTGATACAACAGTTTATTTGATTAACCGTGGAACTTCAAGTTCAGTAGATGGATGAATACTAGAGGAATTTTGGACCAAAAAAGAGGTAGATGTTTCTTTTCCTAATTTTTTTGGTTCAGAAGATTTTTTGCATGTTGGTAAGGAAAATAGGAAGAATTTGGATGCAAAATCCAAGACATGCACTTTCATTGGTTATGGATCTGGTGATTTTGTTTTCCCGTTTTTGGGATTTAGATAATTCTAAAATTATTAGGATTTGTGATGTTGATTGGAATCAAAAGAGAATGTACAGGGATCAAATTTTCGTACCCAAGGATGAACTGGTTGAGAAGTTTGTGAATTAAAATGAACTCTCGGATTTAAAAGAATTACCGATAAGGTTACACAGTAACTGGTGTCAGTTGACCTCTAACCGGCACTGGTCATATGAACCGGTATCAGTTACAGAAGATCCAAATCAGCCTCGGTTAGCAAAACTGGCGTTGGTTAGAGGTGACCAATGGCGGTCACTGTCAGATTTGGATAGGAATGTCCAAGAGGTCCAGATTGAGCCTCTGGTAGGTCCCAAACTCCTGTGAGAAGGTCACAAAGGGTAAGTAAACCTCCAGAAATATTTACACCTTCTCTATTTTATTTATTATTGATTGATAATGGTGAACCAAAGAGATTTGAAGAAGTAATGTAGGATAAGACCCACATCCAGTGGGAGCATGGCATGGATGAGGAGATGGACTCCTTGGAATAGAACTAGACATGGGATTTGGTTAAGTTGCCAGTAAGTAAAAGAACATTGCAGAACAAGTGGGTTTATAGGATCAAGGAAGAAGAGGGTGGGCATAAAAGATACAAGGCAAGGCTTGTAGTAAAGGGATTTGCACAGAAAGCAAGTATTGACTTTGGTGAAATATTTTCTCCTATTGTTAAGATGACTTCTATTCCTACTGTATCGAGTTTAGTTGCAGTAGAATATTTGCATTTAGAGCAACCAGATATAAAGATGGCTTTCCTTCATGGTGATTTGGATGAAGAGATTTATATGCAGAAAGAACTTGGGTATGAAGTCAAGGGTAAGGAGAAATTAGTGTGCAGGTTGAAAAAGAGTCTACATGGGCTCAAACAAGCTCCAAGGCAATGGTACATGAGGTTTGATAGTTTTATGCAAGAGCATGGTTACTTGAGATGTGAATATAACCATTGTGTTTATTTCAAGAAGATTAAAAATGGGAGCTATATTATTTTGTTACTATATGTGGATGATATGCTTATTGTAGGATCTAGTATGCAGGACATTGGTGAGCTTAAAAGAAAGCTATCTCACACATTTTTAATGAAGGATTTAGGAGCTACAAAAATAATCCTTAGCATCTAATTACACAGAGACATGAAAAACAAGAAATTGTATGTCTCAGGAGGATTATATCTACAAGGTGTTAGAAAGGTTCGATATGTAAAATGCTAAACTTGTTAGCACACCTATGGCTAGACACTTCAAATTGAGAAAAGGTCAGTGTCCATCGTCACATGAAGAGGTCAAATACATGACACGAGTGCCATAGGCTTTAGTAGTTGGGAGTCTCATGTATGCTGTGGTTTGTACCAGACCAGACATTGCACATGCAGTGGGAGTTGTGAGTAGATATATGGCCAATCCAGCTAAAGAGCATTAGAAAGTAGTCCAATGGATAATCAGGTATTTGAAATGGACATATAACATGCAGTTATGATATGGAGGTTCAGATATTTCATTATGTGGCTATGTTAATCTAGATATGGTTGGAGATCTGGATGGTAGGAGGAGCACTACTGGTTATATTTTCACAGTAGGTGGGATGGAAGTTAGCTAGATTTTAAGATTACAGAAGGTTGTGGCTTTGTCTACTATAGAGGCAGAGTATGTTGCAGCTATAGAGGCTAGCAAGGAGATGATATGGATGATTAGGTTCATGGAAGAGTTAGGAAAGAAGAAATGTGATTGTAAATTATTCAATGACAGTTAGAGTGCAATTCATTTGGCAAAGAACTCAGCGTTTCATTTGAGAACGAAACACATTCAGTTGAGGTATCACTTCATACGGTAGGTATTGGAGGATGGATAGTTGAATCTGAAAAGATTCATATGAGCAAGAACCCTGTGGATATGGTAATGAAGCCATTAGCAAAGGAGAATTTGGAGCTACACTCCACTTCTGTTGGTCTTCGAGTTTGAGACTTGAAGAGGAAGAAACAAAGCTAAGGAAGGATCCAAGAATGATGTTGTACAGGTATGGTGTAGTAATTAATCTCCAAGTGGGAGATTGTTGAGTTGTGGAGCTCAATTACTTTAGTTTAGCATGCAATGGAAACTTGTTGGAAAATATAGTTACCATCATTGGTTAGGGGGTAACCGACATCAGTCACCCAAGATCGGCATCGGTTAGGAAAGGAAGGAACCGACATCGGTTACCTGTGCGAGGATGTTTTAATTAACTCTCAGGAATTAGATTTATTTTTAGCATTAAAGTACATCTATTAATTGTAATTGCATGGCTAAGTTCCCTTAGTCTATAAACAACTATATAAGCATAAAGCTAGGGTTTAGAACTAAGAGATTTAACAAGAATTAGAAAGAACTTGAAAATTTTGGTGAGAAAGAGAATTCTTGGTGATGAAGCAAAAGCTTGAAGAAAGAAAGTATTGTACATTTGAGAGGTGTGAAGATTGTAAATCTTCATTGTATATCTTTTCAAAGATTTGGTTAATAAATTGGCTTGTTTCTTGGTAGACGTAGCCCACACTAGGTGAACCACGTTAAATTTGGTATCGATTTATGTCTTTTGTTTTGTATATTTCTTCTGGTAGAATATCTGCTTTTATTTTCATGTATGATTAGATCTGCTATATTTTCTGTACAACCGGTGTGCTAACCTCAAAAAGAAGGTGCATTGCAGCCTAAATAACATGGTATTTTTGTAACTTAAAGATATCCACTATGTGCCCTCCCTTCATGTAACCTAGCACTTTCTTGGTTACTTCTATTTCATCCTTATTCGTGAGATCATCGCTGACTTTGGTGCCCAAGCTTCTTAACCTTTTCAGTCTTCTAATCAGGGGCACGGTAAGCCTCATTCACTACCCATAAAAGTAAAAGAAGTCCTTATGGACTCAGCTCATCAACCAATGATAAACATTCTCTAGTTTTCCAAAGCAGGGGAGTTCATAAAGCTGCAAAAATCCCAAATTTGACAATAGTTTTTCTCATGTTTCGTCATACACGGCCATATCATTCTATGTTCGCATAGTTTTTTAACCACTAACAGCTTGTCCAATTCATTTTTATTATCCTTGGTTATGTGGTTGTATTCACTTACTTTGTAACACCAAACATGTGAATCCCGATCACAACCCATGAATACCCCTTCTAGATATTGTATCTCCGAATATTGACTCTCGGGGGTGTCTTCAACTTATGTTTCTACTTCCTTCAACTTTTTTCCCCTTGTACTCACTCCAATTGCTCGCTTATGTGCCATAGTGAGTATAAAAGTTTGTTCTTGCAGTCAATTTGAGCTTTGCAACTCAAAACCCATGTGCCCTAGCTAAAAATTTATGTGCCCTAGCTTTAGAATTGAACCCTAATTACTGATTTGCCTCTTCACACACCTTTGTTTCACTAAAACACTTTATCCAATGGAGCTCCAACCAATCCCATGCAAAAAATTCCTAGTTTAGTTTCTTATCACAACTCTTCACACTTCTCACGTAACTCACTCGAACGCTTCTTCTTCACAATCGCAAGGTTAAAATGATTTCACAACACCAATTTTTATAATGTTTGTAAAATTTTCCACATTTATTGCTTTCCACCTACCCTTATACTCAGCATTGAATATCATTTCTTTCCTTTTTTCGTCCTATTTTTTTTTCCCTAGTCGTAACCTTTTGATGCGTACACTACTTCTCAACCACATACCTCCTTTTACGCGCCTTCATGCACCGACATACCTGTCCACTGCACCTTTCACCAAGTATTATCTGATGTTGTAGCCTACCTCACATTACATTGTACATCCATTCATCCACAAGTGGTTTTTACTTATTAGCAATTTTTCGGTATCTGCACCTTTACTTCAAGCACCTGCATAATATCTCCCTATGCATACCCATCTTTAAGATAACATTAAAACTTGATCCATTTATCCCTTATATATTCCACTCCACACTAAAATTATGTGCGATCCTTTGTACATGAATTCGATAGATAGTAATCACCTTATAGCATGCAAACACGATTATTACACAAAACACTGAACTAAATTGACAAATGATAGCAATGATGAACGGAAACACATATGAAGGAAATGAACTAAGTGAAATATAATCTAAATGGAAATATTTCCTTATTATAAACACTAAGAAGACTTATTTGTAGTAGGGATTTAGCCTACCCCTGTTAAAATAAGTGGGAAATTGTGTCCCATCCAACTCCTGTAACTAGCAAGCGCCTGAATCAAGTATATAAGTCACAATATACGGTCCCAAACAATGCACTTTGAGATTTTCAAGGTGGCGCAAGAAATTGGAATCGTAAAGAAGAACCCTCTTCCCAACTTCAATCTTCTTATCCTTAATATGTCTATCATGCCAGACCTTCTTCCTGGCCTTTTCTGTCTTCTAACTTCATCTGGAAATTATGTGTCTTTCATCCAACTGCATCAATTTATGAATGTGATCTTTTAATGAATGTTCATCATGCAGACCTCATGTGCATGTAATACACAAAGAGGGTAAAATGAATTCCATTGGTAAAATGGCCTCCACACTAAACACCAACTAAAATGGTGTGGTCTTATTCAACCTCTTATAGGTTGTCCTGTATACCCAAAGTTCAACAGAGACCTTATCATCCCAATCCTTCCTTCCAACATCACAAAATTTAATCAATGTATGTCCCAATATCTTGTTGAAATCCTCGACAGTTCCATTGGCATGTAGACCTGATAAGGTGTTGTTTTATGGTGTGCCACTATAAATTCTACCAATAATATCCTGATAGTTTCATTAAGTAAATGAGTGCCCCTATAACTTGTCAAACTCAATGGAAATCTATACTTTTTTATAATTGTCTCCCACATAAACCTTACTACTATAGTTATCATGTAATCCTTTGTAGGTGCTACTTTTTCCCACCTTATATGATAATTTGTACAAGTTATAATGTATCATGATCCATTCCTATGTGAGGGTGGGGAAATAGGGCAAAAAAATTTGATTGCCCATTTTTCAAAAGGTTATGCACTTTCAATAGGCCTCAAAATAATTTCATCCCTATCCCTAGGCTTCCCAAGGTGTTGGTAATGGTCACACGCCCCCTTGTATATTGTTTCCCACCATAGGGAAGCCAATAAAATATTGGACGCAGTATCATCTCCTGCATAATGTCCACCTACAATCCCACCATGAGCTTCCTCCATAATAGCTTTGCGCTCATGATCAAGCACACCACCGATGTAAAAATTCATCCCAACCTAGTTTGTATAAATATCCACTAATCAAAATGTAAGGTGCAACACATATGACAAGTTACTTCTTTTTCAATTTCTTCATCCCTTAAGGTGCTATACTAGTATGCAAAAATATAACAATATCTTATAGGTCAAAGGGTGTGTGGTTCAATCTGAAAAGCTATGCATGTGACATTATATCCTCAATGCTTTGCGTTTCCTCGCCTGAATTAATCCTTGATAGATGATCTGGTCCAGAATTTCTCTTGACGGGCTTCACCACCACTGTAAATTCAAATTCCTGAAACAACATAATCCAACTACATATGCACCCCTGTAAGATGGGCTTGTTTACAAAGTACTTTAAATTCATGTGATCTATATAGAATATAAAAGGGGTAGCCAACAAGTATTGTCTAAACTTATGGATCACGTAAATCATGGACAACGCCTCGTGCTTTGTAGTTGTATAATTCTGCTCAACTGGTGTCAAATTCATGCTTGCAAAACAAATAAGATGATCAATAATATCTTCACTAGGTTGTGTTAATACCTTGACAATGACCATGCCATAGGAATCCACATGTACATGAAAAATTTTAGTCTATGAAGGAAAGCATAAAATAGGTGCTGAAGTAAGCCTTTCCTTCAATGTTTTAAACACACAATGTTGCACTTCACCCCAATGGAACTTTCCCTTACTCTTTAATAATTCCTCTAGGGACACAAAAATCCTAGCACGAACTTTTATAAACTTCCAGTAATAACCTGTGTTCCCCAATAATCTATACACCTCACTCAGGTTGGTAGGTTCCTCTAAGCCCAAAATAACAACCTTAGC
The DNA here is from genome assembly GCA_019776745.2 of Taxus chinensis. Lineage (NCBI taxonomy): Eukaryota > Viridiplantae > Streptophyta > Pinopsida > Cupressales > Taxaceae > Taxus > Taxus chinensis. The sequence goes on along the minus strand of CM034146.1, from coordinate 712,437,382 downwards.
AGGGTCTACGAACAAGCCTGCTTTACAGATAATATGTCCAAGCAGAGTCCCAAAGGGTGTAGAAAAAATGCACTTATTAATGTTTAAGGAGATGCTCAGTTGCTGTCACCTCTCAAGCATAAGTCTTAAATTGTCACAATGATATTTTACTAGCCCATAAACTGTCCAATCATCCAAGTAAACCTACAGAATCTTATGAATGAAGTCCTAAAATGCTTGTAAAATAATGCAAAAATATTTCAGGTGCATTATTTAATTCAAAAGGCATAACTGTGTATGCAAAACTTCCCCACTCAGTGGTGAAAGTTATCTTCTCTTGATCTTCTTTAGTAATCCTCACTTGAAGATATCCAAAAAATCCATCAGTGAAGGAGTAGATCTTGCGCCCTGCAATGCCTTCAAGAATTTATTCAGTAAAAGATGTGGGAAAGGGATCTATTACACATGCAACATTAAAATCCCTATAATCAACACAAATTCTTATCCGTCCATATTTATTTATGCTTATCACTATAGGGCTAACCCACTATGACTCCTCAATAGGCTCAATGATCCCAGATTTCAACATCTTACCAATCTCTTCTTTTACCTTGATGTGCAAATTAGGCATCATCCTGTAAGGAATATCTTAACCATGCACACACCTTCCTTTAACTTGATCCTCATTTCACTTAGAGAGTGATGTACTCCTTTTAACTCATGATAGTCTCTAGGAAATAAATACTAGAAGTCACACAAAAAATCAAATATCTTTACGACCTTTGACTCGGACCAGTGATTATTGATGATGGCCTCCTTAAGTTTAACATCTATCCCAATGTTGGCCTTCTTCATTTTCATAGGCTCATGGTATGCACGTGCCTTCTCATTTGCACCATCTAAGACCTCGGGCGTACCCATAGTATGATCAACATCCAGATTTTCCACTTCTTCATCATCAATTATGGAGATCATTTTAAGTTTTTCTTTTTCAAGCCAGGCATGCCCAAGATGTTTTTCATCCATCTCTTCTTCTTCACAATGTGCCTCCAGATCTAACTCACATAGTAATTCCTAAATAAGTTCCTCAACATTTTCAATATCTCCCATATTCAAGTGCTTCATAAACTATAATGCCTCATTCACCAGAGGTTTAGTAGAAAAATAGTCAAAGGTATGAATCATACCTACACTTAGTTCTGGCCAATTCCCTGGTTCTCTATTTAATTTCACATAGACATACCACGCGCACATGTAGCCTCACAAGGTGAAGTAGAAATTTTGCACCCACAATGAAGGTGGCAAGGCCTCCTGCCCCTCCATCCATAGTATATCACACTTTAGAATGTAATGCAAAGAAGAATCCTTACCATGGAATTCACATGTCTTAGTAGACGCATTTCTCTAAAGAAATATAGCAAAGAAGGTGATTCTCACTTCTTATCACTCTAAAATACCATCTCTTGTACCCTCCACCAACGCACTGATGTCCCACGTAAGGTATATACCAGTATATTCCTTCTTTTCACTTGGTTTGTCCACTAGGATTCCACAACGTGCAAAAATACTTATATATTTTCCTCGCCAGTGTACCTTGGTACTTGGTTACTACCCAAATACCTAACACAACACGACCTACTTACGCCCATAACTGCACTCTTCTTCTCACACCTAATCATTTCATAAGTCTCATGTGCCCAATTGTCATAAGCAATGTTGGTTGTATCACTCATAGATTATGCATCATTCCATTGAATAACTCATTCCTTCGATGTCTCAAGTACTTCAGGATCTCTAATAGTGCACACATTAATTTTATTTAAGTCCTCTTCACTCAAAGGTTCCACATAAGGTGCAGCTTTTCCATCCATCAATGGAATGAACATGCACTCTATTTTGATCTCAAAACTGATATAACCCTTATTGAAGTGCAGATCAACATTATTTTCATAACAACAAGGGCACCCAAGTAGTTCCAGAAAGTTATATTCTTTGGCAAGCACCAAGACTTCAAAATCCCCAGTAAAATTGGCTCCTTATATAGTAATAGTGGCATCCTTCAGAACTCTAATGGGTGTGGCTTTAGTTCTGTTTTCCATATACAAAACATTCAGAGATGGCTATAATGGTGGCCTCCCCATCTAGTTCCACACATCCAAGGTGAGTACATTCACTTTTGCACCTGTATCAATCAAAATGTTACTCAGCAACCATCTATCAACAACTGCGTTCAAAGTGATCTCTTTATCATAACCAAGACTATGAGGAGGTAAGTTTGTGTGCAATATCTATCTCCCACACTCAACTCTAGGACACATAATATTTCCCCTTAACCATTCTCCTAACAAAGGAATTACGTTCTCTTGGCACAACAACTTACAAACCTCCTTCAAGTCATCAACATGTTTTTGAGGAAGCTCAACTATTTTTTCCTATTCTAGCTTCCGCAACTACTCCTTCAAGCATTGTATCTCACCATGTAAATTCTAAATGACCTCGATAATCTCTTGATATACATCCTTTTGATGAACAAGATCTAGATACCTTGTGTGTAATACATCCTATGTTGTAATGACATGATTTTACTACGGAGTCTCACACACGCACGTCACCTCAGTGCATGTAGTAATCTTCACAGGTATTACCTCTAGGGCAGGAACTAACTTTGGCATCAACTGATCTTCCACATCAAGCTATACTCTAACCATTCCCATACTTTTATCCTTCTTGTGCTTCTTGATCAGGTGCTCATATAAAATCCAGGAATTCTTCATAATTTTTATTCTTTCTGCACCGGGGGAAAATAATATTCTAAGGGCATTCATACTTATAATGTTCCAGGGATCCACAGGTATAACATATTCCATGGGGGAACTCACTTCTTCCACCGTCGAGACCTCGGCCTCTGAATCCTCCACAATAACCTCAACCTCAACCTCTACACCTTCATTAGAGCACCCTTCATTGTGACTATGATCATGATGTTAGAAAATATAATGTTTACATTGTAGTGGAATATTTACCGAAAGGTAAATAATAATTCGTTAATTATATTATTGTTATATAAAAATAATATATTAGTTGGATTTATTTTAACAACTCATATGATTTAAGTTGTGTGTTGTTACGTGAGTAACAATCACAACTAAATAGGATTATTGTTAGAGCAACTTCCTAATTTTTAGGAGTTGTATATTCCTATATATTTGTTACATCTTCGTATGTTTAATGTTGAAGCAATACAGAAGAAATCAATTCTTTCTTTGTGTAAATCAGATCCAAATTTAATATTTGGTATCAGAGAAAAATGAGATGTTGAGAGGTTATAGGGGAACAACCTCTGTAATTCATGGCTTCCCCTCTTTATGAGATTTTATAATCACTGAGTGCTTGATACCAGTTTAGAATATATTTAAGTGGTTCATTCTTATAAATGACGCTCTGGTGATTTGGGAATGCTCTAGTGTTTGGGAAATTTATTAGTATAGATTTATGTATTTATGTTACATTAAAATTTATATTGTGTGTTCTTGTCCCCATCCTCTCATCCAATTCACAGAAATGTTGATAGTGTACATCATCCAGCTGTGCCAGAGACAACAAATCTATTGTGTGGAGTTCAAACCATTGACGTTGTAATTTTTGAGTTGCATGTGAGGTGACGCGACCCTGTCATGCAGTGGATAAGTGAGTGATACATCTACTTAGTGAACACATTTTTTCCAAGCATATTCTTATCCACGAGTTCTTATTTTCTACCATTCTCTACCAGCACAAACATGTCTCGTCTTTCGTGTTGTCTTGGCGTCGAGCTCTAGAATCCAAGTTCCATTCAAGAACGTTGCATTATCCAGTTGGTGATTTTTATAGTCTTTTTCAATCCTTTTAGATTGCCATCGCTTCTCTCAATGTTGATAATTCACACATTAATTTGCATCAGTGGAAATATATAGCACAGACTTCAACATTATTGTCAAGTGCATTGATTAGATCAAGGATATCATACAACTTAACGGTGTTGTTGATGATATTACATGTCAACAGTCAACTATAAGATTACTCTAGATCTGAGGTGAATCTACAAGAACATGGCATTATATTTTATTGAATTCTCTTTCAATCATTTGAAAGTCAGAGAAAATATTCTATGAGGTGTTGCTGGTGCTGGAGTGTTGGTTGGATATGACCAGTTGTAATTAATCCTCCTTAATGGCGATACAAGACTCCTGGCTCGTACTCTACACCGCTACTCAAGTTTCCATGAATTTCAAAAATGGTATTTGTTTAGTAGTGGGTCAAAAGTCGATTCATATCTTACTTTGTCTTATTTTTTAGTTATTCGTTTAGTTTCTTAACTTTTGATTATGAAGTCAAGTGTTTGTTTATTATTCCATCAATAGTTGTAGATTATTTTAAAAGCATTCCTATTAATTTTTCAAATAGGTTGTTTAATAATCAATACCTTTGGTGTATAAACCATAATATGCATTGTGTATAAGTATTGTCGGGTTTTTATTCCATTTAGGTTTCATACTCATCAAATTAAGTACTCGTGTCATCAAAATATTGTATGTCATCAATATTATTGTCAAAAGTCATTTGAAATACATTTGTGCCAATGTTACAAGTCTTATAGCCATTTAGTTTTCGTCGCGAGTCAAAGTTAAAAGTTTGAAAAAATTTAAATTTTTTTTTTGCCTTACGGACGCATTTTCAGTGGAATCCAACATCCGGAAAAATAAAGTGTTTCAGACTGCAGGAGGGAAGAAAAGAATGAATTCAATGTGAAAAAAAATTGCTTCATGTTCACATCCTGTTGAGTTAGCAACATGTACATTGGAGGATGGAGGCACCGTATGGTGGAGGACAACCAAATACCTCTCGTCAGTCACCAAGGACAGGGCCAATTCACTGATTTGGTGGCACGTGTGTGTGGTGTGCCTTATTTCAGCGTGGCAACATGTTTGATTTCAGCATTTCAGTTTGGTGTGGTTTTTAGAGTGAATTGAAAAATAACAACAAAATTTCATTCCTATTCACTGGTACGTGGCTATTCCTATTTCCCCTTATGTAAAAACATAGTGAAGAGCAAATAGCACAATGAAATGCAGCATCATGAGTCTTGATGAGGTAGAATAGTTAGATGTGTTCATGTTCATACCTAGGTTTGTCGATAGCCTCCTAAAAACCATTAAAAGCTTCTTAGATATGTTCCTACTTGAGTTCCCACACTATTAGGTTAGATATATTCCCTAGAGTGACTGGTTGATAAGCATATGATTCCTGAGCATGTTCCCATCCTCATCGGTCAGATGTGTTCCCAACAGTGCATGGTCGATAATAAGTTGATGTGTTCCTTCTTCTACCTTCAGTTTGAGTGTTGTACCAATATCATGAGCAATCACAGGTGACAGACTGCAGAGGAAGAGCAAAAGCTCTTTTATTACCATCTAAACATTAAGGGGGGAATGTTAGGAAATATAATGTTTACATTATAGTGGTATATCTATTGAAAGATAAATAATAATTAGTTAGTTACATTATTATTATATAAACAATAATATATTAGTTGGAGTTGCTTTAACAACTCATATGATTTGAGTTATGTATTGTTACGTGAGTAAAAATCACAACTAAATAGGATTATTATTAGAGCAACTTCTTAATTTTTAGGAGTTGCATATTTCTATATATGTGTTGCATCTCCGTATGTTTAATGTTGAAGCAATACAGAAGAAATCAATTCTTTCTTTGTGTAAATATGATCCAAATTTTATACATGATGCTCACCTTGTTCCTTAGAATTATTTGTAACATTGGCCTAACGTAAACCAATTTCATTGGCATCATGAATATGACCAATCAATCTTTAATTCTCTATATCATGTGTGGTAGACTTACAAATCTTACAATAACATGACACATTATTTCTTATTGCACATTGCAACAGTGGGCACTGACTTGAACCATGATCCAAGTGATAGATCTCACAGTCCAACAAAATGGCACACACCGATTTACGAGGGAAACTATCCTCGGTATTTCCTTATACTTCACAATCTATAAACCAAATACCACTACGCATCTCATGAGCTGAATTAGCTAGAAAATTTTCCAACTGCTTTGCCATATATGTAATATGATCTTCCAAAAATGGGCTAACCCTAGTGTCTATGCTCCAAACTACATTAGCACACAAAGATTCCTCAAGTGCCTCACGTGGGTCTATGTAATTCTTGTGTAAGAGTGCCCTTCTGAAAGGTGTGATCAAACCTCCAGTGAACCATTGAGCATGCTGACTCAGGTGAATATCTTAGGATAACTTTGATAAAAAAAATTAAAAGTGGGCATCATATTCTCTAACACTTTCAGCCATGCCCTATTTAATGTCCTTTGGCATGTTGATGCTCTTCTGTTCAAACTCAGGTATATGGAACTGTGCTAAGAAAGCATCACATAACGTGGTATAGTCTACACAAGTATGGTTTGGGTCATATTTCATGTACCAACTATTCACTCGCCCTTATAAAGTAGTAGAAAAATAACTTGCCTTACGCTCTAGAGTTATAATCACCTTAGCGTGCCATAGTATCTTACACATATGCATGTGCTCAGCTGCATCTTTAGTTCCTCTATACTCTGGTAGGTGAAGGGACATATCGAAATAGACTTGTTGGGATTGGTGCGGACCGTGCTCACCAGATCCAAAACCTATGTTACCTCATGTGCTCCCTCCTCCTCTAAAACCATCAGACCCACTAGATCCCAAGACACCTGACTCTCTTGATCCTCCCCTTGTAGTGGGAAACAGACCAGAGGATGTACTTCCTTGTGTCCTGGTAATTTTTATAAATTGAACTCCCACGGTCTATGAAGTTGTACTACTTCTAGATGTAATACATACTTTCTGCATGCCCACGTTTTGTGGTAATGACACACCAGAAAATATACCTCCAACTGAACCTCTAAATAACACATACGATGATTACGTCGCCATATATGAATTTTCTATCTGATTAACTCCTGAACTTAATGGAAAATTAACTCTATTGATTGCTACTCTACTGCCCACACTCGCTTCCTTGTTAACGACTATCACAGAAAGTGGAAAACTAAGTGTAAGGGATAGGTTGCCAGGAGGGATCAAATGTATGCCCGCGGTTCTTATAGTCTCAACCGGCATGTTATCATCTGAGGTTAAAAAGGGTTATCTTCCATGCTTACCCAAATGGGGGAGTTCTAGATGCTCCAGCTTCACGTCCTATATGTGTACTCTAAATCCTTCGTGATCCATCTCTCTCCACAACGCCATTCATTCTGTAACTTCACACTGCTTCTCCAGATCCCACTTGTGCTCCTCATTAAACTTAATCCACATATCTTCTCTTTGTCTTTATATCACCATGTCTACCATATTTCACTACACCTAATCATGCCCATGTCCATGGTAAGGTCTAGCTAGCCATAAGACGTTGTTCCAAATCCAGGGTTACGATCAAGATCTTAATCACTAAAAGGATAACGTGCAAATAAGATCCTCTAGGTTCACACAGGAACTAAAACTCAACAACCTATAGATAGGAACAAGTAGAAACTATGTACTCCAAAATTTATCTATTCAAAACAACACTCCACCAATGATCTACAATGCGTTTCCAAGTTTGATTAACATCATGCAAATCATGAAATTCTTCCTGTGTCCAAACAAGTTCTCTATACCTCTAATTTAACTTTGATATATATACTACCAACCACTCATATAACTCTATAGGGAAAAAAACAGAATAATGTCTCATACAGTTCATGATACAAATTTTGTTCAATCCATGTACATGCATCAAATTCAGGTCCAATGTTAAATCAGTGAGAAAACTCTTCCTCTAAATTCTCTAACCAATCATCAATACTAGAAAAATTCAACTAGTATATATTTGTCATGCAACATCCATACAATATCTTAAAAAAAGGTCTTGACAATGGAACCAAAATGTAGTCTTTTATTTTACCAACTAGTACAAGGTGTGTTTACACATCACTCAGCCATAACTGAGTTCTCACCCAAAGCACCCAAGGGTAATAGGTTTCTCTTTTATGGAAGATTTTTCAAGGAGTTAACATGATAAGCACAAACATAGATATATTCTAGATCCATAGTAACAATGTAGTAATAAAAGCATAAACAAATCTATATCATAACCATATGAAAGAATAACTTATACAAGAATCAAGATTAGGTTTACCATACAAGAACCAGTCACAAATATGTCAATAACCAATATCCAACCACAAAGATCCATTATATTAATTATTGTAAAAGACACAAGATGAATACATACATAATAGTCTCACGATAAGTCATGCACGCTCATAAACCAGTAACATGACTTTAACAAAACATCGATCCCTAAACCATGTAAATCAATACATATTTATAGGTAGTGGGGACTTTCCCTTCACTACTGATGTACTCTTCAAAATAGGCTACATGCTAAGAACAACCATGTGCCATTACATGAAAAATACAAAAGCATGCAAGCTCATTAACAATATATTATCTAATACTATCAACTGCAGATCCAATTCTATTGATAGTTCAAAACTATGCATGTCGCTTGATCTTCTACTTGCCCAAAATAGCCTTGCTTTGTCCTCAAGTATTCATACTATATGTTTTCTTTCCAAGTATTCCAGCAAGATGTGCTCTACACTCAATCTATCTTTAGCCCATGGTAAACAAAAGAGGCTAATTCCTAAAGTCATACTTTTCCACACGCAACCTTCTTCTTTTATATTTCCACATACACCTTCGTGCCCTATTCCTGCGTGCCCAATCCTTATGTGCCTTTAGTACTTGTTGTAATTCATTAGCCTGAAATTCATGGAATGGAGGAGTTCAAGAGCTTATAGAGCTAAGGGACGTTTTTTGTAACATACATGTATGATTAGAACACTTAGCACAAGTCCTAGAAGATCTAGAATAAAAAAGGAACTCGCCAAGAGGAAGAAGACAAAACTGAAATGACAGTTACATAAAATAATGTCAAATTTCAGCTTGTAAGAAGAATATCTTCAGATGGTTCAGGTGATGAGTGAGTTTAGGAGTTTCTTTTTGTCCCTTTTAGGTATTAGAAAAGTGATGAAAACTCAAAGAAGGTCTGAATATGTAATTGAGATGTCTGAAATTGTAATGATTTCAAAGTAATCAGTTGTGTATGATTTCATTCCTCACTCCCTATTCGATTTGAAGACTTGAATTTGAAGAGTTATTTTGTAAGGTGAAGTGCGAGAGTCCTTGGAAAATGTTTGATTTGATGAAATAAGCATTTTATTTTATATGTATACCTGTTGTTGATGATTGATTTACTCATGTATGATAACTAGTGCAATCAGATTTTGACTTGTTTGTGAGACAAAACAAGTATTTGAAAAGAGATGTTTTTGAAGGGAGTTAGTTGAGAGAGGTTTTGAGTCACCTAAGTGTGTGTGACAATGTGTTAAGGGGCATGAAGATTATTTATTAGGAATAAACTTGCATGTGTATGAAAATATATGCAATTAGGTGCATATAATAAATGTATGAGCTGATAAAAAGTGTTTTCTAAGAGAGAAAAAAGGTGAGTGTTTCCATGAGATGAAAAGAGATGAATCAGATTGGGTAAAGTAGGGAAATGGACATGAAATGTACTGAATAAGTGATCATAATTTTTTTTGGGAGACAAATACAAGAAAGTGATCAAATCATCTTGTAGAAGACTAAATGGTGGCTTAGTAGACATGGAGTTGAAGTTTCCTTGTAAGTTGCAACTTATAGAAGATCAAGTAGAAACTTGAAAAGATTTTTGGGATTTGTAGTTTCCATGCAAGTAAAATATTCCTAAAGGTCAAGTTGCAACTTCAATAAATTTTGGAATGGTAGCTTCAAGTTGAGTGGATGATCAATAGTTAAATCATTGTAACTTTTATAGGATAAATTTGTCCAAGTTGGTGCATTAGTTTTAGTGGGTTTTTCTTCTTTGAAGGGTTTCCCACATTAAATCTTGTCTCTCTGTGTTCTCCCGATTATTTATTTTGAATGGTGTTGTGGTTTCATCATAATAAAGTAAAGCTAATTTAATTATCTTTCAAATTTTGAATTAACACTGATTTAAAACTAATTTCCAACAATTGGTATCAGAGCAGGTTCTCTTAGAACAAGTTTAACAAAAGAGGAGATGCTTGAAGAAAAAACATGGGTAGCCTAGCTGAAGGATTTCTAAAAAAGAATTTTGAAATTGCTCAATCCCTGATTGATGGATTGAAGAAGGAAATCAAGCTTATGGAAGCTGATCATGGAAAATCCATCAAAGATATGGAATCTATAGATGAAAATGTGTCAAAATATCTGAAGGAAAAATAAGATGCTTTCCTTAGACATTAATAAGATTTGAGAACTTTGAAGGTTGAATTATAAGATGTAAACAATAGGGTGAAAATGTATGGAAAGTTAGAGAATATATCTTACATTTTGGATGGAAATATGGATAGTTAAAGAGTAATAGGAGATAAGGCATGTATAAGTAGACAAGAAACCATGAATATGACTATGGAGAAAAAAACAAGAAGGCCTAATTTAGTTAGGAAACCAAATGAATCTAGGTTTGAACGGAATTTCAATGGATATTGTTTTTCATGTCATAATTTTGGACATAGAGATAAGGAATGTGGAAAGCATGTCATGGATGAACACCCATGGAGAGATTAGAGAGATGATTACTCAAAGAATATCACTTGTTTCAATTGTCAAGAAAATGGACACAATGCCAAATATTTCTTAGATGAAACATATCAATCTAGAAGCAATAACACTATTATTTGTTTCATTTTCAATGAATAGGGAAATTTTGTAAGACATTGTCATTTAAATAAACATTCTAGGGATAGCAGGAGACTTCATGCTTTGAAAGGAAAAGATAAAAAGGTTTTCAAAGTGAAAAAAAATTCCAATAATGATTCCAAGCCAGGAATTCCTAAGAGATCCTCTAGAAATAACGAGGTAAAGTACACATAGAAGGTCAAGGAAGCTAACCCTAGAGTTAGAGAAGAAAAGAAAGAATAGAAAATAGTATGGGAAGATGATGAAGAGACAAAGAAACCAAGAAAATTCATAGGAAAGACTAGTACAAGTAAAGCATCAATTTTTTTTTATAAAACCAAGAAAGAAGAAGATAGACCTAATGAAATCCAAGAATAACTCTTACCCATAACTATGATAGAAAAAGTGTATGAGATGCATCATGTATGTCTGTCAGGAATACAATCAGAAGAAGAAGATTTGTGTGATGAAATTGTCACACGTAGAAGTTTGTCCAAGAAGATTGATAAAGCCTCAAGGGAAAGAAGAGAAATAATAGATTCATCATGTTTATTTGATGACTATCTATTGTTCTACTGATCTAACAAGCATGATATGGATTCTCTAGGATTCTAGAAGGCATATACTACTTGAAATAAGAATTAGTGTATTCTTGAAATAAATTCATCATCAGTAGCTACTGATAAAAGAATTCTCATGTTGCAAATGTATCACTAGTCAAAAGGTATGCTTGGTTAATCCATTTTCTTAAGGTTTATTAACAGATTGATCTATGTAATGTACATGAAGGTCATGGTAGTTCATTTAATTGAAAAATGGTGTTTTCATGCCCTTGTATATCTTTTGAAGCCTAGTTCATCAAGATCCATTTAAAGTGTATCATACTACATGGTGTGATAGTCATCCTAGGTTTTAAGAAATGATTCATGAGTCAAATGAACATTAGACAATCTGTTGTGATCTAAAACAAACATGTTTGGCCATAATAAATCATTTGAAGGTCCTACTAGTTTATTTAAGAAAATACAATGTACGCATTCAATTATAAGACTCGTGTTGATCAAGATGGAGGTGTAAGTGGGTTTGTAGTTTATCATTCAATTAAGATTCACGACTGGTATGTTTACAAGAACTAACCCCTACAGTTTGTAAAAGGGTCATAAGAATGTTTCAAAAGAGTGTAAGAGGTGGAAATTTCCTTGAGATCAAATCATTGCAAAGCTTGTTAAGTTTGTCTTAAACTAGCCCATCCAACTTCACTCAAAGAAGGTCACAGTGACACATCATGATGGTTATGCTAGTCTCCATAATAGATTCTTGTATGAAATAAGCATGGTAAGGTTTTTTATGGTCTAAAGAACGACTATTTGACTCTTAACTGAGTATTCCAACCCTGAAAAGTGAATGTATGTTCTTGTCATAAGGTCATGGAATCATTTAAGGTACTCGTGGTTTGTTGAAGTGTGCTCATGAAATTTCAATTAGTCATAAGATGTGATGGGGTCATCTAATGCTTATATCAGGTCAGTATTAGGATGCTTTGATTTTGAGTTTGAGAGTTTTGGGAATGATTGTCAAGAATATATGAGCTATTAAGAAGGTCAAAAAGTGTCAAAATCTAATTCCTATCTCAGTTAAAATCATAAACCTAGTGTCTAGAGGAGTACCAGTCTGATAAAAGTGAAATCCCATGTTGTAAAGGTGGTCATAAATATAAATTATTAGCTTCAACTCTAGAAAATTAAAGAACTAAGGTACTATGGCATTACATCAGGAACAAAGAATTGAGAAAGAGTGATTCAAATAATGAAAATGATCCTATGTTAAAAAATTAAAGGTGTCTCAGACCATCAGTGAAAAAGCCTAATTTTTCTTCCTAGGGTGAAAGAAAGTTGAAATTCCAAATGTTTCAGCATACAAGAAACTTTGTGTAGAAGTTCATAATCTTACGGATCTGACATAGTCACTTACAAACTAGAAAGATGAGTATTAAGTTATCTCTTTAAATTATTGATTCATGGAGCTCTAATGGTAAATAAATCATTTTGAGGATAAATAAATAGACCACGAGTCAAGATTTTGGATCTTGAAATCAAGTTTGAAGGAATCTATAACAAATTTCTCTCCTAGAAAACCCTCCTAGGGTTTAGAAATCAAATGAAATTAAAGGAAATTACAATCAATCTTAGAGTTTGAGAATTTGAATGTATCATCTCCATGGATTCTAAAGTTATATTCAAGAGGGTTTACTAGATAATAAGGTCAAAATAAAGAGGAAAATATGACAGATAGGTTGTAGGCCTGTAGATGGACATTAGAGACATAATTTTTTGCTAGAAAGTTGATTTTGAAGAAATTTTTGTAAAGAATGACATATTAAAACCTTTCGTAGTGATGAAATAGCTTAATGGGTATTAAAATTTATCTTTTATACATTAATAAGTTGGGTATAACAAAATATATCCTTAATTTTCCCTAAAAATAGGGCTACTAACTAATTAGGGCGGTTTTATCGGAAAAAAGGAATTGAATTGAAATTTGAAGTTGAAATTACTAGGGTTTATAATACTAATTGCAAGCAGAAGGTCAGGTAATCAAGAATATTTAATGAAGCTTCAAAAAGTTAGAATGGAGAGTAAAGCTTAGTGGATGTCTATAAGACTAGGAATAGATTTTGGTTGCAGATGAATGCTTTCTTAGCTACTTCTCTTGAACTAGTCACAATATTGTTTGAGCAAGAATATATTGTCACAACCAATACTTGAAAGATTCAAATCATGAAAAACCCTCATGAAGGTGGTGTAAGATAAATTGAAGGTTAGTACGATTATGATATTTTTCTTGAAGTAAATTCAAGGTATGGAAGCTAATTTTGATCCCTAAACAATAGTGTAAGGGTACAATTGTACTATTACAGGTTGTGCATGAGAAGATCATGTTATGTATGTGGATCATGAGGTTGAGAGAGAATTGGAAAGATCATGAGATGTGGGTCATGGTGATGTCAATAAAGAGTACAATATTGGAAAATGAAAATAGTATAATATCAGGGTAGTGCTTACTATTAGAGCTCTGAAATGATCACCTATAGGTCTATGAATAACTACTAGAGAAGGGGAGATAGGAATAACATCTAACAAATGTCCTGATAACAAAAGAAAACCTTTTAGGAAAATATTTTGAATGGTTCTAAATATTATGAAAAGGAAAGCAAGAAATCCACTATACTGTGCAAAGTAAGTTGGTAAAGCTCTAAAACAGGGATACACAGGTCTAAGAAGACCTAATAAAAAAGGAAAAGTTGAGTTGTGTCATGTACAAGCATTACAGGTGTTACTAGGGATAAATAAGCTGAGTATGTGAAGCTTGCAAGCATATGGACATGGGAGAAAGGCCTATAACCAAGTAAGGTATCAAACCATCTAAATCAGACCATAAACACTTAAAGTGGGATTCCGGTAAAAGGAAGAGATGTTGATCCAAATATATCACATGAGATCAAAGTTTGAAATCAAAGTATTGTATGATCAATCAGAGATGAATAGTATAACCCTAGGGGAGCAAGAAAGATATGTTTCATGAAGTATATGATTCTTTAAAACATGACAAAGATTGACACAATTACACTAAAAAGTTTCTTTAGGGACATAAGTCCTAAATGTGCCTATAATTAGCATATGGAAGAATTAAGGCTAGGATTTAATTTTCTTAGCTGAGAAAAGTTTATTCATGAGTAATGAGGATGATATCAGTCCAGGATCAAGATGTTGATATGTTTAAATTACATGAAGGAATCTTCCCAGGGGGAGCAATAGTGAATTCAATGAATGGTGAAGTCCAAAAATAGGGTTAAGGAAGAAGAGACAAGAGGGAGAGCTTAAATGATGAGTTTGGTTGATGTTTCCAACCAAGATAGGGCCAAGTAAGTTGCTGAAGAAGAAAACCATGAACTACAAATATGCACTTTGTCATTAATGCAAAAAGGGGGAGAAGAACCAGGAGGTTTTTCATCAATGACAAAGGGGGAGTTTATTGGAATGTGATTTTATGATTTTTCATTGATGCAAAAGGCACATTTTTGATAAAGCAGGATGTGGGAGAGCTAGAGGGAGCTTGGAATGACGTTGACAAGAAATGATAAGACAAGGCAATGAGAACACCTGATGGAGACTTGATTTCCTGAGGAGATAGTGTATTTTACAAGTAGTATGCTGATACGAGGACATGTCAAGATGATATCCTAGATGGTTTAGTAAGTATATGATGAGGAAATAAGGTCAGAATGGTGAATACAAAGTTGTATGAGTGGAATTTGTAAGACTAGCTCAATTTAGTAGGCCTAGTTAGCAAAGTGACCCAAAAAGTGGAGTGAAGGCATGAGGCAAATGGAAAATCATGGTAAAAGCATGAAAAAAAAATTAAGTTTCTGTATGAGGAAGAACATCACATACATGATGCGTTTTGGATCAAATTACCTCAATTAGGCATATTTCTAAGATATAGTACTAGCATAATTTGGGTGTGTGGAGAAAAAAATCCAAGAAAAATAAATTCAAACATGAGGAGAGTGTAGGGATACTATAGAATTGTGTTAAATTATGATACATTTCATAATTCATCCTTTGGAGGCATGTTTAGGGTCAATTCTATGACTTTCCTTGAGGACAAACAAGTTTAGCATGCACAAACCTTGGTGGCCAAGAAGGTACATGTGCATTTATGAAAAACCAAGCCTTAAGACGTGTAGGGAGCTATCATAGTGTTTTGGTCCAAATTTCAAGTAAAAATGGATAATGTTTTCAAGTTATGAGGTTTTTAGTAAACGCGAGCTCTTAGAGTGCTCTTCCCCAACTCGAAGGTCAAATTTGAGGACTTCAATGGTACATAAAACTTGAGCATGGTGTCCAAGACTCTTTTCCATAGTTAAATCATTTAATTAAGAGTATTCCAGAGGTGGAATGAATTATAACAGTGGATTAAGATTTATGAATGAATACTAACAAGAAAAATTGCTCTAAATCCTCCATAAACTCTCATAATGGAACGATAGGAAAAATATGGTTTTTTTGAGAATTAGATGACCTAGGTAAGAAAAATTAATGATATTAACATGTAAATAACTCCTTCAAACACATTATAACATTGGTCACATGGTCTGAATCACATGTTAATGTATATTTTGAACCTTATTTTGAATTAATTTGGTTGTACAGTCAGAAATGAGAGACTTGCAGAGGATAATATTCATGTGGAAGCATGTATGGGAGATGCTCTTTAAGATATTGAAAAGAAATCCAAGTGTGTTCAGTGCATACTTGTGCTGACTGAAGACAAACTATGTCACCTACCACTAAAAGGTAACCAAGTCAAAAACCAGTCATCGTGTATGTAAGAGATCTAATGAGATTACTTACTATGAGGGTAAAAAAGTAGCTTGAATTATTAAATAAGTTATAATGTGACTTGATGAAGCTCATAACTCAGCATGATGAAGCAAATTGAGGCTATAGTTCAAATGTCTAAAATTTTCCTACTTGTCATGTCTAGAAGGATTGACATATTTAGTTTCAAGTTTGCACTTATCCACACAATATAAACACATGAATGGTTGAAAGATAAGTAGGGGACTAAAGAGTGATGTTTAAATTTTCAGGTTTTCATGAAAGTCAAGGATGAGGTAATACAAGAAATCAAGAATAAGACCGGTTCTTGTAATTTAAGACCTAGTGTAAACAGGTTGAAGAATGCATGCAAAGTGAACTAATATACCTTGAAATCGTGTAAGATTAGGATGTAATGAGTTTTAAAAAGATAAAATATCTATTCTTAGAAGTCATTACAAGCTTGATAGATGAGTGAAAATGCTAAATATTGAAGTTTAATTTCTAGTGCATGCAAATATGCCAAGATCATTTCTCAAATATGCATATCATGAAGAATATAAAGGGAATAGGGTCACTACAAGAATCTGAAACTAATATATAGATCATATACCATCATTTCCAAGCTTTAAGATGTTTTTAAGGTCCATGCATCACTGTCAAATGACCATCTTTGTGACTACAATTTTTCAGTCCTTCATGAATGAGTACGAATCTCTAATGAAGGTTGAAGAATAAATGGCATGGAGTGAAGGAGTTAAAGAGGTTATAGAGATAAGGGAGGAGTTTTTTAACAGACATGCATTCTTAGAACACTTGGAACAATTCCTATAAGATCTAGTAGACAAAAGGAACTCGCTAAGAGGAAGAAGACAAAACTGACAGGGTAGTTACATAAAAGAATGCCAGATGTCATCTTGTAAGAAGAATATCTTCATATGGTTCAAGTATTGAACAAGTTGAGGAGTTTCTTTCAATCCATTATAGATATTATAAGAGTTATGAAAACTCAAATAAGGTCTAAATATGTAACTGAGATGTTATAAATTATAACAATTGTAAAGTGATTAGTTGTGTATGATTTCATTCCTCCATCCCTATTCAATTTGAAGACTTGAAGTTGTTATTTTATAAGGTGAAGTGCAAGAGTCCTTAGAAAATCTATAATTTGAAGATATAATCATTTGATTGTGTATGTAGACCTATTTTTGATGACCTCTCTACTCATGTATGATAACTAGTGCAATTAGATTTATACTTGCTTGTGAGACAAAACACGCATGTGAAAAAAGATGTTTTGAAAGGAGTTAGTTGAGAGAGTTTGTGAGTCACCTAAGTGTGTTGAGGGGCATGGAGATGATGTATTTATTGACAATTAAATAAATCTTGACTATGAATACATGAAAATAATATTTGACGCAAAATCTTTACACATAAACAAGATGGTGCTTGTGTATTTTATTAATATCAAATTAAGCATTAAAAACAAATGAGAGAGATGCAATATTTATAGATATTGGAAAACTTCTATCTCATCCACAATATATGGAAACAAATCACCTAATCTGAGAAAATATGCAAGAATAACATATTGCCCCTAACTGCCCCTATTGCCCCTCATAGAAATCATCCGGGAACACAATATGTAAGATAGAACATGATCCCACAAACATAGGGATAAGAACACTATCACTTAGTTAACTAACAAGTAAGTATAACTAATACATATTGACATAAGTTTAAAGTATTTAAATTAAATAATTTAACTTATTTTTTTTATTAAGGGAAAATAGTTTTGAAGGGACTATACCCTGTATACAAAAGGGCTCAAAAGCCACATAGCAAAGATGAGAGAAGCAGCCCAGAGAAGGGAAAAACAGCCAACCAAGGAAGGCTCAACAGCCAAATATTACAATATAGGTGAAAAAATGATCTAAATGTACATAGATCCAGAAAAAAGAAGGCAAGATCAAAAAGGAACCAAAAGAGAAATAGCATAAGGAGCCCCACCACAAAAAAGCTCCAGAACCACTCGATGACAGCCGCATCGCAGCCAAAAAACAGCATCACAACAACCCTTTACTTGATGGCTCTGTCAATTTTGGTCTTGATAGCCTGCAGTGACATGAAGAAGGCAATAGAAGTGGCCTGAGAGGAGTCTTGTAAATCAGCTTGGGCAATTGCAATGTCCCTTTTCTCTTTAAAGCCCCATATGTCCTCATTGATCCCACTTAAACTGCAAACACTGTGGACATGTTGCTCAATGAAATTATAGATGCTTTTGAGGGCAGACAATATGCAGTCATTTCAGCTTTTAGCATTCCCCAATTTGCCATCTAGGGACTATAGTTTCTTGAAGACTTCACCAATAACCCCCTCTTCCTCCTCACTTTGAAGGATCCTTTTACCCTTCGCTCTTTCCATGTTTTTTATAGCCCCTTTGAGCTCTTGCAGCTCCTTTTCTAATCTAACCACCCTATCCAGTAATTCCTCCTCTTTGGGCTCCTCCATCGGCATGCTGATATGCAGGAGGTTTTCAGCTAGTTCTAAGTCCTTGTGGCCCCTTAGGACTCGTTGGGAAGCAGGGATTTTGGCTTTGAGGCTCTTGCTTTTCTTGTTGGAGACTTCCTCTTCATTCTTTCTTTTTAGCAGGGGGGAGTGGGAGCAGTGTGGGCAAGTGGAGGTATGGAAGAGGGAGGTGGGATAGGATTCACGGGAGGGAAGCTGGAGAAATGTCGGTGAATCAAGAGGATAAGGCCCTGGTGTAAAGGGATAGCCCTAGAGTGGCTTTGAACTTCCCTTATAGATTTCTCCAGAGAGTTAATCAGATATGAGGAAAGCTGATAATGTTATTTCTACAAAAATGATTCAGAAAAATCAGATGTTTTTGAGGTATAGTCACATATCTTCCTTCAAGGGTAATATACCTTACCACCATTTTGGCTAGTTCAACAAACGGTTCAGGGATCGACTCCACCTTGAGGCCAGTAGTCACGAACTCAAGATTCTCTCCCTCTTCCAGAAATTTCTTGGTTTCCACCTCCCTGTCTATCTTCTTATTGAAGAATTTTGTGCCTTCCAGGCTGAGGCCCATGATCTGAGCTATGAGCTCTTCCGTGATTTCCATTTTCATGTTACTATATTTAACTATTCTGTTCTTCCAACCGCGGGTGAATTTGATAGAGATGTCTTGGTTGAAGCCTTGGATCCTTTCAATGAAGTTAGACAGGCCCCCGATTTACAAGTAATCCCAGAGCTCCTTGTTCTCTTTCCACTGAGGATTGTGGGTCGGTTCGGTTTTGCATGGCGGCCCCCCAATGTTTCCTCTACACCTTTTCATGTTCTCAATGGTAAAATAGCTACCAATGTGCGGAATAGGCCTAACTTTGAACTTGGAATTTGAATCTTTCCTTCCCGTGAAAGCTGATTTAATTATTATGCTACACTTATTATTATTTCCCCATGCCTCAGATTTCCTCCTATGCCAAGAAATGATGATAGCCCAGCCCGCACAGATCGCAACAATCATCCAAATCTTTTGTAATGTCATCAACATGTACTTGGGGATCCTCACATTAGCGTCTAAAAAACAGCCGTTAGTTATGATTTTCACTACCATGAAGATCAATGATTATGGATTTATTGACATGAGCGGGCAGAACGTCCCCTCCAATCCAAGTTTGAAAGGGATTATTAACACCGAAGTTATCCAAACTGTTAGCTACCCTATTTCCTTCCCGGTAGGTGTGGGTGATTTGGACATTCACAAAGCTTTTACATATATCAATAGCTTCTTCTATATAATCCCTAATAGACCAGCTGGGCTGTTGCTTTTTATTCAAAAGATTGATAATATTTAGAGAATCACCTTCAATTATGATATTTGGAATATTACAATCTCTGGCAAGTCTAATACCCCAAAGAGACACCATGGCTTCAGAATAATGATTAGTCTGCCTGCCCATTCTCCCAGAAAAAGTAGCAACATAACAACCTCTTTGATCCCTGATGATTCCCCCTCCTCCAGATTCACCCGGATTGCCCTTAGAGGCCCCATCAAAATTTAACTTGTGCCAATCAGTGGGGGGTTTAATCCATCAGACTGTGTTTCTGTCAGTACCATTTTTATTTCTATTGACGGTGGCAATATTCCATTCAGTCAGAATGCATTCTTCATTCTCCGGGTAGAGTCTATTTTTAGGGGGTTTAAATATAGCAATATTATCTTGTACAACAATGATAATTTCCTTATATACTTTGTTACAAGCCTGTCTATTGTTTCTGAAAATATTATCATTACGAGCCTTCCAGATTCTCCACATAGTGTGGGGCAGAACAAGTTATAATTTAACTTATTACATTTATTTAAATATCAACTAATGATGAATCAAGCTAAGTTTTATTCCTAACATTCCCCCCTTAATTCAACATGGTCTCAAGTGAACAAGAGAGAAATTCTCTAAAACCCTCAAATTTACCTCGAGCAAGTGACTTTGTGAAGACATTTGCATGATTCATATCTATTGAGCAATGTTGGATCTGGATGTTGTTTTTCTAAACATTCTCATTAATGAAATGTACCTACACCTCAATGTGATTGGTGCACTCATGAAAAATTGGATTCCGAACAAGTTTACTATTCCTTCATTATCAACATGTAGGATAGTTGGATATTTTTGTGATATTCCCAATCCTTCAAGTATACGTCGAAGCCATATCACTTCAAAGATAGCTCCACCTGTTGCACTATATTTAATTTTGTGGAGGATCTTGAAACCAATGTCTGCTTCTTGCTCCCCCATGATATTGGTCCATATCCCAAAAATAATACAAATCCTGAAGCGGTTTTCCTATCATCTATGTTTCCTACATGATTTGAATCTACATATCTTGTCAAGAAGAAGTTATTACTCTTCTTGTATTCTAGGCCATAGTCCATAGTTCCTTTGACATACCTCAATATTCACTTTGTTGCTTTCCAGTGAGAAACCCTTGTTTCTTGCATGAACCGTGAAAGATAGATAACTGCATAGCTGATATCCGGCCTAGTGTAGTTCAAGTAGATGAGACTCCCGATCAAATGTTAATAGAGAGTTGCATTTAATTGTGGTGATGGATTTGTTCGAGACAGTTGAATTCTTGTCTCCATAGGTGCGAAAAATGGTTACAATCCATCATATTCAATTTCTTGAGCATTATCTTGGCATATTTCAATTGTGACACAAAGATATGATTTTCTCTTTGCCAAAATTAAAGTCCAAGACAATAATGCAGAAGCCCCATATTGGTCATGTCGAATGATCATTTTAGATCTTTCTTTGTTGACTCAATCATCCTCGTTGGTCCTCCAGTGATGACTAGATCATCGACATATACTACAATGATCACTATCTCCCCCCTTGCTTTTTGAGATAGAGATTAGGATCGTATGGACTCCTATTGAATCCATGTTGAGTGAGATGCTCATCAATTTTTATGTACCATGCCCTGAGAGACTTCTTTAGTCCATATAGTGATTTTATGAGTTTACATACCTTTTACTCTTTACCTGGTATGAAAAAACCTTCTGGTTGAGTTATGTAAACTTCTTCCTGTAAATCACCATTAAGAAAGGAAATTTTCTCATCCATTTGGTGTATTTTCCAACCAAATTGTGTAGCTAGAGAAAAGTTATGGGAGAAAAATTCTCCTCATAATCAATGCCTTCTTTTTTAGCATATCCTTTAGCAACTATTCTAGCCTTGTGTTTATCAATTTTTCCATCTTCTTTTTACTTCTTTTTGAAGATTCATCTGCATCTAATCAGATTTTTCCCTAGTGGAAGCTCTATAAGTTGCCATGTATTATTATTCATAAGTGACTTATATTTTGCATCCATAACATCTTTCCAAGGTTTAGACTGTAGAGCTTTTGAAACTGTGGATGGATCAGTAGTTTCAAAAACTTTACCCATCAAGGCCAAATTGACCTCATTTTGAGCCATAATGTGAGCCCTCATTCCAGTGGTAGATGTGTCGGGGACACTATCCTATTTTTTATCTCTCATCATACGTGTATACCATTTAGGCATACTTTTTGTGGTTCCTATGGGAGGTTGAATTTCACCTTCTTCCCCATCATCACTGTCATCATCAAAGTGATTACCATCCTTTGTTTTCACTATAGGGATGATTTTTTCATCATGTGAGTGTATGGAAGGAGCATCTACTTCTTTCTTCTCAAAGAACTCAGGATCCTGACTAGTTTATACCCTTCTTTTTCTTAGATCCATAAGTCTATAGCCAAGTGTTTCATCATTGTATCCCAAGAAGATAAGTTTTTTATGATTTATATCAATCTTAGTTCTTTATTTCTTAGGAATGTGCATACTTTCTTTACATCCAAAAACTCTAAGGTGTGAAATAGATGTCTTATGCCGTAACTATAATTCCTGAGGTGTTAATCCATCAAGAGCTGTAGTGAGAACTCTATTTAGTAAATAGATAGTCGTTTTGGTTGCTTTGGCTCAAAACATTTTTGACAAACCTGAATCATCAATCATACATCGTACCATATCCATGATAGTATGATTTTTCCTTTAAAAAGCACTATTTTAGTGTGGTGTGTGAGTATAATATATTTGAATATGAATATCATGTGTTTTTAAAATATCATTGAACTCATTGCTGGTGTATTCTTCCCCTCGATCTGAGCGGAGTTTTTTTATTTTCCTACTAGACTCTGTTTCAAAAAGGGCTTTGAACTTCTTGAAATTTTCAAAATCTTGGTCTTTTGTAGCAAGACATTATATCCACATTTTTCTAAAAAAATCATCAACAAATAACATGAAATATTGAAACCCAGAGTGGCTAGGTCTCATTAGTCTGCACAGATCGGTATGCACCAAGTCAATTTTTTCCTTAGCCCAAAATGTATTATGTTTGAATGGTGCTCTATGTTATTTTCCTGCCAAACAATGTTGACATTTATTTGTACCTTTTTTATAAGTGGAAAACCCCTAATCATGTTGTATCAATGAAGTGTGTCAAGATAGCCAAAACTAACTTGTCCAATTCTTCGATGCCAAAGTTGAGTTGGTACTGTATCCTTGGCTACAAGTGCTTGATCATTTCATCGAACAAAATACAACTGAAACATTCTTCCCACATTTGAAGATTTTGCAACAATTTTCGAGATTCATGACTTATCTCGAATTAGGCACATCTTTTTACCACCTTTACAATCAAAGTTAATTTTGAGATTATGATCTAATAATTGAATCACGGATAACATATTTTTTGTTAAACCAGGGACATAAAGAACATCTATAATTTAAGAATTATGATGCCTAAGTGGTAGTGAAATGGAACCAATTCCTTCAATAGTGTATGATGTATTATCACCCAAAGAGACATGATTGTTGGTGGGTGTTTTACTCATTGTGAAGAACCACTCTTTCTTTCCAATCATGTGTCGAGATGCACTTAAGTCAACATACCAAATTTGATTTGTAGAAGTGGATACTTCATTTGACTGTGTAGAATATAGGAATTCATCATCATAAAATTGATCTTCCTGTTTGGCTACATTTCCTTATTGAGTTAGTTTCTTCTTCCACTTTTGATTAATTTGTCCCTGTTTACTCTGTTGTTGGCCAAATTTTATTTCTTGGTAGTTAATCATTTTACCACTTGATGATCCTTGTTGGAATGTATTGTACCAAAAATTCTTTAACTCATGCCCTTTTCGACCACAAATAAGACATTTTTGTTGGTCATTTTGGCCTTATTGATTATTACCTTGCTTCTAAGTTTGTTTATTATAATTAACCTATTTTTTCCATTTTTATTAGAAGCAAGTGCCAACTCTTCAGTTTCACTAGTTGAGTGAATAACTTCCTCTTATTGTAGTATATTCACTAATTCTTCAAAAGTTGTTTTTTGACTAGTTATGTTTAATGTGGTCACAAAAATATTAAAAGAAGGAGGAAGAGATCTCAACACTAAAGGCATGAGTGATGTGTTAGTTACTTCTTCTTCCAAAGCTTGAAGTGATGCATGCAAAGTTGCCACTCTTCTCAAAAACATTTCAACTTTCTCAGTTGGTTACATTTTTAAGTTTAATAGTTGACTCTGGAGATGAAGTATTTTGTTCTTATTTTTTAACTCATATACTATTTTCAACTTGTCCTAAGATTCTTTTGTTGTGGCCTCACGAATATGATGTTATACCTCATCTCAAACACTAAACAATATTATTAACTTTTCTTTTTTATTAGCATGATCAAATGAAGCTTGTTATGTAACATCTGTCGCAAATCTTGTTAATGTACTAGAAATAATGGACCATAGATTTTCAAAATCAAGTAGTACGTGAATTTTTGTTTTCCATACTGGATAATTATCAGAACACAAAAGTTGAGAATTTGGAAAAAATAATTTTGGTGCCGTAATTGCGGCCATTGTGAAAACTGAATAATGAAAGAAGAAGAATCGAACAATTTCCCCCCTTAAAGCATACACACCCTCCCAAAAATAATATTTTATTTATTTTAGGCACACTTTTTCAGCCGTTTACAATGAATTTTTGGCACTATTGGGCATGTTACAATTTTTTTTCTCTATGGCCAATTTGCAAAAATAAAATGACTCTCTTGGCCGATTAAATTTTTTTTGGGCTCTTTAGCCTCTTTTAAAATACAAACAATCTCTAATTTGTGCAATGTTTACAAAAAAATCTTATTAAAATTTAGACCAAGACGTAGATTTCTCAAAACCACACACTTTAGAAAAAATGGCACCTCAATACGAGGTACTAGTTGAAATTTATGACTTTTTAACTTTTGATTTCGATATCTTTCTGGGCCCCTTTCCAAAAATGGAAAAAAATTCTATCCTTCGAAAAATCCAAAAAAAGAAAGTTTCTTAAAAATGTCACCCGATTAGGGCTTACCTGACTCTCATGCACCTTTTTTTCTCCACCACCGCCTCTATCTCTTTGCCTTACTCACTTTAATAATCCTTGGCCATAGTTTCTTTTATTATTTCTCTTTGTATGCACCTATTTTTATTTTGAGGCAGATTTTTCTTCCTTATTTCAATGTAGTTTTTTCTTGTAGGTTGTAAATCTTCTCCACGTTAAATTTATAGTCTTTTTTTGGATGTAGGCACGTTGGAGAATGATGAAATCTCCTATCTTCTTCTCCTCTGGTAGGTGTAGGTTCACAGAGAAGCTTCCACATTGGATTAGATCTCCCTTATTTGTGGCTTAAACTTCCTCTGACAAAGCTTGGAAAGAGAAGACAAAGTACAAAGAAGAGGAAGAAGAAGTAATGTGGGGAGCTTGAAAATCTTGGGTCCCCACAAATCAAAAATATTGGATATAATTTTTTTAAATGCTTGCAATTTAAAAAAAATTGCAAGTACAAGTAACTTGATAACTACATGTAAATTTAAATAATAATAATAATACAAAATAATAATGTCACCTGGTGCTCCTACATATTTTTTTTAATTCTCTTGGTGATCTTCAACTAAAAATCAACTATGATTCAAGGTGTGGAGCTGGTTAGGGGTTGTGAAATGGCTTGTGGCATCTATGGCTCCTCTTAGCTCTGTAATTTCTCCAAATCTCCCTAAACTTCTCTAAAACTTACCACACTCTCCCTGGATCAGAATACTGCTCTGATACCAAATCTTGACAATGAATACTTGAAAAGAATATTTGACACATAAGATTTACACAGAAACAAGATGGTGCTTGTGTATTTTATTAATATCAAAATCAAGCATTACAAATAAATGAGAGAGATGCAATATTTTTAGATATTGGACAACTTATATCTCATCCACAATATATGGAAACAAATCATCTAATCTGAGAAAATATGTAGGAATATCATATTGCCTCTAACTCCCCATATTGTCCCTTATGGAAATCATCTGGGAACAAAATATGCAAGATAGAACATGATCCCACAAACATAGGGATGAGAACACTATCACTTAGTTAACTAACAACTAAGGATAACTAATACCTATTGACATAAGTTTAACTTATTTAAATTGAATCCTTTAACTTATTACATTTATTCAAATATCAACTAATGATGAATTAAGATAAGTTTTATTCCTAACAATATTACAATTGAACTTGCAGGTGTGTGAAAATATATGCAATTAGGTGCATGTAGAAGATGTATGAGTTAATAAGAAGTGTGTTGTAAGAGAGAAGAAATGTGAGTTTATCCATGATATGAAAAGATATGAATCAAGTTGAGTAAAGTAGGAAAATGGGCATGGAAAGAATTGAATCATTGATGAGAATTTGTTGTTGGAAAAAACTAAAGAAAAGTGACTAAATCATCTTCTAGAAGACTAAGTGGCTTCTTAACATACATGGAGTTGAAGCTTCCTTGTAATTTGTAGCTTACAAAAGATCAAGTAGAATTTTGAATGAAGTTTTGGGAGATTTAGCTTCCATGCAAGTAGAAGGTAGCAAAAGATCAATTTACAGCTTGATTAAATTTTGGAGTGGTAGCTTCAAGTTGAGTGGATGCTCAACAGTGAAATCATTGTAACTTTTATAGGATAAATTTTTCCAAGCTAGTGCATTCATTTCAGTGGGTTCTTTTTCCTTTAATATTTTCCCACATTAAATATTGTCTCTCCATGTGTTCTCCTATTGATTTATTTTGAATGGTGTTGTGGTTTCATCATAACAAAGTAAAGATAATTGAATTATCTTTCAATTTTGAATTAACACTGATTCACCCCCCTCTCAGTGCCTATAAATTCCAACATTACCACCTATATCAATATTTTTCAACACCTTAATCCAACCAAGTTACCCTTTTCCAATCTATTTTCAACACTCATTCACCTCTTTATCAATATCTTGCCCATTTTCCAAATTTTGGCCTTCTTGGATTCTCACAAGTATCTCACCATCTCTAATTGGATTTTGAACTTTATGAAGTTTTTCACTCTCATCATAGTATGATGACACCTCTTAGCCATTATACTCAGGTCACTCACCTAATTTCCTTAAATACCTCTTCTCATCCTTAATCAACTAGCTCTTAATGCCTCTTGAGTCTTCTTCTCTAGCACTAATCAGTCCTTGTAATCTATTTTGACTTCTTTGTTTTGACTCTTTCAAAGTTGTTTAACATTCACCATTCCCTCATTCTAGTACACCTATTGGATACTACCTTGAAAACTCCTTTGTTCCCTTAAATACTCTTATCACATCATTTGTGTGCTCTTCTTGAAGGTCTTTATTATTGACTATGACATTACTGTCCATGATTTCCTCTCATTAAATGGTTCTAAAGTACTTTCTAACACTTCAATAATTTTATTACATAAGTTTAACACAAGTATTAGACATTGGAATTCTTAAATTCAATTTCATACTAATCTATTCATGAATTTCACCACATCATGTTGAGGACTATGAAAATGTGACTTGACCAAGTTTCATCAGTATGGTGAATCCATAGATTTGTAACTATGGTGACTTCTGCAAGGTTCGTATCAACATAAACCACTCATATGGAATCCCCATACCAAATAAACCCTATAACAACATTCTCAGACCATTAGATTACTTAAAATCTCCCATTTCAATAAAAGATAGTCCTTACATAGATTATAAAGAAAATTTCCACTTTTTAAGTTCTTGTTAATGCATTCCCCTCATTTGGACATCTATAAGGCTTATTAGTGATTATAAAATCAAATTGATGGATTATAAAAAAATTATATTCGTTTCTCCTTAATGAAATGAGTTATAAATCCTATATCCTTCTTTTAAAACCCTGTCATACTGAGATAACAATTTTTTAGGTGTTTTAATATTTGATTCACAAAGGTCTTTACCATATGAATGAACTCAAAAATATAGATGGACATTGTAAAATTTCATCCTTCACACAAGATTCATTTAATTCCACAATCTAATTCCTTACCACATATTCAATGATGCAAAAAACCCTTACTTGTCCACTCAATCCGTCAAACTTACACACAACTATATTATCTTACTAATCACCTCCTTAGAACACATTAATGATCTCTTGGTGGTTGTCCATTTCTTATAAACCTTGATTTTCAATACATAACATTCAAAAGACATCATCATACATGTTTTTTCCATTCCAATAAGATTTTATTTGATCAAAACATGAAAGTTACAAAGATCCATGAGCCATAGGGCTTTGTATTTTACACCTATGTCTCAAATCACTCCCTACAGGAAGACAATCCCTAATGTCAAACAATAAAGAATTTGAAGAATTTTCCAAAATCAATATCTTACAAATATGTTTATATATTGTCTAGATTGTGTCTAAAAACTACTTCCACTTGCATACATTGATTTTTCTAGGATAAAAAATGTTCTACGATACCACCATTCATTTCTCAACATCCCATAAAGGAATATGGGTGGGCATGTTATTATTTACCAAAAACGGTTACAGGAAAGGGGAAAACACAAGTATGCTTGGAAAAACTCCTTTGTTCAATTTCCATGTTCATATGCGCTTCTCATTTTATATTTTTTTTGTTTACATGTATTTTTCGACCACTTTAGTATGATCTGGAAGAGCCAAAAAAGGTTGAGGAGGGTGGTAATATTGGTCAAGATGAGGAAAAGGATGAGGAAGATCTTAGAAATCTTACTAATGATGTTGAAATTGACATGGATGATCACAATGATGTTGACTAGCTTCGACATTCCTCACATTTTGATCCAGAGGAGGAGGTACCAAAACCCGTAAGTGCACTTTGATATTTTCACAAATGACTATGTATTCTAATTAATTTAATAACATTTGTAAGTATTTAAACCTCGTGATTCCTTCTTTGATGATAGTTTGCAGGTGAGTATAAGATTATCGACATAGTTATTGGTAAATAAGATACCCACAACTATTTTCCTTACACATGCACCACATTTTTTGATGACGATAGCCGTCTATTTGGGTCACTTGATAGATGAAATGCTCACTGGCATAAGATTCATGATAGACATCCTATTCCTAGGAGACCTCTAGGTTGTTAAGGAAGTGGTAAAAATAAATCCAAGTGGAAGGGCCTACATATTGAATAAAACAAAACAGAGGACAATAGACTAAATTGTGCATAATAGCTTAGTTTCAACCTGCTTGCACATGCCCCTTCATGTCTCCCTTTTGCGCAGCCCCAATATACGCACGTGGCCCATAATTAGCTTCTTTACCTACCCAATATTACCCCACACTAATTGCATTAGTTGTTCTTGGCAATGGATTTCCCAACGTATCCCTCCAAAGAATGAATAAATCAAAGAATATTCAAGAATAAAGAATGAACTTCCACCTATATCCGAATTGCATCAAACTTCAAGCTGCTAGAGCATCTCTGGAAATTCTACATTCAACTCTGCTTAAAATTTTTCCCACTTTGCAAGCTTCTCTATGACCTTTCCTGGCTCTATCTCTACTATACCTTGGATTTGATCAAGTGCTAACTCCTCCACTTGCTCCTTCAACTCTTTGATAGCCATAGTCAACTCAAAACTTACCCCTTTGAGCATATCCATACATTCTAGAACTAACATATGAAATTTTTGGTTTCAAAGCTCCACCGCATCCTATATGGCCTTAATTAATTCCTTTTGTGATGATATCTCTTCCATGAATTTGGTTCACTCAACCTTATTAGTTGGTTGTTTGTCCTGAAGAACCTTGACCTCTTCCTCCTCTTTAATAACCCACACACTCATAATAGGGTCACTCTTTTAACACATATTAAAGTCCAATTCTACCTTGCTGATAGCTTATCTGATTTTCATGAATATTGCTTCAAGTTCAGAAACCTTGGTCTCCAAAACCATGTTATTCTCTTCCTTTTTTTTAGCTAATTCCTCAGTTGATGGCCCTGCACCACTCTTGATATTCAACAACAACATTCACACAAATTCTGTGAGATACTCCATTTCATCATTATAATCAATGCGATCTTGGCTTACAAGGGAGGAGCATGTACCTATTATTTTATTTACTAGTGCTCCTTCCCTATTATATGCCTCCTTAGTGCACTTCTACTCTCCCTTGAGGTCATTCTTCAAACCTTCTAGTTCTTTCCCCTTATTCTTTTTTTCCTTTACCATGACCTGCATGATATCCCCCTGATCTAGATTTCTCCTTCTAACCTCTATAGCTATTGTTGTTCAAGGTGTTGCACATTTGTCCATCAGTCAAAAACATAGGGTCGACATGCTTATATTTATTACCTATCTCTTTCTTTAGTTCTAGAGTGGTAAGTGATCTGTTTCTTATTTTAAACTCTAAATCCTCTACATGCATATACATGTTCTAACATAACATCTTATTGATGCATGAGATACCTCCTTGTTTTTCCAACAGGTTCCATCCATATAAATTTTTTGTGGTAATAGTTCTCTGGAACTATGTCCTCAACACCTTCGTGGGTCATTAATATAATCCATATGTGGGTACTGTGGGGGTTGTCACTTCCTCGGTGCCTTGGCTATGGTCGTCGGCTTCCTTAGTGTAAATAGACCTATACTAGTTTCACCTTCCATGCCCTTTAACTCTTTGATCACATAGGAATCATCATCCCCCTTAGTCTCCTCATGCATCAGTGAATTCTCTTTACCTGAAATATTATATTGTTCTCCCCTTTCTAGGCTAGGCTCCACATCTATAGGTGGATCCTTTTATGTCTCCTGCATGACCCTCTCATACTCCAAATCTCCTACCAACTTCTCCACATCTTCGTCACTAGAGACTAGTTGAGTCCCTTTGAACCATGTCTTTGTCTTTACTGGACTCTCCTTAACTAGTTGAGAAGGACCTACACCCTCATTATGTTGTCTCCTTTTATAGTGCATCTCTCTTATGTGTGTTTGATCTAGTTCAATACCATCTTCCTCTCCTTCTTACTCCTCCGTCGGGAACTCCTCGCAACTCCTATTGGGTTGGGGGATAAAACTCTACCTTATTTGAAGCATAGGATTTTCATTTACATCTATCTATTCTCCATCCTTTGGCCTTGAGCACATAACCACAAATACCCTGCATATAATCTCTTTAATTATAGCATTCAGCTGTGGGTTTAGATCTAAGGTCTCTAGCTCAGTGGTCTCTAAGTTAGAAGGTCTGGTTTCATACCCATAAGTGGTATGCAACATGTTCTAGTATGAATCTATATTATCTATGTAAAAATTCATCCTCTACGCATCCTTGATCTGATTTACTGTACACTTAAAGTACTTAGCTATGAATGCAAATGGAAGTTTGCACCACGACCCCATTTCTCTATTTTCAATCGCGAACCTTGTAACGAAAAAGTGTTCCAAGACTACATACTTTTCCTGATATTTAACCTCCCCAGGTTACTCTCATTATATGCGCAATTCATTTTCAAATGGTGTGTGCATCCTAGTATACCATTTTTCCAATATATCCTTATAAACATTGTTGATTACGCTATCACATATATAACCTGCAAATTATACTACGGGGGATTTTTTTTCCTCTGGGTGAACCCACATATCTTCATCAGGCCCGTCTGGGAAAACAATCTCCCAAAAAAATGTTAGTAGGAAAATTAAGCGCCAAGTAATCTTTTCCCCTTCTTCATTTTACACCCTTGCCTTTTCAATAATCCCATTAGTGAAATATATTGTGTTATATTATACTATGTATTATGAGCCATTTTGTGCGTAATGTATAGATATTTCTTATTCATGTCCTCCACATTTTTTAAGCATCTAATTTTATAACTAACGAGCTTGGATGCTACCCTAGTCACAAGGTTTGTAATATTCTCCACATCCATGGCTCTACCCCCCTTCTCATACTGTAATTTGATGTACAACTCATCGATTTTTGCATCATTACAAAAATTGAGATCTATGTCTTGCCCCGTTTCTTATAAACCTATGACCTATCCAATCAATCACCTTGTGATCCACATTCTTCATCTTGTGAAGTAGAAGTAATCCTCGTGTACCCTCGATATAAGCCATTGGAATAGGTGAGCAGGTTTGGTGAAGAAAGGTAGTTCAAAAATATGAAGTATCCCTACTTTTTCGAGATTTATTCTTAATGAGTCATCCACCAGTACCTAACCCTCTTCGTTTCTTTCTAGAAACTCTCATAACATATATGTATTCAAATTAGCTTCAATGTCTTGGTGCACACTATGATTAAACTCACTGATTAAAAACTTTGTTAGTTGTAACTTCCATGTCTATGCCATAATTACTCCCGAGGGATACTACATTTCTGAGTATATTTCTTCCAGTGGGTCCTCAACCTCAACCCTCTTCGTTTGAATCTTGCTCTCATTCTTAGGAGATTTTGTAGTTAATTTCTTAGGTGCCATTTTCATCACTTCTTCATTGAAAACTCATGGCCTTATCGTTACAATATTTAATTTTTAAGTATTTTCGACACAACACATGAGCCCTATGAACCCTAGCCACTAAAATTTCAATCTTTGCAAACCCTAATCCATTCGTGCTTCATCTTCCTCTCAAACTTCTCACAAGGAGCTCTGTCCCTAAAGTCTTCTACACACTAATTAGGTTTACAAGTCACTTAATTCTCTCTGTTGCACAAATTCACTCCATTTCGAATGCTCATTGAAAATGCAAGGTGAGAAATGACTGGATTTTTCCCCTTTTATAATATTTTTCATACTTTAAAAATTCCACCACCTTACTTTTTCTTTAGAAAAACTTTTTCTCTCTTTAAATTTTCAAAGTAAGTTTTCCATTTAAAACACCCTTTTCCTATCTAAAGGCGCATTTTACTTTCCTCCATGCCTTTCTTTCGCACACATGCTAGTCATAACCTTCTAGCATGCCAATTACTTCCCAATCATGTAAATACTCATGCACACACTTCATTGTGCCACAACTCATCTTCCTCTGTGTCATATTCCAAGTAGTATATATTGTTGATGCCTACCTTTTGTTATACTATGATACCTCCTTCTTACATGGACTTCCTCTGAAAAATTTCTTTGCACCATCATACCTATACACCTATATTACCTTTTCTATCCTTCATGCATCCTTATTTTTTATTCACCAAGCACTTGTCTCTTCATTGATCATCTCACACACATCTTTACCTCTCAAATTTCCTCTTTTAATAGGCACCCTTTTTCCACCCCATACTAAAAGTATGTGTGGTCCTCTACACATAGAACTCAATATATATTAATCAACTTCCTGTGCGTGAAAGTGTTCTTATTACAACAAAACAAAATAAAAACAACTGCAATGCAAAAACAAAACATGACAAGGAAATATAATCTAAGTGGCAATACTACCTTATTCACAAATACCAAGAAGATTATTTATAGTGGGGATTCAACCTACGCCCATTGAAGTGACTGGGAAACATAGTGCCATCCAACACTTGTATATTTGGCATGCACCTAATTCAAGTATCTTGGTTACTGCAAAAGGTCTAAACCAATGCACCTTCTACTTCCCTGGGTGGCGCATCAAACTTGGAGTAATAGAGAACGACCATATTTCCAATTGTAAATGTCTTGTTCTTAATGTGCCTATCATTTCAGGCCTTTTGTTGTGCCTTCTTAGTCTTCTAACTCTAATGTGAAATGATGCACCACTCATCTACTTACATTAGTTTCTCAATGTGGTCTCCATGCGTAATACATAAGCATGGTAACAAAAAATCCATAGGTAGTAATTACCTCTGTGCTGAACACCAATTGAAATGGGTGTGGCCTTTTTTAACCTTTTATTTTTGGTCCTGTAAGCCCAAAGTACAGTTTGACACTTTATCATCCCAATTGTTTCTTCCAACATCACAAATCTTTGTAAAAGTTTTTCCCAAAATCTTGTTAAAAGCTTCTACAATACCATTAGCTTGAGGGTAGTAAGGGGTCAACTTTTATGGTGTGCCACACATAAACTTACCAATAGCTAATTATAATTGTATCATTCAAGAAAGTGAGTTCCTCTTTCACTGGTCAAGCTTAATGGATAATTATACCTGACTAATGATGTTTTTCCAAAGGAACTTTGTTGTTTGGCTATATTGTAATCCTTTTCCTAGGCACCAAGCCTCTGCCCACCTTGTCAAGTAATCTGTACATGTAATTATATAGACAATCTAGTCCTACATGTGGGTGGTGAAATAGGTCCTACAAATTCACATGACCCACTTATAAAAAGGTTTCCATGCTCGGACATAGGTCTCAGGGGCATCTCATCCTACTCCCAGGATTTCCAATGTATTGACAATGATCACATGATTTCAAAAAGCCTTAGTATCCTTGTAAAAATTCTCCCACCAAAATATACCATAAGGATCTTAAGCACATTGGCATCTGATGCATAATGTCCTCCTTACAGTACCTCCATGAGCCTTCCTCCATAATAGTACTTCACACTCATGCTAGAAGCATTACACCGTGCAAAGACTTCATCTCTTCCCATCTTGTAAAAGTATCCACCAATTAGTTGATAAGGTAGTCACATAAATAACAAGGCTGATTTCGATCTCAAGAGACAATTCATTCCTTCTAGCATTCTAAGTCAAGTGTGCATAAAATAAGTGTTATAATCTTTCAAATGTACTTAGGCACGTGGTTTAACCTAAGTAATTTTGCATCATACATAGTATCCTTAATAATTAATGCATGTCCTTTAGAATTGATTCTTGATAAGTGATCAGGCCTTGGATTACTCTTACCTAGTTTTATAACAATTATGAAATCAAATTGATAAAAATAAGTATCCACCGACAAATTTCCCCTTAACAAAATAGGCTTGTTGACCAAATATTTCAATGCCATATGATTTATATAGAAAATAAATGATGTAAACTAACAAATATTGTCAAAATAAGTATGGGTCATTTCATAGATCATAAAAAATTCCTCGCAATGTAATTATAGTATAATCCTGATATGTAGGTGTCAAATGTTATCCTACTTACAAAGCTTATGGTATGAAAGTCTAAAGATTACCCTCTCCAAGTTGCTGCCAATATTGAGTCCAATTGTTTGATGTCAGAAAGTATCAACATTTCCATGAAAGAAGAGTTTGTTCCATGAAAAAAGTACAAAATTGGTGTAGTGGTAAGCTTCTCCTTTAGTGTCTCAAATGCCTTCTATTGCATGGGTTACCCCAATAAAACTTTCCTTTAGCCTTGATGACAAATATTCTAAGGGCATAACAATCTTTGTCATATCCCTTGATAAAATTTCCTACTAGTAGTCCAGTATGCCTCAAAAATCCATTCCACTTAGACTTTGATTGGTAGTTTCTTCTAATCCTAAGAATCATACTGTTATCTTAGAAAAGGATCTACCAATAGTCCTTCCTTGCATATGATGTGCCCAAGTAAATGTATCAAAGGGTGTATAAATGATACACTTCTTGAATGTTAAGAGAGATACTCAACTGCCTACACATCCCAAATTTGAGCCTTAAATTATCAGTGAGACTGATCCTTGGAGACAAGCCCATAAATAATTCAATCATCCAAGGTATATCTGTAATAACTTGTGTTAATTTGAGTTCATGGAAATCTATATAACAACTATGTGTGAGAATACTACTGGTACATTCTTCAATCCAAATGAATAACTATATATGTAAAAATTCCCCATTGGAAAAAATGGTAAAGGTGGTCTTTTTTTCATGGTCCTTGCACATGCAATATTGCACCCTAATGATAGCATGAAAATTTCCATCTATGAAAGAATAAATTTTGAGTGCACTTTGACTCCCTCAAGGATTTACATATGTGAATGGTGTAGGAAAATGATCTGTAACACATGAAGCATTAAGTTAGAAATGTAGTACACACAAATGCTTGATCCGCCCATCCTTCTTAAGGCATATCTGATGAACTATAGGGCTAACCCATTCAAAATCCTTAATTGGTTCGATAATTACTAAGATGCTAATAATTTTATCAATTTCCTCCTTGCTAATTGGTGTCATGAAAAAATTTGGATTCATCCTAAAAATAAGCCTCTTCCTAGACCAAGTGCAAGTTGTCTTTAAGCTTAATCTTAATAACTCACCTTACAATGTTAGGTGTGCAATCCTTTAAACACATGATAAAAACCATGGGAAAATAAGTCCTGTGAAGTCACGAAAAAATACTCAATAATCTTGGATACCTCATGTTCTATACTAGTAATCCCCAATAATTTCCTCCTTCAGTGCAAATCATCAATACCAATGTTTACCTTCTATTGTCTTCATGAGTGCATGGTATGCACGGGAAATTTTCATCTATTATGTCCATTACATTCACACAACCTTATTGTTATGGAATTATATCCAAATTGATCAACCTCTTCATCATCAATGAGAAACAAGGCATTTTAGGCCATTTTATTTCTCCTTCTAAGGCATGACCCACTGATTAAGCTATCTGAATTTATGTCTAATCTGATGTATCTATTACAATAGCCTCAAAATAAGGTTCTCTAAGTAATTAAGCATGGGCTCTTCTACTTTTTTGCAACTAATGTGATGCGCTTCATAAATTTCATGGACTCAAAGGTTTATTATAAAAATAATGAAATGTATGTACTATACCTATAGTCACATCTTCCTAACTTGTATTCTATTGTCTTGAGCTCAAGTGATAGAACAGGAGCCATACATAGTTCACAAAATGCATAGATCTGGAATATAACTTATGGGGCACCCACAGAGATGGTGGTGAAGCATTTGGTAGCCTTGTGTCCATTTTCTCTCACACTTATGAACGTGTACCAAAGTATGATTCTTCCCATCATACTCATAGATATTCATTTAGGCACATTGCTATGAGTAAACCTTGTTGAAAAGGTCATTCTCGACTTCTCTTGAAAACCAACAAGTTATCTATATGTATGTTCCACCCAACACATCTTTGTTGTTCCACACAAAATATAAAAACATGTTCCTTCAATCAGGGGTTTGTTCTTCCAATGTTATTCCATGGTGAACACAAGAAAGACTCTATGATTTTCTTCACCCAGTGTATCTAGGTAATTGAGTTTTTCATCATGCACCTAACCATGCTCTTGACCTGTCATCAGTCACTTGATAGCAATCTTCCTTTCATATCATGCCCAACCATTTCATATGTGCCATGGGCTGTAGTTATGGACAAGAAATACTTGTGGTGTCTACTGACATGATATGTGTAATCTTCCCATTGAAAAACACCTTCCTTAGATGGATTATGTAGTCTCAAGATCTAACACAGTGTGGTGATAAATCCTATTCAAATATTCTTCCCTTAAAGGTCTCAACATAAGCTTTATATTTAGCTACGATTACCTCATCCAGAATGTATAATTAACCCCGAAAAGCTCATCCTTATTCTACAAAGATAATGTATCCCTTATTGAAGAACAGGATCCAACATTGTTCGTATAACACCAGGGACATCCAAGTAGTACGATGGAAAGCGCTTTTCTGGACTTGGTGTCTAAGCTGATAATACCTCAAAGTATTTAGTAAACTTGGCTCTCAAGAAAGTTGTAATGGAAGCATTCAAAATAACACCCCAATAGGTGGCCATAGCCCTTGTTTTACTTTTCCATATAGGAATCACATTTGAAGATGATTATGTAATGTTGGTCTCCCTATCTCATTGTGCATGCATCTTTGAGTTAGACACATTCACCTCAACACTTGTATCTATTGGAATATTGTCTTACTAACCATCCATCAATTACTGCATCCAACAGGTGATTTCCTTATCATACTCATGCTTCTGATGATGAAAAGTTTGCATGTAGTATCTTAGTCGCTCACACTTAATTCTTATGCACATGTGAAGCATTTTGCAAGGAGGAGAAAGTCCCTTAAAAGTGGGATGATAATCTCCTGGTGCAATTA
This sequence comes from Taxus chinensis, assembly GCA_019776745.2. Classification (NCBI taxonomy): domain Eukaryota; kingdom Viridiplantae; phylum Streptophyta; class Pinopsida; order Cupressales; family Taxaceae; genus Taxus; species Taxus chinensis. Next base: position 712,399,282 of record CM034146.1, on the reverse strand, counting down.
ACCTCTTATACCTATTTCATATCATTGATATCCTTCTGAGGGAGCTCCACATTATTTATTGTCACATTTTTTCCTTTAAGCATTGTGAATTCATGTTGCATGATGTCTGATGACTACCACTAGTCCCATATAGATGGACCTGCAAACAAGAAGAACAAAAAAGTAGATCAAATACACATGTGTATAGATAAAAATCTCATGTAAAGAATGTATGTTAAAAAATTTAGAGGCTGTGAAAAAGTGAACATGTGCTTCCTCGATGCATGTGATGAGAAAATGAAGGTGTATAACTTTGGATCCTAAGAGATATTCTTAGGATTCCACCGTTGTGCCCGTAATAATATTGGCTAAGTACTAAGAGGTGCACACGCACACAAGACTAGTGAGAAGAAGGGAACTCAAGGGAAAGTGCACTTAGGACAAAGGGGTTTAAGAAAGTTTTAAGTGAAACCAAGGCATGCACGGGAGGCATAACAATGGGTTTAAAGGACTTAGACCATATTTTTCATTCTAGAGACACTTGAGGAAAAGTGTGAGGACTTGACTAGGTGTGATGGGGGGATAAGGTGCCATCCTAGAACCTTGGAGGTCAAGAAAAGGATATTCCCCACAGAGTAATATTCCCAGAAGACATCATTACAAAGAGTGGAGGGTTTTCAAAGGGATACAGCATGCACCAATGGAGGACCACATCGACACTTGGCATGCAATCTTGCACTTAGAGAAGGCATGGTGATCGGTATTGATCTTATATAAAGTAATGCTTGGGCTAGAGACATAATAGAGTTTGAAGACAGAGATAGAGAGGTAGATTAATGTGTGGATGGAGAGGCACAGAAGAGAGGTGGGATACACATATGCAGATATGGGTACCAAGAAAGCAGAAGGTAGAGGTTAACAACTAGTGTTGCAATGTTAGGATGCACTAGGATTTAGAGAACTTAGGGTGCTAGAGGGTTGTAAAGGATTTCATTAAGCCTATGGCATTGTTACTAGGATCTATAATAAGGGTTATAGTAATGACGAAAATTATAGTTAGGATATCTGTATCAGAGCCTGCTTACAATAGGTTGGAGTCTCTGTCATTTAATGTATATAGTCTGAGATGACCCTTTTGATTGTAATGTGGCTACCATAACTCCTTTAAATCAATATATATGTGGTTTTGTTTTGTATAACTTGTTTAATGGGTGTAAACCCTTCTAATGTTTAACATGACTTATCATGCCTCATATCTAGTTTTCTTATGACTTCATTACAATGTTCATTTAGATTCATGTGATGCATGGGTGTGTATGTAGATCTGCTAGTTACATCTTCTTACCTTTTCAAGTAAGTAAATGTACTTCTATTTCTACAAATAATCCTCCATTAATGGCGGAACCCTTCTCAAAAAGCTCACATAAAGGAGGGGCTCAGCAGTTGCACATGCCTCAGGTGAGCATCCAATGCCCATGCTAGGTGATAGGCCGACGCGGCTTGGGGTTAGAAAGAATGTAATAAGGGTGAAATAAATGACTACATCTTGGTTTCTATTATCGGGGCATCTTTTCAAAGATGTTGTGAGAATGGTGTGTGATGAATAGAGCGCTTGACCTTAGACTAGTGTCGAAGCATGACTTAAAATCACATAGAGGATGATTTTTATCAGATATTTAATACTGGATCATGAGTTTGATGCACATGTAAATTAGTAGAAGAAAATTTGTATCATGAGTTGTATGAGACCTTATTTCATTATTTTCCAATGGATCTTGTACGAATGGCTTTCGGTGTATGCATCTAGATCAATTTGGTACTATAGATCTTGCGTATGTGAACCCAAGAGGAGTATCAAAGGCTACATGATGTTGATTTAACTTGGACATATGTTGTTGATCATTGGTGGAGTAGGAGTGCTAACCAATTATACCCTAGAATACATGTGATTTCTGACGTATTCTTGTCTGCAGAGACTGTTGAGTTTGAGTTCTTAAGGGAGCCTAGAGGATCATTCTTGTGCATGTTATCCCTTTAGCTATAAAGATGTTGATCATTACATTGAGTTTATAAGTGTTTCCTAGGGTCTGGCTAAGCTTCTTCTGAGTGTTGGGAAAGGAAGCTAGAGGTGGAGGAAGATTGTGAACCTTATGGCTGAAAAAGGAGAGGGAAGAGAGAAAACTCAACTATAATGAAGCACGTGAAAGGGAGTTGTATCTAGACAACAAAAAGTTGTAGGATCGATGGATTTATGGAGGTAGACATTGCGGGAAGGAATTGAGGTTCACACGTGGAGGACATGTGGAGTCTGAGCAGTCTGTGCTACCCCATCTTGGAAAGCATAGGAGAGAGATACCCTTTCATCTTCTAGATGAGATCTCATTACTTGGAGAAAGGAGAGTCATCGGTGTGCATCTGAATCCACTTAGTGACCAACCCTTAGCGTTTATTCATCCAAATCCAAAGATAAGTATTGCTAACCCATTTAATATTGGTGGAAGTGACCGATCAACACCTAGGAGGTATAAATTTTACATTTGGCACTTCTACGAGCTAGACAATCATTTCCTAGTGTTTGGAGGTATATTTTCTGGAGTGACATTTGGTAAAATCATGTAGGTACATAAAGCTTGAGTATCACATCTAGAAGTGGCATGGGACACACATCTAGTAAAGCTGTAATATCATAGACTGTTGGTGCAAATATTTCAATGTGATAGTGGGGACATAAGGTATGCAACCACTTTAGGACCCTTATCCAGCTATCGTGAGGTGGATCTGGTGGTTTATATGGAATAAGAACTAGTGAGACCTGGTGGACCAAACGGTGATTCTGGAGGATTTGGTGGGTTAGGAGGGATAGTTGTTGGTGGATCTAGTGGATCTACTTGTAGAGGCAACATCAGAGGTAATCCAGGTTTTGAGATCAAGTGGAAAAGCGCCTCAACCACCTCAACAATTGTTTTTTTAGATGTCTTTACATCTACCAAATTAAAAAGTTGTTGAGGATGATTGCGGAACATGTACACAAATGTGAGCTACTATGGCACGCACGAAGGGGATCACTACCCCAGAACAGGAAGAAAAGTCAGTTTCCAACAACATTGCAAGGGTGCATGTGCATAGTTGGTGCCAGAAAGTATGCCCCCCACTAGACAAGTAGTAGATTATATTGCGATTGTGCAATGCCTTTTTAGCTGAATTCCATATTCCTAAGTTTGAATAGAAGAGCATTAGCACCCTAAAGGAGATTCAACAAGGTATGGTACAGAGAGTGTGTAAGAGTACGATGTGTGTTTTAAAACTCTCTTATCAAAACTATCTTATGATATTCATCCTTCTCAGCATGCTTAATGAGTTTGTTGGAGGATTAATAATGCCTTTAACGAGATCAGTTCTTTCGCATAAGACTTTCACAAACCCATGTGCAAGGCCTTGGATATTTCCTTACATGCCGAGGCTGTAAGAAGCATGGATACCAATATTAGTCCTTTTCTTGAAGCTCAAATTTATTGCAATGGAAAAGAAACTAGAGAATCTATCTGTGAACTCGAGCCCATGAGACTCGTAGTGGCCTATGGTGCATGGACTAGTGAGGTAGAGGGGCATACGAAGGAAATTTGTCCTCGGAGATCGGTACGTACCATGATGGTAGACTGTGATATTTTCCATAAAGATCATGATGTCAAGTGGGTGTCCTACTACTGCATACGTACATGATCCATAAGAATGTGTCTTGTTATTGCAAGATTTACACCTCTACTACTCATGAAACCAATTATTATAGATTGATTGAACAGATACATAATTCCATTGATATTGGTGTGCACCACACCGAGCGTTGCAAGATAATTACTAAGGATGATGGTCCTCACTATGAAGGGATGTGTGGATGGAGGAGTCTCATGAAAGAGGCTTTCGTGCGAAAGATTTAGAGGTTGTGGCAATCACATAGGTAGAGAGAGGTGAATTCCCTCATGGAACTTGTTACAATTGTGGGTCTACATAGAGCACTATAAGTCACGAATGTCATGAACCTACTACAGTGTTCATTGTGTGTGAAAAGAATCACAAGTATGAGGATTTCTCTAGAGCTATTTGAACACATGAGACAACAACAATGAAAATACAAGGGCGTTGTGATGGTAAGTGTTAAGAAATGAAACTTGATGTGGATTCCAAGGGTGGTGCATGAGTCAGAGTTAGAACATGTACTGGAGCTGAGGTTGCACATGCTAGGGAAATACCAAAGTAGAGACCAATGATTACAAGAAAAGAGGTGGTGTATGGGAAGTATCCGGACCCTACCCAACAGAAGGAGGTCTATCAAGAGACCATGAACATAATCAGGAGTCTTCAAGGGGAAATTCAATGTCTAAAGGAGAAATCCAAGAAGTTGGAGTAGAAGAAAAGTGTTGAGGTCCCTCAGTCATATATAAATGATGTTAGAGAGGTGTGTAAGATATTGTGCTAAGAGAATATCATTCCTCTATTAGGAAAATGCTTGAGGGATAAGATACCAAGCAATGGATAAAAGTGCGAGAGGTATGTTTTACACGCTAAACTTCCTCTCCATAGCCTTGACTATGATAAGGATATTACCTCTAATGCAGTTGTTGATGGATGACTCCTAAGCAATATTGTGATAGACTTGGGTGTGGAAGTTAATGTTCTCACCTTGGACGTCTAGAAGAAAATGGGAAGACCCCCATTACATGCATCTTCAAATGTGTTATATATGACTAATAAGACAAAGAAAATGCCCATTTTTGTTGTAAAATATGTTGTTATCACTATCCAAGGGGAGAAAATCACTAAAGACTTTGAAGTCTTAGAGTTTGCTGAGGCAGAAAAATTTACAGTGTTACTTGGGTGCCCCTGGTGCTGTAAGAATAATGTTGACTTATGTTTCAATAAGGGGTATATAATTTTTTAGAACAAAGAGGAAGGTGTCATCATCCCTTTGATGGATGGGAAGTCAACACCCTATATTAAGCCTTTAGGATAAGAAGACCTAGAAAGAATTTATGTGCACACTATTATGGATCTTGAAGTTATGCAACCAACAAAAGAGGATGTTATTCAATAGGAAGACACTCAATCTATAAGTGATACAACTAGTGTGTCATGTGACAATTTGGTGCACTAGACATATGAGTTATTCAGAATGTAGTTTAGAGGCTCTGTGATGAGAGTAACAAATACGTGCTCAGTCAAGTGCTTAGGAGGAAAGAAGTTGCCAAGTTATTTTGGGGGAGCATACCCTGATGTTTTCCTGTGAGAAATGGAGACCTAGTGGAGATGCGATATCGAAAGAAGAAGTATACTTAGATATACCTTGCATGGGACTACAACACGTTGGTGGGTGACCCATTGTGATAACCTTCTAGAGTGGTGCAAAGTGAGAGTCATGTTCTCTGTTAGATATTTCTGGAGCAATGCACTTACTATCATACAAGATTATCATGGGAAGGAACCCAAATCATTTCACTTCCAAGCATGTGAGAAGGCTTGTATAGAAGGCACAAAATCCTTTCCACCTTATTTATGGGTGCATAATTTGTATCCCTCCTTACAAGGCTACACACACATGGTACATTCACTTAGAGATGTGCCATCAAACAGGAAACTTGTAGGAGTTGATGATTGACCTACTTTGAGATTCTGAATATTAGAGTACAAAGCCATCGGTGGATGAGGAGTTGCAGGTTGTTAAGAGCCTAACTATGGGAGATAGTTCCATGGTGGAGGATAAAATACTAGAATTATGGGGTGAACTAGGCTTAGAAATATGGTTTGATGAGGAAGAATCATAGGAGATACAACTTGAGTGCGCATGCATGGAGAAAGAGAAAGGAAAATTGGTCTATGTGATCAATGGTGAAGAAGTGTAAATTTTTTATGTTAACCATACTATGGGTAAGCATGAGGTTATGGATAGTGCTGATGAGCAAACATGCACCTACCATGAACCCCTGAAAACAAAAAAGGTTAACATTGGTTCAGAGGTAGAACCCAAGGAGGCTACTATTAGAGATTACTAGATAAAAAAGGAGGTTTCAAAGATTATTGATCTATTGTGTGAGTTTTAGGATTTTTTTCTGCGCAGTTATGAGGAGCTTAAAGGCATTCACCACTCCTTTGGAGAAATGAAGATCAAGTTAAAGGAAGGTGCATGCCTAATTTAGAAGAGACCTTATTGAATGAATCTGAATCTATGCCTCAAAGTTAAGGAGGAGATTGATAAGATGATCACATCAGGCATCATTGAGGCTATTGAAGAATCATAATGGATAAGTTCGATGGTCATCATCATTAAGAAGGATGGGAGGATAAGGATTTGTGTTGATTATAAGGATCTGAATGCGGTATGTGTTATTGATCCTTTTCCAACCCCCTTCATTGAGGAGATCCTGGAAGGAGTAGCTGGGTGTGAGATCTATTCTTTCATAAATGGATTCTCGGGATATCATCAAGTTAGAATTGAAAAGGAGGACCAAGAAAAGATAACTTTCACCACTAAGTGGGGAATATTTTCCTACACAGTCATGCCTTTTGGACTAAAGAACGTGCATGTTGTATTTTTGTGCATTATGGTGTAGACATTTCAAGACTTCATTCATAAGTTTCTTCAAGTATACCTTTATGATTGGAAATTATATGGATTAGTGAGGGATCATTGTGAAAATTTGAGGCTGATGTTTGAAAGATGTTGGTAGTTGAGGATATCCCTCAACATTAAGAAATGTGTTTTTGCTCTTGCATTTGGAACCCTTTTGGGGAATATCATATGTAAGGAAGGCTTATTGGTGGATCCTACTAAAGTTGTCATTATTGTGGGATTGGGGGAACCCACTAGCTAGAGCATAGTGTGTGGATTACTTGGGCATACGTGGTGTTATCGAAAATTTATTAGGGGGTATGCTAAGATCGCTGTGCCATTGGAAAAGTTGATAAAACATAAACGTACATTTCACTAGGGAGAGGCACAACAAATGGCATTTCATACATTGAATAATAATCTTATGACTACGCACATATTACGTTTCCCTTCTTGGGATAAACCATTCCATGTAAATTTTGATGCTCCAGGGATGACGGTTGGGGTAATCTTAGCACAACCTAGGGAGGGAATTGTTGACCACCCCTTGAGCTTTACTAGTAGAAAGCTAACCTTGGCAGAACAAAACTAAACTACTACTGAGTGCAAAGCATTGTCAATGATCTATGAACTACATAAATTTAGGTAGTATTTATTGGTAACACCCTTTATATTCTACATAGACCACATGGAATTGAATTACTTGGTAAACAAGCCCGTTTTACAAGGGCGCATAGGCCGGTGGGTCCTGTTGTTTCAAGAGTTTGAGTTTATGGTTATTGTGAAACTGGGTAAGAGTAATTTGGGAGCTGACCATTTATCAAGGATTGACTCAAGGGAGGATGTGTAGAGCATTCAAGACACAATGCCAGATGCTCAACTATTTAGATTACGATGCACGTCCTCTGACTTGGAAGATATTGTTGTGTTTTACAAGATGGGTGTGGTACTAGAGGGTATGAAGAATTTTGAAATGAAGTAGTTATCCATATGCACTGCAGCCATCATGTTAATTAGTGGATACTTATACAAGCTAGGCCCCATTGAGGTTTTGCACCGGTGTGTGTTAGAACATGAACGCGTTGCAATCATAGAGGAAGCACATGGTAGAATTGTAGGAGGACTCTATGCAAGGAATGTAACCACGTGCAAGACCCTTGTAGTAGGTTTTTGGTGGGAAAAAATTTACAAGGATTGTATTGAGTATTGCAAGGTCTGTGACCACAACCAGCACCTTGGTAAACCAGGGAAAAGAGATGAAATTTTGTTAAGACCAATTATAAGTGCAGAACAGTTCGAGAAGTGGGAAATTGACTTCGTAGGCCCTATTTCCCTAGCAACTTGAAGGAAATGTTCACACTATATCATTACATGCACATATTATCTTACAAGGTGGGCAGAAGCAGAACCTACAAGGGATTTCACAGTGGTAACATCATCTAAGTTCTTATAGGAAAACATAATCAATAGATATGGATGCCCATTGAGTTTAACAAGTGATAAGGGTACTCATTTCTTGAATGAGTTAGTTAGGATATTGTTATCAAAATTCATGGTAACCCACCACAAGACTTCCCCTTATCACCCAAAAGCTAATGGGACTGCTGAGGTGTTTAACAAAATTTGGAATCACACGTTAACCAAGATTTGTGATGTAGGAAGAAAGGATCGGGATGATAAATTTTTTGTTGTGTTATGGTCATACTGGACAACTTATAAAAGATTGAACAAGGCCACACCTTTTCAATTGGTGTTTGGCACGGAAGCAGTGTTACCTATTGAATTCATGTTACCATCATTGCATATAATGCATGCAAGAGGATTAGCTAATGAAAAAATGCCTAAGGAGAGAATTGATAAGTTAATTCAATTAGATGAGAGGAAAGATATTTCTCACTGGAGTCAAGAAAATAGAAAAATCTAGGTAGAAGGCGTGACATGATAGACACATCAAGAATAAACAATTTGAGGTTAGGCAGATGGTTATATTGTATGATTCCAAGTTTTTACGCCATCCTGTGAAATTCAAAGTCCATTGGATGGGCCCATACATTGTATCCTATATACTTGATTCGAGCACTTTCCAGTTACAAGCACTTGAACACAATTACTAGGACATTTTAATGGGAGTAGGCTAAAGCCCTACTATAAATAAGTCTTCTTTGTGTTTATAAATAAGGCAGTATTTCTATTTAGCCTAGAATTTCCCTTAATGTATTCCCCTTCTCTGTGTTTCCCTTTCTCATTGATTATTCCCTTTATTTTTATTTGTTGTGTGCGTGTTGTGCACCGGTAGCCACTTACTATTTTAAAAAAATTCTATGCACAAAGGACCGCACATCTATTTTTGTGTGGGGTGAAGTGATGTGACAAGTACTTGAAGCTAGCATTAGAAGCTGTATTTTGATGGTCCAGGTTTAAGGATAAAAATCACGTAGATTGGAAGAGCGTGTGTAGAAAATGTAAACATCAGGAGTTTGGTGTCAGAAAGGATTTACAAAGGAACAACATGAGGTAAGTGATGTTAAAAATCAGGATAAGGATAGAAGAAGTGCCTTCGGCACTAAAAACACGCGCATAAGGATCATTGGTTAGTAAGGATTTTTGTGTCCCATAAGGTTATATAATTTTTCGCACAAGATTTGGCGAGGGGTAAAAGTGCTAAAGGTTGGCATTAGGAAAATCCATCTTTAATGAAAAAGTATGTTAGTAGGTGGCATGAAATTTATTACGGAAAAAAGAAAAATCTATAAGTAGAACATCAGGGTGTATTATCGTTTACCTTGTACTTATGTTATCGAAGAGCTCTCATGAACTAGGGAATCCTTGAAGAAACTTTGTGTGAAATGGGGTTGTGAATATTTACATGCATAGCTAGTATGATCAGCTAACCAGAGTGGAAAAAGAGTACACGGATGTGAGCGGAGAAGGTCGTGAGGATCCTACGGGTGTTACATCGTCTTTTGGAAAAGGGGTTTTTCCAGGTTAGGGTTATGTAGCTAGGAAACATGATTGAAGGGATTTTTTCAAAGGAGTGGAGCTGCGAAGTTAAGTAGAGCCAAGAGCAGGAGAAAGGAATAATTTTTAAAGAGTCATCAAAGAAATGTCACCAAAGAAAGTAGCAAATGTTTCACCAAAGAAAGGAAAGGGCAAGGGGAAACAAGCCATTTCTACTAGCTTCAATGAAGAATGGTACTCAGAGATGCAATATCCATAAAATGTATTTCTTAGTAAAGAATGAGTATCTCATGTTAGAAATATGTCCGTGAGTGACTACAACCATCGAACGAGCACTGCAGAGAATGAGATGGCATTGAAACTAGTTCTCCCTACAAACAAGAGGACACCAAATGGGATACCTATCTACGATGATGAGGTAAAGGAAAAAATGAAGAATTCCGGGTTTTTGTAACTCTATGAGTTGCCCTATTTTGGAAAACCTGAGCAACTATACCAATGGTTAATGTTGTGCATGCATGAAGACCACTTCTACTTCGCATGACAAAGGATGTGAATAACTCCCCAACTGATTTCTAAGTTTACCAATTTTATCTCTGAAGGATAATCATTAGATGATGACTTGGATGATAAGGAGCCCATTAAGAAGACTGTTGAATATTATGACTACAAGATGGGTTCACTCTACTTCGAAATTTATGTAATTTACAACCCTATAATGAGGATGGCCACACGCTTGGTCACAACGTAGAATGGGCAGGAGAGATGGACATAGATCAACAAGGATTGGTTGAATTTTTTCCTTAAGATCTCAGAGGGTACCATCTATAATCTATCAACTTTCATAGTAGAAGAAATCATCAATGTCACACGCGATGGATAGAAGATCATGTTTGGTAATCTCCTCCTTACCATTGTCTTTTTTAATATTAGAGTGCCCAGATGAGAACCCTTCTCCCGCCAAATATTTGAGCAATACACTTGTGACACCATGACGGCGGCCCACAATGTACGCCTAGAAAAATGGTATAACTGGATGTGTGATGCATTCATCCCTAAATGGAGAATACCTGAGCACTTACCTAATTTACTGCAAGTCGAGGTTGAATTTATCGTATACCATTTTTTTTGTGTTGGCAGGTTTACTCTAATAGATGGCACCAAGGGTTCCTGGTGTAAATTGGCATTCCCCTTCACAACACAATACTTACAGGTTAGGGTCAATGGATTCAAAGAGGAAAAGAAGCTAAGGTTTGAACTCAATACAGTAGACCAAGATTACCACAAGCTACGCAAAAAATTAATATATCCCAAGAAGTGTGCCTATGTGGAGAAGTATGTCTCCCATGACGTACATATGTTGAAACCAGTAACATCACATGTTGTTGGGAGGACCGCAACAAGGGTATACCTATGTATAATACCTAAGTGTGAGAAAGGAACTTACATTGAAAATGATATCTCTATCTCAGAAGACCCCACTGTAAGGAAGAAGGCCATGCTAAGCAAAAAGGAGAGAGAAAAGGATCCTAAGAAAAAGGCTCCAAGAACACATATAGTGGAGTCTATAGGTGCGTAGGAATCGGGCGCAAGAAAAAAAACCTATGCACGGAGGAAGAATTCCACCACAGAAGAAAAAGAGAATACACATGAGGAAGAGGCACTAGAGAAAGAGAAGTCCCCAACAAAATACGAATCGCTAGAGAGAATGGAGTCACCTAAGGAAAAAGAAAAGGAAAAGTATTCTTTATTGGAATCACCAGTTAAGAAGAAGCAAAGAGTAACAGAAATAGAAGACTCAGAAAAAATAGAAAGCATGGAGGAATAAAAGGGTGATGAGGATGATGAAGAGCACAGTGAGGCTTAGAATCATCATGTGTATGATGTACAAGAGTCAGAGGAAGAAGGAAATGAAGAGAAGGATAAGGATAAGGAAGACACCCATAACTAGGGAGGGAGTGAATAAGTAAACATGAAGGATCAAAAGACCCTGAGTCTGATTAAGGAGAAGATAGAGGATTCCGCAAAGAGGGAGGTAACAAGAATTATAAAGAAATTAGTGGATCAAGGGGTGGAGTGTAGCGCTGAGGAAGTACTAAAGGAAACAGAGGAAAGATAAAGTGTGGGAAAGGAGTATGGAAGCATGGGCGTAGACCCCAACTTAGCAGTAAGCTTCCCAAAGGTAGCACACATAGGTGGAAAAGGAATATTAGAGGCGCAGGTTCAAGAAATGACTTACATTAATGATCTAAACAAGGTACTTCACATGTGTTTCTAAAGTACCACGCTTATAAACTAAATCCTTTCATGGTATTCTTTCGATGAAGAGGGTTTGTACCCACGCATGAGGATAATTGTATCTTGGGAATTTGAGTCCCATGTTGATAAACCCAAATATAAGGTCAATCAAAATACATTGATGAAGATACCAGATGCCAAGGGAGTAAACCCTCTGGTGAATTCCTAACAACTGTTTGATGAGAAATTTTACAATGCACTCAACAAAGTATCAGTGTAGGTAGAAGCAAGACTCTTCGGCATAAATGAAATAATAAGGGTCTTGGAGGAAGAGCTTGAGAACAAGAATGAGGAGATCATTGAGTGGGACAAAGAGGTAAAACAGATGGAATTTATCATTGCATAATTCAAGCATGAACTAAGGGATGAAAAGGAAAAGGTGTATGAGATCCATAAGAAGATAGAGGTCATTTCAAATGCCATAATCTTGAAGCACCTGGACTTGGCCCCACCTGAGCAGAAATACGAGTCAACCATGCATTTCTTGGAAGAATTAACCCATATCCTCACCATGGAAAGGAAACAACTTGCATTGGATTTGGTGGAAGAGGCAATGGCGCACCACAAGGAGGAAGAAAAAATGAACATTGGGGAGATAATTACTTGGTATTCTAATATTCTTGTCCTTGTAAATACCACCATCCAAATCGTCAAGGTTGTATATGAAAATTGCGCTGACAGAGATAGGGTAGAGAGCATATTGGTTGCTACACATGAGGCAGATCTAAAGGAATTTCAAGAAAAAAAAGGAAACAGGGAAAAGCGTGATAAGAACTTGGCTGAGGTTGAGAAAATTTTTGAAGTAGTCAAAACCTTTATGGGGTTCAGTTAAGAATTAGCTTAAGGAGCTATATCCCCAAGTCACTCACAGAATGGACGTGTTCGACGATCTTAAAAAGAAACTAGAAGGCATTGTAGATACAGTAAATGCTAAGAGAAACAAATTGAGTTTTGATGAATTAAGTTCTCTAATAGGTGACCTAATTTAGCAGGAACAGCGTGAGGTAGATGCCTTGGAGAAGATTGAGGCAACCATGAAGAAGTTATTCCCACTCTCCCTACAACAATAGCAGATTCTTCTATTATTTCATTCTTTATTCATATTTTCTCATTTCCACTATTCTCTATTCTTTCAAGAAGCATGTTGTTTCTAAGGACGGAGAATGTGTGTAGTGTGGGGTGATGTTGGACCCTAAAATATGGGCTAAGTACCAAGAGGCACACACGCGTAGGGCCAGTGAGAAGAAGGGCACTTAAGGGAAAGTGCACATGAAAAATGGGTTTAAGAAGGGTTTAAGTAAAACCAGGGTGCGCGTGGTAGGAAGAATAAGGGTTTAAAATTTTTAGCCATATTTAGCATTTTGGAGGCACTTCGGGAAAAGTGTGAGGACCTGACTAGGCATGCTAAGTGGATAAGGTGCAAGCCTGGAGCCTTAGAGGACAAGAAAAGGATATTCCATGTAAGGAATATTCCTAGAGACATCATTATTGAGAGTGGAAGGTTTACGAAGGGATAAGAATTCACTTATGAAGGACCACATCGACACTTGGAAGATGATCTGCATTTGTAGAAGGCATGTTGATGGGTGTTAATCTTATATAAAGGAATTATTTGGCCAGAAACATATATAGAGGGGGAAGACAGAGATAAAGAGATAGAAAAAGAGGTAGATTGATGTGTGGATGGATAAAAGAGAGGCATGATACACATATGCATATATGGGTACCAAGAAGGAGAAGGCCAGGAAATGAACTGTTGTAGAAATGTTAGATTGCACTAGGGTTTGGGATTCAGGGTCCTAGAGGGCTATATAGAATGTCATTAAGCATTTGCATTAATGTTAGGGTCTGTAAATGGGTTATAGTAAGAAGGAAATAGCCAAGAGCTTCGTTCAAGGCTTATTGTTTAGGCTGGACCTCTATCACTATTGTATATGGTCTAAGATGACCCTTTTGACTGTAATGTGGCTAACAGAACTCCTTTAAATAAATATATATATGGGTTTGTTCTGTATATATTGTTTATGGGTGCAAACCCTTATGATATTTAGCATGTTATAGCTCAGATCTATTTTCCTATGGTTCATTCGGTGTTTACATACCTTCTCTGATGCATGGGTGTGTGTGTGGATCTACTAGTTTTATGTTCTTCTTTTAGGATGTAAGTATTTATATCGCTGCAAATAGACCTCCATTAATGGTGGAACCTTCTCATAAATCTCACATAAAAGAGGGGCTCGGTACCCATGCATGCCTCGAGTGAGCGCCCAGTTCTAGCTTGGTGATGGTATGGCATTCTTGGGGTTAGAAAGAAGTATTTAGGGTAAAATAAATGACTGCATCCTTTGATCATTATTCATGTGTTGCAACTTGATATTCTCAATTCCCTTGTCCTTCTTCTTGTTCTTGCACATTTACTCATAAAGGTCAGGGCAGTCATCAAGCTTATGTTTCCACAATAGGCACATACTATATTTTGGGGATAATCACGTTGGTAATGATCAGGGGACCCAAAAGTATAACAAGTCCCATGCAGAAATCTACTTCTTCCACCATGACTTCTGATCCTATATCCTCCACAGAACCCACCTTCTCTATTATTAAATTCTTTAGAAGGCTGAGCATTATGTACTTGAGATATGTTTTACATTGTGGTCTGCCATAATCTAGTGTCACATGCCTCATGAATTTGATCTATCAGTTGAAAATCCTTCATATCATGAGTGTATGTGTCATAGATCTTATAGTACATAGATACATTCTTCATAGGTGCAAACTTCAAGAGAGGGAAATTCCATACATCATGGTCCTTATCGAAAATATCACAAGACTATAACAACATGTGCACTGTACTGTGAGGGAAAATATCCTTGGTATGTCCTTCAACCTCACAATTTGTGCACCATATACCACTGCGAGTCTCGTGTGCTAAATTGGTAGAGATCTTCTCTAATTTCTTAGACATTACTGCTATCTACGCTTCCAAAAATGGGCTCACTCCATTATCGGCACTCCCAACCGAATCATCGTGCAAAGATTCTTCCAATGCCTTGTGCCAGTCTACATATGTCTTATGAGATAAAGATATTTGGAACAGAGTCAACAACCCTCTGACAAACCATTGTGCATGCTAACTTAGATGGATATCATATGATAATTTAGACAATAATTTCTTAAAATACACATCATACTCTCTCTCACACTTTGAGATAAACCTTGCTTGATATCTTTGAGTGCACCGATGCTCTGCTTCCCAAGATCTGAAGTGTGAAACTTAGCCAAAAATACATTGCGCAAATCATTATAGTTCACCAAAGTATGATGTGGGTCATACTTCCTATTTCAACTATGTGTGCGCCCTTGAAGCGTAGTGACAAATTGGATTTCTTTCCTATCTGAAGTGTTAATTCCCTTAGCACACCATAGTAATTCACACTTATTCACATGCTCTTCTGCATCTTCTATACCTCTATACTATGGAAATTGGAGTGACATCTCTAAATAGACTTGAGGTGGTGTTTTTTGAGGCTGATTTTGTGGTGGTGTGGTGGTGGTGTACCTTTCTCTGTATTAGGACCAGACCCAAATACTTCACCATTATTTTCTCTAGGTGGCTGCTAACCCAACCCTCTTGATCCTCTTGCACCCCCTATTATGGGCTATGGTGCTTTTGACGAACTTCCTTATGTCCCAGTTGTAGTATTAAGTTGGAAACCCATTTTCTGCATTGTCGCGACACCTAAAGAAGTGCTTCAAACAATCGGTGCACCAATACTCTACCCTATTGATGCTCCTGAAAATAATCCTGCAAGAGTACACCAAAACAATGGTGTCTGTTGTGCTACCATGGGCATGTTACTAGTCTGATGCACTTCCCAATTCAGTAAAAATTGATATCTACTTGTATCTTCCTGATTACCTTCACTATTCTATCCTTCAACTACCTTTGGATCTGGAACACCGAGCACAAGGTCTAGGTAGCTAGTTTGCGTCAGATGTGCACCCATGGTTTTCATCCTATCCTCTAATGCACTCTCATCCAAAGCCAATGGGGAATATCTACTGCACTTTCCCAATGTTGGGAGGACATGATCCTAGAGATCGTCATATTCCACAAGAGCTTCAAAACCTTCATGATCCATCATTCTTCTCAAATGCAGCACTACTTCAATTTCCCTCTCTCATTCTTCATTATACTTGAGTCATCCTTCTCTCTATCTATCTTCTGCCATGGCCATCATCTATATCCACACCTATTCCTGCCCCTACTTATAGTGGGGATTTACCTATCCATAGGAAATATCTCTAATCCCAATTCTATCATCAAAATATTAATAGCTAAGGGTATTGTGTGCAAGTAAAATCCTATCGGATTGCAAAGAAAATTAAACTCGGCTTCTTCTAGACAAAAATACGTGGTAATTGTGTACTCCAATGTATATTTACACAACACACTTGCCCACCAATGGTCGATAGCTCTATTTCACTCCTCATTTACATCAAAGAGATTATGATAATATTCTTGCATCCAAATCCTCACTTTAGGGTAGTAACTTCTAGTGGATACATAAGCTGCTAACTAGTGGTACAAATCTACTGGAAAGAAGTTGAAGAACATCTCATACAATTCTTGATAAAGATGATCTTCCACCCACTTTTGCATGTTAAATCTAGGTCCAGTGCTATATCTATGTGCAAACTTATCTTTTTCTTCTTCTACCCAACTTTTAATGCTCTCCAAAGATAGTTGATATGCCATCCTCATGCAACATCCTAACAGAAAACTTGAAAAGAGGTCCTGAAAACAAAATAAAAATGAAGTCCTTTAGTATTCACACACATGAGCTATATGCGATGGCACTTCATCCAGTTAGAACTAAACAATCACCCAAAGCACGCATAGATACAAAGTCCCTCCTTTTTATTTCTTGACAGGGAGTTAGCATGCATGTTTATCATAGTAATTAACTAAAAAAACATTCATGCATAATTAATATTTATATTCATCTTACTTTTGAAACACATATAATAAAGAGAACTAACAGTTTAAATAATAACCAAGATCATCTAAACCATTAGATCGCCATATTCAGACATGTCAATAGTTAGAATACATCCACAATTATCCATCATAGGGTAGATTTGATTACATCACAAAATTTGAATACATAACAAATTGTTACATCAATTTGCAGATCCATGTGCAAATCACTACAACATAATATCTAATTCTCATGCATACTTTTTCCTATATCCACATGGTCCCTTCTAATAGTAAATACATTACATATAAATAGGGGTGGGGAATTTCCCTTCACCACCTATGCACTATCCTAAAAATAGGAGTGCTCTCAAAATAGACAACATGCACTACATCCTAAAAATAAACATACACATAAAGTGTGCATGATTTTACAATACTTAGTAATAATATATTACTATAAGATACATATTGATTTTAATCATAGTATTAGGTTGAACCGTGCATGATATTATTTTAATCCTTTCATGTGATTTTATCCCTGATCTGCATGTCCATTCCCAAAAAATAGCCTTTTCTTAATCACCGAGTCATCCATCTTTCTTTCTTTGCTTGGTCAACATTCCAACTTTGCTCTCCTATTTTTAGCTCATACTTAGCAAAATGGCTAAGTCATAAAATTTATTTGTTCAGGTGAGAAACTTCACACACTATTTCAACTTTCTTGTACGCACCCCTTTATGCCTCCCTTGCGCGTGGCCCAAACCTCTGCACGTGGCCCATGCTTATCCACTTTGTCTACCAAAAAAGATAGGAATTTTGTTGATGTTCTTAGATAAATAATTGTTTAAAAAGGTGCAAAAAGTGATAGTTCATGTTTAGAATAATATTTTTCATGAGTGTATGATTTGTGTACATGTGTCCATGGATTGCTACAATGGTTTAAAGCTATTAAGAAGACAAAAAAAGTATAAGGAAGGTAAAACAGGTTTACAAGCTCAAATGATGATTTTTTTAATATTTCGAACCAATAAGTGCTCCAAGAAAGATAAAAATATGAAGAACGTGATGATCAAGCATGCTTTGTCATTAATGTAAGAAGAGGGAGAAGAATAGGTATTTTTCCATCAATCACAAAGGGGGAGATTGTTGGCATGAGTAAGTATAGGTGTTGTCATTAATGTAAAAGCCAATTAACAAAAAAAGAGAATTATGGAGGAATGTTATAAGGTGATTATAATTTTAATGACATGCAGATTTAGGTTAATTCATGATGGCATGAATGGACATGGTGATAATGCCTTGGTCTAACAAGCTTAATTAGGTGACCTAGCTAGCATAGGTGATGGAGCATGGTGAGTATAGATGTATGGTGGCTTGAAAAGTATGGTAGAAGAATGGATACTATGTTAGGATATTTTGGAGACATTCATATGAGTTTCAGAGTACAAGTGGAGGACTCAGTTACAGGTGCTCATCTAGACCTACTCTAGGTGCTTCAAGGTCAAATGAAGCATGAGATTTAGTTTGAGAGCCATGTAAGATCATGGAGGCATGTAGAGGTGTGAGAAATGTTTAATCAAGTGTGTAAGTTCCTTTTGTAATTATTGTAAGCATATTCATGAGGTTTGTCTATTTGGTCTAGGTCAAAACTAGGCCTAATCCTAGTGTTTAGAGGCCTAATAAGGCATGATATTTACTCGCAGTTGTGTATGAGATCTTACGATCACTCATGGAGGTATGTAAATTTATTTTCATCATGTAGATGCACTTATAAGAGGTTTCATTCTTGGTTATAGTGTTGGTTGAGCTTGTTATGGCCTAAAACATGCAAAACCCTAAGGTCTAGTCATGCAAGTCATTATGGTGGTGAATATACAAAGCTATCTGAAATAACATAATGATTGGAGATGATTCAAAATGGTATCATGATATTGTGGGAAAAATTTTAGGTTAAGATGATGATAGTTTTGTAAGTTATAGTGTTTTTGGTGAAACAAGGTGCTTGAGAGTGTATTTTCCAGCTCAAGTGGCAAATTCTGATGATTGTTGTGAATTTTATTCTTTTCATGGGACCTAGAGGTTTTCAGGGATGTTTTTCCATTAAAATAATATAATTTAAAAATAATAATGGATTGGTTTCATCATTAGGTTTTTATAAACGAATGTTAAGAAGGTAAACAACATTTTATGACCTTGAAACTCTAAGTCAAGAGTGATAGCAGATATCTTCTTGGTAGGTGCCTATAATGGATTGGTTTTTCTAATGTGATTATAAGAGGTTTTAGAGGATTCCTCCATATTTATATAAAGGTATGATAGAGATTTTGATAGTATGTGGGCCCAACTCAAAAAGGCTAGTTTCTAGAGATTTTCAGTTTGTGACAAAGCTTTCCATTAGAGGTATTGACTAAATCACCATTTATGGAAGCTTGGGAGTTTTACTATATGTCCATGGTGGTTTCACGTGTGTTTTAAATCCTAGATGGAAATGTGTGTCTGATCTTTGAGGACTGGTTTTTGGGCCTAAAAGGGTAGTTTGAGTAGTTGTAGAGATTTACCTAGTTGAATGCCTTCCACTTAGATTTGGAATGAAATGTAACATTTTATGGAAATTAAATTAGGATAAATTTCCATTGATATATGGTTTGTCTCTTAATGATGTGTTTTAATAGATGATTCATCTCAGTTTTTTGAGATCAAGTTTGATTGCTTCATGACAAAATTTCCTTGGCTGAGAAGATTAATGAATAAGCCTCATGTTTTGGATTATCTGATGCTTGATATCTATTTAAGAGTGAATACGGATGAATTTTTTTCCCATTGAAGGAATTTTGATGTCTTGAAAGTGAAAGAAATGGTAAAAACTAGTTAAGTTTCCAAAAATACTTTCTAGGCAGTTCAGTTTGGAAAAGAGGAAAATAGGTTTGGTTTGCATTGATGGATGATCCATGAGGTCTAAAAAGTAGGAATATGTTCTATAGGTTAGTGTATTTAAAATTCATGGTTACATGTTATATTTGAGGTGTTTTTGGTTGATCTTGAGCATGTTTGGTAAAGAATGGTTCTTCAAAACAACTGTTTTGAGTAGGAAATGATCCTACTTGTTATAGTTATGAAGAAATTAATTGGTGCAAGGTGATGTACCAGCATAGATGATGTTTTTATGCTATATTTGACATGTTTTAGGCCTTTAGAGGCTTAAAAATGCATGGTGATGTGTTTGGAGGTTCTTGATATGCTTTGTGATGGGGTTTTGAGCCACTTTTGACTTGTTTGGTTGTGTTGGTGCATCACCACCCTAAATGGGTCAATGATATGAGTTTATATGAATGTATTTCTATATTTCTATTTTTTATTGGTAAATATCATTTATGAGGAATAACTCATGTAATGTTTTTGAATTGAAAGGCATATAAAAGTGCATGTTTTGTTGAAATTTGAATATGTTGAAAGTGAGGGAAAAGTGTGAGTTAGGTGAGAGATTACAAGTGACTTAAGGGAATTAAGATAGATTTTAGGAATATTTTTAATGTCCAAAGATTTTTAGAGAACTTTTGTGCAAGAGTGAGCATCCAAATCAGGTCATGAAAGTCCAAGTTTAAGTGAGTTAGGAGAAAAAGGGTTTGAAGGAGTATGATATGAATTTGTGGTCTCCATCAATTGTGACAACAATATTGATTTAGAGATCATTATCTAAATGTGGTTGATTTTGTGCTTGATCACCTTAGGTGGTTGTATACTCCTTGTGGATTTTGTGCTTCACTAAATTAGGGGTTGGTGCTCCTTATAGAGTTGATGCTCTATTAATCCAAGGGTTGGTGCTCCTTTTGAAGTTGGCGCTTCACTAAATCTCTTTTATTTGTGTAATATAAGAATAGTTTCTGTGATTTTTCTTCCTCTTAATAGTTTCCCACTTATATCTTGTGTTTATGTGTATTCTCCTTTAGTTGTGATCATGTGGTTGATTATCTCATGTTATTAAATTCACATTAATGGATGGTTGAATGTTAATGGTTCATGTAAATTAATCTAAAATTGTTTAAGGGTTTAAAGAATTGATTCAACCCCCTCTTAGTTCATTATTCTTCCAACATTATCCAAGTAAAAAAAAATTGGGTTTATTGAGTTTTTTATGTTTTTTAGTGATGCAATCTTTGTATTTTTACTTATGATGAACAATGTTATCACATTTTTCATTAAGAAGATCGAGAGCATGACAACAATAGTTATGGATATCATCATCAAGAATAATTCCATATTGGGAAATATTAAGGGAATAAAGCTCCACCTCGAGTGGATGAACTACATTAGAACCAAATATAAGAAATAATAGGGTTACCTAGTGGTCATATAAATAGTCGTATGATAAGCTGAAAGTGCTAGAAAAAGTTTGATATTCTAGTCAAAGTATGATCCTTGAATTCTCTTTTGAAGATTTTTTGTTAGGGATTTTGCTAGAATACTTGGCCCATTAATTTCATTAAGGATGATAAGGGGTTGAGAATTTGTTCTTGATTTTTAGTTTTGTGTAGATTTGTTTCATTTCTTTACATTTGAATTTACCCCCATT
This sequence comes from Taxus chinensis, assembly GCA_019776745.2. Lineage (NCBI taxonomy): Eukaryota > Viridiplantae > Streptophyta > Pinopsida > Cupressales > Taxaceae > Taxus > Taxus chinensis. The sequence goes on along the minus strand of CM034146.1, from coordinate 712,377,892 downwards.
GTTAGAAATGATTGTGGGGAATTTCATAGCAACAAATGGTTTGGTTAAGGATAAATTTTGAAGTGGTGAGGGTGGTCATATTAATAATAATCTTGGCTTTAACCCTCTTGGTAAAGTATTCAATGGTTGTAATTATGAAAAGATGTCCATCTTGAGAGCCAAAAATTTTACCTATACATTTCAGTCCCCACATACTAAAGTGCTAATGAGCTTCAAGGATTTGAAACTTAGTCATTAGAGAGTGAATAAGGTAATTTTGGTATTGACAATGTTTTTTAATTTCTTAGCAAATGCATGGGCATAAGCCTCTAGACTAGGCTAATATTAACCCATATGTAGGACTTTCTGGGTTGTGGAATGGTCGCCAAAATGTCCACTATAGACTCTCCCGTGCACCTCTTTGAGGGGAGAAGAAAATTAATTATCAAGAACACATTAAATAAAAACAATGTCAAAGTTGTGATGATATAATATATTGTTTTTGAAAATGTATTTTAGGGATTTATTACAGATTTTATTGCATTTTTTAAAATAAGAGTTGGGAGCGTAATTTTGATATTGGATGAATTTGATAATTTTGAAACACCATGAATGTTTAGGACTAGGTGTGGCATCCATGTGATAGATAAGAGAATACTCAAGAGACGACCATATGGAATGTGTTTTTTCATATGTAGACTATGTATTGATCATGTGGTAGATCCAAGTGAGGTTGAAACTGGATAGTAAATGAGGACAAAGAATCAACTAAAGCATTATTTTCGTGATAAATAGATTCGATGGTGAAAGAAGTGAATTTTCATGATAGGGTTTGGATGGTTTCATTATATGATTTGAGATTGTTACTTCGACATTGATAAGTTCTACTGAATTGGTGGCTGACAAGTTAGGAGTCACCCATGGCATGGAGACATATAATGTTAGAGGTGAGAGTTCCTATCATACAAAGGATGATAGTTTTGCATTTATTCTTGTTGTTAGATACATTGAATTCAATTCAAAAGGATAAGGAAGTGTCTTATCTGAGGGATAAATAAGAACACATTTCCCTAACTCTATGAATACATTTTTCTTTGTAAAAAAAAATATTTAAATTTTCTTCATAAAATTTTACAATTAATTTTTGTCTTCAATGATGGGATTTACAAGTTTATGTTTAGGATATGCATCACTAAATGTGACGTACCACACCTTAAGATAAATAGTGAAGGTATATTAGTAGTCTTTCATTGTAAGTTCTTGGTCCATGCCTTCAATGAGTAATATGTCCTCAACAGGAAGAGAATAAAGGATGGGTTGAGTTGTGGGTATCCGAGAAGTGATGAGTTGGTCTGCAATGACATATTATTTAATGAACATTAGCATAATTATTTGTAAATAAAATTCCATAATAAGTGTCATCCAATTTTTGATGTGAACCATTGGGAGAACAACTTCAGAGAAGAATTTTTGGAGGGGGATGGGTGACTATAACATAGGTGGTTTGTTAGATAATGTAATAAAAACTTTGGCTGGTGGAAAAATAAATAGCTAAACAAGATCATTTAATACAGGTATAACAAGTATCATAGTCAAGGAGAGTATGAATAATGTAGTAGATTAGGTTATACATTAATGTTTTCCCTCTTGATCTAAATTTCCCTTATGGAGACATGTGTGGAAGAGGTGTACAAAATGAGTGATTGGCTATAAGACGGGGGTTGTAATGTACATGTTTTGAGAAGATATGTTTTCATATTTTCAAATATTTTCTTATAACACCTTAATTATTTCCCAAAAACCGAATATTTTTAAAAAAACAATCTTCATGTTCACTCACAAGTGTGAAATAGATTTAACTTAGAACAACCATTTAATAAGATTAAATAGCTAGTTATTTATTTGGTTTGATCCTTTTGATAAATATTTCATGAATAAACCTTTTGCAACTAAAAAGGGTTTGTTCTTGTCTCCCTTAAGTCCATTCTACATGAGTAATCATACAATATTTAGTATGTTCAGGTTTACCTTTTTCAAGGTTGATACCACTATGTTTTCCATCCTTAAATGTCTACCATGAAATTCAATATTCGAATCTAGTATCTGACATATGTATAGAAGGACATGATGAACAAAGAATGCAATGAAATACTTACATTACTTTGGCAAAAAATTCCTATTGTGCATAAATAATGTATCTGAAGACCACACAAAATCCTAGAGATATAGTCCTCCATCACCATAAAGTTATCTCGACACATTTCCCTAGATATTTTTGTTTATTAATATGACATGTTAAGGAGGAAGTGTGTTCTTTACATCGCCATCTTTGTAAATAGAAATATCCAGAACTTACTTAGGGTTCTTACAAAATAGGGAGAGACCGCATAATGGAATTACTTTCATTATGTCCTCTTTTCCTCTTCTATGACTCCCCCTAGTTAGCACTACATGTCTAGGTAGTTGTATGATGATGTGAGATTACATCTAATCTACATCATATTTAAGGATTATTACCACAACCATCTTATGTCTTGTGACTATTTCTTCATGAATTAGGATACTTCTTGTTTACTTAATTCTTAGTTGTGAAGGATGAGCTATGAAGTCCTAAATTCAATCCATTATGTTACCCACAAATTCGTAATTTAAGTATGATATGAAGTAAACCATTTATTATACACTAGTAAGGTCATCTTAATAAGGTTATAAATTATCAAGTAAAGAATGGTTTAGTTCACTATCTACTCTCTTATTTTAGAGATAATAAAATGATTTACTCATAAGAAGTAACTTGATATTATTTGGTGCTAATCATGCCATTTTAATCTCCATTAGGATTTTATTGTTCATCTTCCTAATCATAATATCATCCTATTATGAAATAAAGATAATATCGTTACCACTTCTGATTAATAGACATATGCCTCATAAACATATTGGTGATCCATAATGTTATTCAATGTAAACCATTTAATTCAATATTTTGTTTACTGTTTATTTTAACTAAATTAAAGATTATTTAAGTCAAGAATTTTAGAATAAGTAATAACTTATTAATTCTTCAAAAGGGGTCTGTGACCACTCATTAATTTACTAGACCAACAAATCATACAAGTTATAAAAATTAAGTATGAATGTAGAAAATGTCTACCTATACACATATTATGATAAATAGGCCATCTATAACCTTATTAATACCAACAATTCACGAAGTGGTAATGAAAATTTCATTATAAAATTATAATGATAACTTTACATCAGGATCATAAGCCCATATTTTAATTTAGTATATCATCATGAAATCATTTTATACAAACAAGATAATTATAAAATAAAATATCCTTTATATTGGTGACCATATATTCATACTAACCAAAACAATTACAATCAATCCAGATATTCACTTCATAGCTTCGATATTTACATGTACAACATTTAGGAGATAGAAATATGCATGGGTAAGTTTGAAAGAACTGAGATGAGACAAATTTCCCATCTTGTGAACATAATTGTTATAAAATGATAATAACAGTCAAGTTTGATCTTATATCAAATCATAATATCCTTCAAATGAATAACAATTTAAGACAACAATAATAACATCAAAATTTTATAACAAAATGAAATAAAAAATCATATTCAAACATAAAATAATGTCATCATCTTATTACCCTCAATTTCTATTACCTTCAGTCAACTTATATATTCAATCCATATTTACTACAATTTCCTCAGTTAAAACTCAAAACAGACAACATAATATCAATTATAAGCCAATATCGATTCCATGTATCAATAAAATTAAAATTATTGCTAACAATTTTAATTTCTAAGAGAACCCACTATATATATGAATACATTTTAAGAGTACTAATATTTCATACAAAATACTGTATAGTTAAATTATAAAAGCTCTCAACTCACTAAATTATCTACAAGGTATTGGTGTTCAAGAGATAATAAAAAAATATTTAATTGTCTATCTTACAGATATCCCAAACTAAAAAAGTAAACAATAATATTAATAATACCCTGTAATAGAACTAAATCTAGAGAAAGAACAAATAGATAACCAAAAATCACCTAGTCTACTTCTTCACGTATCCATCCAAGAGAACAAAATACAATTGATTTGATATCAAAATTTATAATATTCTTAAACATGTAGTCATGTATATGGGTTTATATAAACTATAATACCATATGGATACCTACAAACTCAAAAGCCAAGATAATTTGATATCTTTCAGGGATCTAAAATTTAAAATAAATAATAACGCACTTCATTAAGACATATTCAAACTGGAATCACACATTTGTTATCCTCAAATCAATACACAGACAAGGACGCCATTACCTTTCCCTTCAATAATTTTATTTTAAAAATAAGAAGACATTTATACAACACAGTTGAGAATTTCCTAAAACCTTTAACTCATTTCATTTATTCAAGAGTCTTTACAAATCCTGTAACCACATATTTTTCACAAAATACTCATACCTAGGTTGTATCTCAACCCACAAACACTTAAATCTTTTTTACAATTACCTCATGCACAAAACAACAGTTCAACTAAGAATCACTAATCCCTAATTATTATTTTAACTTTTAATCATCAAAATATGTACACAGTTCCAACATGTAAGCAGTATACAGTTCAAGATATTACAAATTAGAAATAATGCATACCTAGTTCACATTTTACTCATAGTGACATGAATGTGTATACCATTTTATATGCAAAACCATATTATTCATGGATTGTTTAAACAATATCAAATTTGTGTGATATTTTATATGCCTCCATTAAACAATATTAACATATATGCCAACACTAAATAAAATTAAGGTGTCCTCATACAAGCAACATTAACATATATTTCACCTATTAAACAAATATCCATATATATGCCACTAGTGTATACATGTTATCCAATTATATTAAGTGGTATATTTTGTCATGTATTAAATAAATCTTCATAGAAATGTAAATGAATTCTAGGTTTCCAAAACCTTCATATTTATGGACTGTTTAAACAATATTAACTCATTTTGCAAGGTATGTTTAGACAAAAAAAAATCATGGCATATATGGTCCCAATGACCAAGCACTTCTAGCTCATTTGAGATAGTTGAATAAGGTTTATACTTCACACACAAGAAGTTATCACAGTTTATATATATACCACAAGATTTTATAAAATCCTATTACAGACTGAATGATTTAGTAATTACTCAAACAACCTTAATATCGTTATCGATCAAGTGATAACATATGTTTAATATAAATTTCGGTGCGAGCTAATACTCCTGGCTAATAAATTTGTTTAAATCTGTTGATGGTCTATTGACCATCTCTATGATTATCAATTTTAGGACTTAAAAGGGGTGGGATGTTACATTATTTCCCTATAAAATAATTCATTTTTCTGATGACATATTCATGCATTACAAAGGATAACATTTAACCATTACAACAATCAATATTTATAAAATGTTTTTCTGTGATTTAGAAAAAATTTACCTACATCATTTTTTCACACTGTAACATTTTTTGATAAAATAGTAATTCTAAACTTAATAATTAGTCATGGCTTAGATGATCATTAATACAAACACTTAAAATAAGATAGTAGTTATAAAAGTATTGTTGTATTTTGAATCTTAATAAAATAGAAAAGGAAAATGAGCTAGCATATCATCCATATTTTCTCACATTACACTTTCTTTAGAGTATTAGTCCCATGAGACCTTGCATTATGAAATATCACGATTTCTTAGATGTAACTTACATGTTTCCACGATTCTTATATCTTCAATTTTGATGATCATAGGATCATGCACCTGTAATGAATCCCAATATAGTATATGAGTCAGATTAGCAATATACGTTTTAGCAAGGATACATGGAAGACATTGTGCATTTTGGATAATACAGGAGGTAGAGCTAGCCTATAGGCTACAAGACCTATAAGTTATAAAATTTCAAATGGTCCAACAAAAATAGGTGATAACTTGGTAGAATTTCCAAAAGTAATGGAACTCTTTTTGGGTTATATGCTAAAAAATACTTTATCACCCGCATTAAACTTCCTTTCTACCCTTTTAAAACCAATATAGCTATTTTATCTATTTGTTTCTTCCTTTAACTATTCTTGGATAATTTTTTATTTTTCCCTTCATTTCAGTTAGAATTTCAAATCCTACAACTTCCCTATCTTTAATGTTATCCTAGCTAATAGGTGTTATGCACCTTCTTCCATACAAGGCTTCAAAAAGATCCATTTTCAGCAATAAGTGATACGCGTTATTGTATGCAAACTCAAATAGTGGAAGATATTCTTCCCAATTATATTGTTGATCCATGCAATACATCCTTAATATATCCTCCAAGAATTTATTTACTCATTCAGTCTGTCCATTGGTTTCCAGGTGGTAAGATGAACTGAAATTTAGTTTTGTACCTAAGGCTGCATTAAGTGTCTACCAAAATATGGAATTCATTATAAGATCTCTAGGTGATATGACCAGCGTCTCTATTTGAAGATTTATTGAATAAATGTTTTTTTCCAGTACTAGTGAATCATCTTTGAGATTCCCAAGTATAAATGTACCACTTTCGTGAGCTTATCCACCAAAACCAGAATTACTTCATGTTTATTTTTGGACATGGACCATCTCTAGACAAATTCCATGTTACGTAATTACCATTTATACTATGGTACATTAGGTAGATACAATAGTCCTACAGAATGTAAATTTTCTGATTTAACCCTTTGGCATTCTAAGCAATGAGTTACATCCTTTTTCATTCCTTTCCAAAATTATTGTTTTTGTATGTCAGATAACAATTTTGTTACCACAGATGATGAATAAGGTCCATAGTGAAATCTTTAAGCACTTTATCTCTTAATTTCTTTCCTAAGGGTACACATACTCTACTGAAATAACACATAATTCCATCATGTTCAAATTTGAAACCATCATACCTCTTGTCATTAGGATTATTTTTTAATGTTTTGTTAACTTGCTGATAATAATGATATGATTGAAGTTGTTCTCTAAATTCATCTTTGAACTGAGTTCTTAAATTAACTATAGCATATATATGCTTCCTATGGCTTAAGGAATATAATACATGATTTTATTTTCCCTTTATGTAATTTATATCAAAATCATACCGTGATAAAAATTCTAACCACTTGCGTTGTCTTGCATTTAACTTGGGGTGTGTAAAGATGTATTTTAGACCTAAATAGTTTGTTTTTAACTCAAATGGTTTCCCTAACAAATAGTGTCTCCAAACCTGAAGTGCATGGACAACAGTAATAAGATCTAAATCATGGGGGGCATAATTATGTTCGTGTACTTTTAGTTTTCTACTTTTAAATACTACTACATGTTAATTTTTAAGGACTCCTCCCAATCCTTCTCCAAAATAATTAGTTACTAATTTAAAATTCCCATTAGGATTTGGAACCTTTAAGATTAGAGCCTAGTTTAATAAGTTGAAGGATTCTTCACACTTATCATCCCGAACAATTTCACATTTTTCCTTTACAAGGAAATAATTGGACCTATCACTCTAGAGAATTTATTTAAAAAAATCCTATAATAACCATCCAGTCCCATAAATATTCTAACTTCATGTACATCTTTAGGAGTTGGCCATTCTATGATAGCCCTTATTTTAGATGGATCAACCAAAATTCCCTCTTTTTTTATTATGTGACCCAAATACTACTTTTTTAATAAAAATTACATTTGGACCACTTACCATACAGTTTATTCTTCCTTAGAATCTACAAAACCATTTTAAAATGTTTATCATGTTCCTCTAGTTCTTTTAAATATATGAGTATATCATCAAAGATACTAACACAAACTAATCTAAGTATTATTGAAACACATTATTTATTAAATTCATAAAGTCTAGATGTGCATTAGTAAGTCAGAAAGGTAAAACAATGAACTCATAATGCCCATAATGTGTTCTAAATGATGTTTTTTAGATGTCTTCATCCTTAATTCTCACTTGATGGTAACCAGATCACAGACCGATCTTTGAATAGATTGAAGTACCTCTCATTTGATTAAAAAAATATCATCATTTCTACATGCAAGGGATATTTGTTATTAATTTTACCATGTTTAACATTCGGTAATTAATACACAGTCTAAAAGAACCATCCTTATTCTTTATGAAGATTATTGGTGCTCCCTAAGGTGCTACACTTTGGTGGATCAATCCTTAAGACAAAAACTAGTAAATTTGAGCTTTCAACTCTATTAACTCAATTGTAGTCATTATATAGGGTGATTTTGATAGTGGCCTAGTTCCTAATTTAAGGCCTATGAAGAATTCAAACTCTCGTCTAGGTGGTAAACCAAGTATCTATTTAGGGAAAACGTTTTTGAATTCAATTAATAAAGGAAATCCTCTAGTTTTGACTCATTTTCTTCACTAGAATCTGTTATTTTTATTGCATATAGTATACAACCTTTATTCTTATCCTTTTTCAACTATACGGTAGATATTTTTCTTATTACCAAATATCTTTTTATACCTATGAAAACATTATAAGTTCCTAAAGGAGATACACAAAGGTTCGGTTCTGTAGTAAACTCTAGCAGTTGTAAGGTTGCTTCAAACAAAAATTATGTAACTCTATGGATAACATTATTTCCATATTCAACATTCCATGAATTTTCCATATACCTCACCTTTCTAGACAATTTAGAAGCTAACTTAGAAGAAATAAAACTTTTTGTTTCTACAATATCAAATAAAACAGTAATATGTAAGCCAAACAACTTACCCTTGACTTTTATAGGAGTGGTATATTTATTTGCCTCATAATGTCCTACAATAACATGCATCCTCTACTGAAATGTCTCTTTATTCCTAGAGTTGTTTTTCCACTGCTGATTATTCCCCTAGTTATTCTGAGGATAGTTACTAGTATAACAATCACCTAGGCATTTAAAATAGACCCCTACAAGTCCCTTCCTCCCAAATATATTATGAAACCCATAACCATTTTGTCTTTCCTATCTGTTATTCATAATAGATTTTTTTGTTGTAATTTGCTTTTTCATTTTTTCACCTTTTATAAAAAAAATCCATGTCTTTTGGGAAAATGAGAGTCAGGAGTTATTATTTACTATTTTATGTTTTTTCTCTCTTAAAGCAAATATACCCCACCATTTTTTTCATGTTTTATATCTTTTTCAAAAATTACCTCTATAGTGGATGGTCCATACGCATCGACTTCACCCCTAATGTTAAGATTCAAGCCCATAATGAACTTATGAATTTGAAACTTATCATCTTTTTTATATTGGGGAACATATTTTAGAATTATAATGAAACTTTCCCAATACTTAGATAAAAATATCACTTGAGTTAAACTCTGGAATTATGTCATTTTCTTATCAAAATATAGCTTGGGAAACCAGCGTTGATAGAAGTATCCATTGAATTGTTCCCAAGTTATAGCTAAAGTCTCAATTCCTAGTTTCATTTTTTTATTTTCCCACCAAGTGCAAGCTTTGTGAGAGAGATGAAAATTTTCTCACACAACCTTGGTTTCTTCAAAAAAATCTCTAACCTCAAAGTATTTTTCTATTTCATTTAACCAGTTTTCTGCTCCATCCCCTAAGGTAGTCCCATCAAACTTTGATGGAATAATTATTTTTATATCCTTATGCAATTCAAAATTCATGCAAGTTTTCTTATTATCTCATTTTTTCTCATTGTCTTTCTTTCTGGAATGATATTATTCCTCAAGTTAATCCTCATGCTCCTCTCCTAATTCCTCCACATACTTCTTATTTTCACCTCCAACATGCTGCTTTAAGGAAACAATCCGGTTACGGGTATCTTGGAGAACCAATATGATATTTACAAAGAGTGTGAAAATGTGAAGCATGAGGATCATGTAGGATAATGATAAAATTGACCAAATTTCATTCCGGAAGTGTGACGAGGTTGCATGGAAATGAACGTCAACCATTAACGTGTATACAAGGATTCAAAAGGGGAAAATATCATTAACCATCCTCATAGATCTGAAAAGGATAAGGGGTACAAATAGAGGGTGTTGTGTAACCCCCAGTGCATGCAATGATGACCTCTCAATTGGAGAAGAGGAGATACATTCCCAGAATGGTAACTCCCATATGACACATATGACACACTGATGCATAATGATGCATAAGTAATCTAATGACGACCCCTATGACACCCCTGTGACACCTAGACTTATTACCTCACCTAAGTGAGATGAATCGCCACATGATGTGGAAAATTACACACACTAACACCCCCCTTAATTGTAACTTAGGATGAGGTGGAAATTCATAAATGAGAAATGGGTCCTAGAACTAAATCCTGATGAGGTACTGATGAAAAACAAGGCTCTCAAGAAAGGGAGGAAAACCCAGTGAAAAAAAATTCACCACAAGAGAAAATATACTCTCTACTCTATGAAATATGCCACAAATGGGTCCCGATAACTGAGCAACCCGATAAGGTACTCATGTACAAGAGGGAAATATCTTGGAAAGAAGGAGAGAGAAGAAGGAGATAAGAGGAACGTAGAAGATGCCATGGATGGATCTGAACTATGTAACTCTATGGAGTATCTAAGAAGAGTTTCGATGACATGATCCTCTACCTCTAAACTTAAGATGAGCCACCCACATCAAAATGTGTTCTAGAGAAAATTTTAGTGATAAATTCTCGTAAAATCAAAAATATTAGGGGTTTTGAAAATTAGAAATGTTAAATTTTCAGCAGTCAGTTATCACCCAATTCACCTAAAATTTTGGCTGACAAGTCATTTGTATGGGATAGTTCACCTACTATTTATACTTAAAAACCAAAATTATGCATATATTTCACCAGCATTTTGAATCAAATTGTGCTCATATTTGATGAGGTATAATACATATGGTCTAGGGGCTTGAAACGGGGGATACCCCCCTTGCGGGTTTCGGGGGCCTCATGCCCCAACAGGGCTTCAGGGGAAGTGCCCCTAAAAGACACATTTTATATGTATTTATTACTTTTTTAATACATATACGATTGTCCAAGCCTTTCGTCTTACACGTATGACAACCATGAAAGAAACATGTGTCTACACATGGGAGAGACATACGTATAAGGTGATCGTCCAACTCAGTTCCATCTAAGCATGATAGATGACCATCTAGTATCAAAGAGACACTCACGATGGTAGAAATGCACCTATATATGTGGAAAATAGAAAGAGAATAAATGACAATCCAATGTTATACAACTATTAGAAAAGAGACAACCATCTAACAAAGTCTGTCCATTGCAAAAGAGTCGACCATCCAGCCTATTCTAAGTATAGATAAACAAACTTCTAATATTATTCATCTAATAGGGAAGAGACAACCATCCATCCTATTCTAAGGTAGACGATCGTCCAACCCTATTCATCTAACAGGGGAGAGATAGCCATCCAACCCTATCCGTCTAGTAAGGGAGAGATGGTCATCTAACCTAGTCTGCCCGACCTCAAAAGGAAAAACATCTAACTCACTCATTTTATTATAAATAGACGACCATCTAACACCCGTCCAACTATGCAAAATCTAGGAAAATTGTGACCTGCCAGATCAGCTTTTCCATGAAACACTTTTTTAGATCTTTGTTATTGTTTTGAAAGTCTATTTCAAAGATTCACCACCCATTCTATAGTAAATTTTTTAAAGGGGGTCTTAAAATGAACCATGTTGTGTTCCTTCCCTTAGGAAGGAAAAAAGTAGATAACTGGAATTCTTCCCACTCTATGAAGGAAGCCGAAAGCAACAGTACAAATAACTACGAATATGGTCCACATAAAAGTGACATAGGTCTAAGAAATGAGTTCCAAGGAACTGAAGGTAATGTCATGAGCGTAGAACTATCAGAGTCCTAAGGAGGAACATCTATTGAAAGGATTTCCAAGTGATGTGAAGGAAATGTAACAACCCCCACAAAAAAAATAGGATCCGCAATAAATTTTTGATCAATGCAAATCTTCTTAAAAGTGGAAGTGATAAGAGTCCTAGAAGGGGAACTCCATAACAAACGATATGAAGAACTCCTATGAAACACATGTATAGGGATGAGGAAATCCCTAAACTACATCACAAGTAGGTACTATGAAAGGATGATGAAATTTTGGTAGATACTCATCCCAAAAAGGAGGATCGAAAAATAAAAGAGTGATGTCAGATGGGTATGAATCATCCATGCATGAAAGAAGAGGATTAGAAGGGGCATCACACACTAGAGGTGGAAAGGAGGCTACTGAAATGATGGTATAAGGCTGAGAAGGAGACTTCCTGATGTCTAATGAGATAAGATGGGTGTCAACATACTCTGGAAAGGTGAGAGGATTCATAAATAGCACTCTCATCATCAAAACTACAAGCGCAAACCTTGTCATCAGAGATGGGAGAAAGTGAGTTTGAGTCGACGAAACTTTCATAGCATGAATAAAAAGAGGAGAAAATTATAACAGCAATAAAAAAATGATGAAAATATGTGAAGGGTCTCCAAAAAAATACTGAAAGATGCTCAATATGGTGTGGGGAGGATTTGAGTCTTCCACATGAAAGTGGAGAGGTCTGGTGATATGCAACATCAAGTGACCACTGACATGGTCACATGTGTCAAGATATTCTTCAAGATGATGATGATCAGTGGGTGCAAAAAATGGCTCATGGATAAAGTGTGAAAGAACCTTGTAGGAGAAGTAGTGCTCTATAGAAGCACGCCAAGATGTGTAGTTCTCTCTCCCAAGAAGAAGTGGCGAAGGCTGTAAAAAATCCTATGATACTCAAGTATGAAAAGAGCATCCTCCATGATGTGGAATCGAAAAGTGCAAGGTGCACCAGAAGAAGGGTGTGTGAATATAAGTAATGTTGTAAGATGTCAGAATCAGTCGAGAATGTGTCTACATGTAATACAACACCCGAACAACATTGATAACCCACATGTTTGCGTCACTTTATAAGTATTGCGTGATTACAATAAGGTGTGTTCATGTGACATCAGACAATTGACCACTCACCTTGCAGTAGGTGACGAATCACTCAAGAGTGGAGGCCATAAGAATTTCTATTTGAAATAAGAGGAATGACATGCAATCAAGAAAAAAAGTTGAAAGAAACACAGGGGTACACTGCTCAGTGTGAGAGAAGATGTCTCACACCGTAAAAAATAAGGTTCTCTTTCCACAAGGATGTGGCAGACATGCTCACTAGACGCAGGAAAAGAGGAGCACTATAATGCAACAAGCTAGAAAAAGGTGTTCAAAAACCCTGATAACCCTATACAAGGAGCCCAAAAAAATAGCCCCCCGAAATGATGAATTTTATTAATTTTTCTCATTAAATTTCTGAAAAATATTTAGAAAAGGAGAAAAACAAAAAACAAAATCATTATGGGGTTAGAAGGAATTCTAGGAACTCAAAGGCTGAGAACCTTAGTGACAGCTTAACAAGCTGTATGGTGAGATGAGGAGAAGCTTGGTAGGAAGAAATGTATAACTTGGGTGGGCGAGTCAAAGGGCCTAACTCAGCGATTTGTGTAAAGGTGGAGATCAAGTTGAAGGGAGAGATCCTCGTTGAGTAGAGGTAAAAAATGGGGCCAAAGTTGGAGAACGAGCTAGAGATTCATCAATTTCCATGTCATACTGAGCTAGTGGTAACCGTCATGGGGATGCAGGCCCGAGTTGGACGTAGGAGATCTCGCGAGTTAGGTTCCAAGTTGTACATCGCAAGGGTCACCACGTGGAATGGTCAAGTGCACTGAGGTAGGTCAATCTAAACATGATGTGGAAGACCAAATCACTCACCAAAGTAACTTCGAGGTAGGTGCGACATGCCACGTAACCATTGGGATATGTGCTAAGGTAGAGGCAAGAATTTTAAATCCATTCATTTGACAAGTGTCACGTGCACAGGGTGAATAAAATCCAAAGAAAAACTTAGGAAAACAACACAAGCACGTAGGGAGACTACAATGAGCACAAATGCACCAAGCAAGGTTACAAAGAGAAAATGCCAACCGGAATGTAGGCACAAGGCAAGGATGGAGCAGAAGCCCAAGTGAGGTCATAACACAAACGTGGAGCTAGGGGCATGGAGAAAATCAACAAATGAGGTCTCATAGGGAGGCACATTAGTGTTAAAAAGAGAAATGTAGGGGGGTCAAGGAGCTTGGAAGAAGATAGGGAAAACTTGGATGACACAGAATCAAACATGAGCACAAACCAGTGTGGAGGAGAGCTCCTGGATGGTTAAAGACCGCAGAAAATATGTTGTCAAAGAAGCCTAACAAATCCTGATACAAGCAGAGTTATGGCGAGTTGAACAGGTAGGTCACCGAGTAGTGTAAGAGTGCAAAGGCAAGCTGGAGGAGCCATCTCGGTTTCATTTCGGTGAGCTAAGGCTAAGTTGGGCTCAATACACACTTCACACCTTTAAAAAAAGCACAAAAAACAACACTAAAAACATTCAGACCTAAATCCTTTGAACCTATAACAAGGCACCAAAAATTGCATGCAAACCCTGGAAAGCCTGTAAACTTGAAAACATGAACAATCACCATGAACAAGATAGAAACCTAGAATCAATGTAAGGAGAGAATGAATGGAATATCCATTATGATGGATGTACATGAAACTTGAAAATCACAAATGAAGATCAAGATAAATGGTAGACGATGAGTTGCACTAATCCACAAAACATGCACTATAATACCATGACGACGAAGGTAAAAATGTGAAGCATGATGATCATGTGGGATAATGTGAACCTCTATTTATTTGCACTCTGACAATGTGACGAGGTTGTATGGAAGAGAGCATCAACCATTAACATGCATGTAAGTATTCGAAAGGGGAAAATATCATTAACCATCCTCATAGATCTAATAAGTATAAGTGGTACAAATAGAGGGTGTTGTGTAACCCTGAATACCTGTAACCATTACCTCTCAAGTGGAGAAGTAAATCCCATATGACACATATGATGCACTAACATGTAATGAAGCATAAGGAATCTAATGATGACCCCTATGACACCTATACCTATGACCTCACCTAGGTGAGATGACTCACCACGTGATGTGGAAAATGATTCACACTAATAGATCTCATCCTATTTTTCATTTGTTGTTCCCTCGGGGTTTGTTGAACTATTTGCAACATCATTATTCATGCTTTTTCTTAACATAATTTTTTGTTAAAATAGAGATAATTTAGTATTAGAATAATGAACCCATTGAGTCAAAGAGCTGGAAGCTTTAGCTCTGTTGCCAAAATGTAACACCTTAATAATTTTCCCAAAAACTAAAGAATTGTTTTCAAACAATCTTCATGTTCAGTCACAAGTGTGAAATAGGGCTAACTTAGAACAACCAGTTAATAACCTTAAACAACTAGTTATTTGTTTGGTTTGATCCACCTTCCAACTCTTCTTTGTATAAACTGTGTAGCTGAGAAGGGTTTATTGTTTTCTTCATTCAGTCCACTCTACACGAGTAATCATACAATCTTTAGTATGTTCAAGTTTACCTTTTTCAATATTGAGACAACTATGTTTTTCATCCTTAAATTTTTACCACAAAAGTCAATCTTTGTATTCTAGTATCTGTTATATGTATATAAGGGCATGGTAAACATATAATGCAATTAACTACTTGCATTACTTTGGCTGGAAATTTTATCACTGTGTATAAACATCGTATCTCAAGACCGCACAAAATCCTAGAGATATAGTCTTCCATCACCAAACATTTATCTCAACACAATTATCTAGATATTTTTTATTATAAAGGTGAATACATTAAGAATGAGGAAGTTTTTTCTTTACAAGACCATCTTCATAAATGAAAAGATCCACAATTTACTTGGGGTTCTTACAGAATATGAAGATACCATGTAATGGAATTACTTTCATGATGTCTTATTTCCCTCTTCTGTAACTACTCCTAGTTAGCACTATGTCTAGGTAGTTGTATGATGACACAAGATACCATCTTATGTCTTGTGACTATTTCCTCATGACTTAGGATACTTCTTGTTTACGTAAGTATTAGTCATTTAGTATAAGTTATGACTTCCAAAATTCAATCAATTGTGTTACTCAGAACTTCATAATTTAATTGTATTATGGAGTAAATAATTTATTAACCACTTGTAAGTTCATCTTATAAAGGTTATAAATTACCAAGCAAAGAAGGGTTTAGTTCACTAACAACACTCTTATTTTTGAGATAATAATATCAGTTACCCATTATAAGTAACACGATATTTCCTAAGGTAATAATAATTTATAAATATGTATTTCATATTAATCATGCCATTTTAATCTCCATTAGGATTTTACTATCAATTTTCATTATCATAATATCATCCTATTATGAAATAAAGATAATATCGTTACCACTTACGATCCATATACATTTACCTCATAAACATATTGGTGATCCATATTGTTTTTCCATGTTAACCATTTTATTCAATATCTTGTAAAACTACTGATTTTAACTAAATTAAAAGATTAGTTAAGTCAAGAATTTTAGAATAAGTAATAAATTATTAATTCCTCACAAGGGGTCTTGTGACCACTTATTAATTTACTAGATCAACATATCATACAAGTTATAAACATTAAGTATGAATGTAGAAAATGTCTACCTATACACATATTATGATAATAGGCCATCCATAACTTTATTAATACCAACAATTCACGAATTTGTAAAAAAAAAAATCATTACAAAATTATAATTATAACTTTACATCAGATTCATACGCCCATATTTTAATTTAGGATTTCATCATGAAATCATTTAATACAAGCATGCAACTATAACAAAAAATATCCTTTATATTGGTGTCCATATGGTCATACTCATAAAAATCATTACAACTAGTCCAGAAATTCACTTCATAGCTTTGTTATTTACTTGTACATTAGTTAGAAGATAGAAATATACATGGTTCAGTTCAAAAGAACTTGAATGAGACAACTTTCCCATCTTTTGAACATAATTGTTATAAAATGGTAATAACAATCAAGTTTGACCTTACATTAAATCATATTATCCTTCAAATGAATAATAATTTAAGACATCAATAATAACATCATCAATTTATAACAGACTGAAATAACAAATCACATTCAAATATAACATAATGATCTTCATCTTATTACCCTCAACATCTATTACCTTCAGTCAACTTATACATTAAATCCATATATACTACAATTTCCCCAGTTAAAACTCAAACCAGACAACATAACATAAATTATAAGCCAAGACCGATTACATGTATCAATAAAATTAAAAATATTGCTAACAATTTTAATTTGTAACACCCACTATATATATATATGGAGTATTGAGATTTCATACAGAATATAGTATTGTAAAATTATAAAAGCTCTCAACTCACTTACTAAATTATCTACAAGGTATTGGTGTTCAAGAGATAATAACCAAATATTTTACCATCCATCTTACAAACATTCCAAACTAAAAAAGAAAACAATAATATTCTTAATACCGTGTAATGGAACTAGAGCTGGAGAAAGAACAAGTAGATAACCAAGAGTCACCTTGTCTACTTCTTTATGTATCCATACAAAAGAACAAAATACAGTTGATTCAATATCAAATTTTACACTATTCTTAAACACGTAGGCCCATTTATGGGTTTATATAAACTATAATACCATATGAATACCTTCAAACTCAAAATCCAAGATAATTTGATATCTGTTAGGGATATAAAATTTAAAAGAAATTATAATGTAAGTCCTCAAGACATAGTAAAACTGGAAGAACACATTTTCTATCCTTAAATCAATACACAGACAAAGACACCATTCACTCTTTTGGTTTTCAAAATAAGTAGACAAAAATAAAACACAATTGAGAGTTTCCTAATACCCTTAAATCAATTCCTTTACACAATAGCATTTACAAATCCTGTAACCACATATCTTTCACAAAATACTCATACTCAGGTTGTATCTCAACCCACAAACACTTAAATAATTTTATAGTTCCCTCATGCACAAAACAATAGTTCAAATTAAAAATCATGAATACCCAGTTCTTGTTTTAGATTTTAATCATCAAAATATGTATGTGGTTCCAACATTCAAGTAATCTACATTTCAAGCCATTACAAATTAGAAATAATGCATACCCAGTTCACATTTTGCTCATAGTCACATGAATTTGTATACCCTTTTACATGCAAAATAATATACTTAATAAAACAATTATTATAACTGTATATCCATATTCCCCATCCAAACAGATCAGAAAATACCCAATTCACCATTATCAAAGTATAACTATCATGTTTTAGAGAATAAAGAAGAAGCTCATGCATGTATATTATTTTTCTTGTTCTACTCAGTTCCCTTTTCTTCCAGAATCTCTTCCAAATCTCAACAGTAACAATACTATTCCCAAAAAAATCCTTTTTGCAACAAATTTACACTACATTCATATTCAAAATCATTTTCATGATAATAAACACAAGAAAAATGGAGGAAAATACCATCATCTCCATAACTGCAAAAATAGAAGAGAAAAAAATTATAACAAATGATCAAAGGAAGAGGAAATATGAATGCATTTGGAGTTGGCTTCTTGGGGAAGCTAACCATTCCTGAGAATTCAGGTTCGCATTAAATGATTTTAAACCATAAATTTTGTGTTACTACTTATCATGCCACGTATTCCATTAGACTTAACATTAACCAACCTTGCTCATATAACATTTCCCAAACCTACCTTGCATTATACTTTCATAGGATTTGACTAATGTTTACAAAGTCCATTCAATCATGCCTTTCTAAACATTTAAAATATATGCCTCCATTCAACAAATTTAACGTATATGCGACAATTAAATAACATTAAGGTATGTGCCTCTATTCAAGAAATAATAATATATATTCCACCTCTTAAACAAATATCCATATATATGGCACAAGCGTATATATATTATGCACTTATAATAAGTGGTATAATTTTTCATGTATTAAATAAATCTTAACACAAACGTAAAACAAGTCTAGGTTTCCAAAAATGTCCTATTTACATGGAATGTTTACATAATATCAACTTGTTTTGCAAGGTGTATTTAGACAAAACAAAATCATGGCATATATATGGTCCCAATGTCGAAGAACTTCCAACTCATTCGAGATAGCCGAGTAAGGTTTATACTTCCCACACATAAAGTTATCACAATTTATATATATACCACAAGTTTTCATAAAACATTATTACTGACCGAATGATTTAGTAAGTGCTCAAACAACCTTATTATCGTTATCCAACATGTGATAACATATATTTAATAGAAATGTCAGCGTTAGCTAAGACTCCTAGATAATAACTTTATTTAAATCCACTGATGGTATGTTGATCGTTTATTTGATTATTGATTTCGGGACTAAAAAGGGGTGGCGTCTTACATTTCTTAAAAAAAATTCTATTTGAGTGCAGTATCCTTTTTTAGGAGGTTGTTAATGACATGAGTATGATATTTAAATGTAGGAAAAAAAATCATCATATTTCTCAAAGATTCCCTAGAAAAGTACAAATTTTAGGGATAGATGCAGTATGAGGTTTTTCAAGGATCTCCTTGATGTTGAAAATTTCAACATCTATACCACACATGGAGACAACAAAAATAAGGAGTTTTCCTTGGGTAACACAAAATATGCATTTTCCTAGATTGAGGTGGAATTTATATCTTTGGATACATTGAAGGGAAAGATTGAGCTCTACGACATGATACTCTATGCATAAATATCAGATGATAAGGACTTTCATATCACTGGTGTGTATACTTTCCTTTTCATCTTGTGGAATTGCCCACATCACGTGGTGAGTCATCACACTTAGGCAAGGTCATAAGTATTAGGTGTCTTAGGGGGTATAACAGATTTGGTCATAGATTTTTTCTTACACATTAATGTGCATCAATGGGTCATACATGATTTAATTTCCATTTTAGGAATGTAACTCCTCTTCTCCACTAGTGGAGGTATGATTTTCATGCATTAGGATTTAGTCATCACTCCTATTTGTACCCCTTTTTTCATATATATGAGAATCAACATACCTTTTCTTTGCATGCACATTTTATGGTTGAATGCTTTCTTCCTTGTAGAACTTTGTCACACTTTCGTTTGAGTACAACTCGATTGATGTGTACGTTATCTTGCATGATCCTCATTCTTGCTTTCTCCATCATGGTATTAGATCACGTTGTTGGGATCTGCGTTATTCTCTATTTCCTGTTACCTACTACTCTTGTTTTTGTGCCCTTACTCATTTCATGAGCAAGCTTCACAATCATTATTCCATTCCTGTGTTATTTGTATTGATTTGGTATTATTTAGATTCACATATTGTTAGAATTTTGATGGATGTGCTTGGTTTGTGTTTTTTTGGGTTTTGTAGGCTCTGCATGTATGTTATATATTTTTATTGCAAGTTTAAAAAATCAAGGTTTGAAGTGTTGTGTTTTTAAAATTTTTGAAAAGTGGTAAAAGGGTTGTTTTTAGGAACAACTCGGCCCTAGATTTTTGAGTTGGGAATCAAGTTAGCCCTCCTAGCTCGTCTGAACCTCTTCGGTGGCTTATCTCTATATCTCTTCATTTTCCTTAGTTGACTCACTACTCTGTATGCTTCTCTACTCCAATCCTACACTTCCTAGCTTGCGTCTGGATCTCTTCCATTCAGCTTGGGTTGTTGAGTTTTCTTGGTCTTTGATAGTGGCTATGGATTTTTGGTTGGGTTCATTACTGGCTCAAGCCCTGTACCCTTGTTGCATGTGCCTCGCATTGATATCAGAATCCTCCCTACGTTTACCTCAAATCATGTGCTACTCATCTTGTGTTTGACTTTGGCCCTTGCACATTGGCCATCTCGACCCTATTCATTGTTTGTGTTGTGTTCAACACTTCGAGCTTGATTTTTCTATGGCCATGCTAGCATACACCATGCCTCGAGCTCATTGCTTCTTTTCATTTTTACTTTCCAAACTACTTGGCCCTGCTTTGGATCTCATCCACATTCCCCCTAGTTAACGCTCCTCCCTATGTTTTCTTGTTTGAGACCCCCAGATTCATGTCATGTTGTTCCATCCTTGTCTTGTGCATTGTGGTCAAACCCCTATGTCTCTGGACACCTAGTCGTTCCTCGTGTTGAGATCCACATTTATCACCAGGGTTGTTTCACTCACCGCGTGGAGTCTTTTACTCGACTGACACTTGTTCTGTCAACTTGTCGTGTGGGACTCATAGTTGACCTAGCCTCAGCTCACCGTACAACTCGGCACTCCACAACCCAACCCAACCTCCCCAAAGCTCTCCACTTCAAATCATTGTTAGCTCACCCTCGATATTTCCTAGTAGCTCAACTGACTCAACATCCAACAAACCATGTAGCTTGCTAACTAGCTCTCCTTCTTCTTCACCAACTCACTAGCTAGCTCACCAAGCTGAGTTGGCTCACCCTTTGGCCTAGGTGCTTCCTCTACCCCTTCCTTTGATTTATATCCCTGTTCTTTCCATTTTTAATCTATCTTTTAATTATATTAAGCTCAATTAAGGGAAAATTAATTATAAATTTCTTCATTAATGGGGGAAGTACCTTATTTTGGCTTTGTTATAGGGTTACTCGGATTTTTTGGGCCATTTTTGGCTCATCATAATTGTAGTGATCTTCTTCGCTTACGGGATAGTGAGATCATCCAATATAGCCTTATGGTAAAAGAGCCCTTCTTTTACGATATGAGACACTTTCTCTCACACTGAACATTGTTTTGCACCCTTGTTCTTATGTACACCCTTTTGTGCTTGTTTACATGTTGTTCCTCTACTTCCGATTGAGACTTATTATGGCCTCCTATAGACACTAAATCACTTTGGATATGTATCTAGTCCTGATCACATACTATTGTTCATATGATTCCTAAGTAAGAAAATTACTAATTAACCCATGTATTTGACCATCTTTGCTTGCTTTTTGTTGTCATTTTTGGTCTTATACACCTTCTTTCCTAATCCAACCTTCAACCCTTCAGTTTCTCTGAGTTTGGACACTAGCACCCAACCAAGACACTAGTGCTAGTTGTCCCCATTCCCTCTGGGTTCCCCTGACCTCTTTGTATTTTTATCACATATTTTGGGTCCTTTCTAGTTGTTTAGACATCTTATCTTTTTGGTAGTCGTCCTTTTCAGGGTTAATTATGAAATTCAAGCAAGGGAATCATATAAATATAAAGTTATGTGATCATAATAAAGGACCAAGCACTAAGCATTAGCTATCACCACCTAAGGTTGCATTTAAATTCCATTACAAGAGCACTCAAGCATCCATCTAGCATCCACACACAAGGGCAAGGGACTAATACTTCTACATATACACATAAGAGGGGAAGTTCATTATTTCATGCACACATTTATTTACATTTCTTACATTTAGCTACTTACTCACTATCAAGTGTGACACGTACAAGAGCCACCTAGGGCATGATTTCGAAACACACACACATAGAACTACATTGGGTCTGAGATGTAGTGCATCACTCACTCATAAGTTGACTACGTGATATCTGAGGATAGTCTGACCCCTCATTTGTATTATTTTCTTTTTGGGATTTGATGCACTTTTGAGGGTTTACAGGTCATTTATTCATTACAGGTTATCAATGACATCAGTGATCATTGTGTGGCTTACTAGCAGCGATAAGTGAAGGAAAATGAATACCTCGAGACCCTATGAAAGAGGTTTTATGAGGTTTTGAGTATTCATAGGAACCCATAATAAGTTTACAGCGCCTGCAAGTCCCCCTGACCCATTCCAGGTGCCCCACTCTAGGAAAATTATGTGGTTGCACAATTTTCTGAGGCTCTGTGTGACACTTCTCCCACTCTATTCACTACTTTGTCACTTCGGAATAATATAGGAATAATTGTGAATCAAATAAGTCTTTCTATCTATTCATTTGCAACTAGGGTTCCATAATAACTAGCTTATTTTGTTTGGGTCTATTTTGTACTTTAATATTTATTCATTTACTATTATATTACAATTAGATTTAGGCATTTATAAATTCTATTATTTCTTAATTATTTTGGTGAACCCGTCTCCCTTGAACACTCTTGGGTCTTTATTCTTCTTCATTTATTTTCTTACGTGCTCATCATCATGGATGTTTCCATCCATGCTTATTCACTGAATCATCTTGATTGTATCAATAAGATCAAATCCTATTTATCTAACACAAGTATATCCCTGCTCACACATCACCTAAAAATGTATATCATAAGTTGACCTCCACAATTTCTCTTAATGAAGTTCGCATTACTTTCACATCAGATGAGTTTCCTTTGAAAGTAATGTTATAACATGATACCCTTTGTATATTTAGGTTTGTATGAATAATATCGGGGTTAAGCATGGCTTAGTTGACAATGGTTATGGCCTCAACATTTGTAATATTTCTTTCCTGCATCAATTGGGTATTTCTGAAGATACTTTGACTCCTTCATCGGTCTCTATTTGTGGATTTGACAATATCCCCAAGTGTGTCTTGGGTACCACTATCCTCCCTGTTACTGTCGGTCCATGTATACTATCTATTCCATGTCAGGTAATGCCCAACAACCTTAATTATAATATTCTACTTGGGTGGCCTTGAATTCCATGCATGCATTCCCTTCAACTCTCCATACGCGCCTTAAACTCCTCTATCAAGGAGTTGTCTATGATGTTCCAGGAGATCCATCACCTTTTGCATATTTCCATTCTATTGAGCCCTTCGATAACGTTCCCATCTCTTCTACTTCTACTCACGATATTTATAAATATGGTATTAGATATAAATATTTACAACATTATGGCTTATCTAGTAGTGGTTTGGGCCCACTAGAAAAAGGAGATACAGAACCTTGGGCTATTCCTACTCAATCTAACAAATTTGGTTTGGGATACCATCTTCCGTCTATTTCTTCTTCAAAATCTTATATTGCATTAAAAACTTATTTACTTCCTCTAGTATACCTAGACCTCATCATTGATTCTAATACTAGTGTTTGGGATCATTTAGACACTATTGCAATTGATGATTCTATTATGGAATACATGGGAGTTTACTATCACCTCCCTTCTTCTCATTATAAGAGGCGTTATCCATTACTTATTAACGTTACTACTTACTTTGGAGAGTGTGATACACTCACTAACGGTACCAATCCTCATTATACTATTCCTATTGACTCATACATTGAGGACTGGTTAGATCTTCTCAATGAAGATACTATCCAGTACAACCTTGTCACTTCTGATCACCCACAAATAGTTTTGTTATTCGCTTCTCTCGCACTTGATGAGAAAAAGGATATCAAAAAATTTCTCCATGAATTCTATGATATTTTCACATGGGATTATAGTGATATCCCTGGTATTAACCCATTTGTTTCCATGCATAAATTTTTCCTTAACCCTTGTGTCAAAGTTGTTCGACAGAAAATCCGTAAAATGCACCCAAAAGTTGTACTCTTGGTCAATGAATAAATCCAACGACTACTACAATGCCTAGGGATAACAAACATTCCTACTATTATATATCATGTGCATGATAACCTATGCGGTGGCCACTTCTTTGGAAAGGCCAGTCACACAAGCTCTTATGTCAGGGCTACTATTGGCCCACTATGGAGAAACATTGCCTTGATTATGCTAAGTGCTGTGAAAAATGCCAAAAAGAAGGCAACCTCCACCATGCACCTGCCTATGACCTTCAGTCAATTGCCCCATCTTGGCCCTTTTCCTTATGGGGTTTCAAACTTATTGGCATGATCAATCCTGAGTCATCTGAAGGGTAGAAGTACATTATTATGACAACAAAATATTTTACTAAATGAGCAAAAGTTTCACCTCTACAAATTATCACTAGTCATGATATCTGTCATTTTATTATTACTCATATTACTACACACTCTGACATCCCCTATATCATCATTGAAAATGGATCCTATTTCAATAATAAGGATTTCAAAAGGTTTTGCACAAAATTCAAAATTAAACAATCATCCTCTACGCCTTACTACCCATAGGGTAAGAGACAAGATGAAGAAACCAATAAGACCATTGTCAAAATCTTACATAAGACTAGATACTAGCACTGATGATTAGAACAATCAACTCCTATATGCTCTCTAGGCCTACCATACTAGTGTGCATACCCCCATGAATGCTACACCATTCTCCCTATTATACGATGTTATATCCATCATTCCTCTGGAACTTGAAATTCCATCACTACACGTCTCACTCAAAGGCATATTAAAAGGCAATGAATATCGAGAAAATGTTTACATGAGTTGGAGATGCTTAATTCCCTCTGGGTCCAAGTTCTTGAGAGTCTTTGAGTATATCAATCTCGCATCTCTCAAGCATACAAATGCAAAACTTTCCCTCACAAGTTCAATGTGGGTTACCTTATTCTAAAATAAAATAAAAAAACACAAATGTTGAGGCCTCTCTTAAAGAAAGTTCAAACCCAACTGGTTAGGCCCTTATGCTATCACTGATAAACTTGGGGGTGGTTTCTATCACCTTGATACCCTCCTTGGTAAGCAAATTAAAAACCCAATTAACATTATGCATCTAAAACGATATTATGCATAAAAATTACACTATTACCTGATGACGCACTCTTGTGCTATGGTTCACACTTGACTATTAAGGGGCATATTATATACATTAACCTCACACAATACACACTACACACTACACATCATACATTACACACTTTACATATCATGCATTCATCTCTTTCTACAGAACACCTCTATGCATTAATGATATATCATTCTTGCATCTACTTCTACACACTATGGTCAATACCGTATGATGCACTCTAGTTCCACAGTCCATACTCAACTACTAAGGGTCTACATCTCAAATGGATATCACCACACTCATGAATTCACCCACTCACTCACTCCCTACACTCTATGCTTTATCGCTCACATCTTTCTAGTGCATACATTCAAACCATTTCCTGATGATGCACTCTTGTTCTATGGTTCATTCTTGACTACTGAGGGGGCATGTATAAATGAAACTCATATCATAAACAGTCATTCACATTTTCTCAAGGGACGTGCAGATCCTATCACACTCATACTCCATTCAATTCCATCTCATTCATAGCATACTGCATATCTTGGTCGCATTTATTTTTGCTTACGTATACTTGCATGATAAATCTTGCTTATTATGTTAGCTAGATACACTGTATGTCATTATCTTTTCCATTTACACATAATTGTTCACTTTATTTCTATTTGTGATCATAGATTCTATAGATCGATACACACAACATGGATGCTTGGCGTAGTACCTCATAATAGTCTCACATCAACTCCTGAGTTCATCCACTTTCGTACACTATAGGTGTTTTTGTTTCATTTTTCATAGCACCTTACTGTATCAGACTATACAAACTTTGACATACTTTTTATCTCTCTAACATGTTAATGGGTGCTTCATGTGCAACATTTGTTTTACATATCTATTTGTTTCAATGGTTTTCTAGTACATTTCTTTCTCTTGTCTCTCATTGCTTGTCATTGTTTGCGGGATTTTCCATATGTCTTTCTTATTCTATGATTATCTATATGATTGCAACTATTATGGACTGGATTATCTTGTGACATCATGAGTGATGTCCCATATTTGAAACCCTCTTTTCGTGGTCTATTTTTTATTCTTGCGTGTTTATACTTTATTTTTTGTGCCTAGTTTACACATTGTATTTTACATGTGTGTTGTTTATCTTGCTTGTACTAACACTTGTATCCTAGCCATTTTGTTGTGTGTGCCTTGGTTTCTACCAAACACACTCCCTCCCCCTACAAGGCATCAATTTGAACACATCATTCAGTCCTCTTTTGGGTTGCATACTCCTCGGAAACGTCACATGCACACCAAATGAGGGGGGCATATATCGGGTGAATTAGTCACCCCATACAATAGTTCACAATCATCACATAACATAGTTCAATACCGGTACAAAACAGTCATCAGTCACAACAATGACTCAGATCCTGACTTGGGTCCTTACGAAAACAAAGACACTAACTCCCAGACCTGAAAAGTAATGTCTGGGTACCCCTGACCCTTCGTTGACACCTGTGACCAGGGGGAAATTACAAAACATTTGTCAATTCAACACATTTCTTATCACTTCACACAGTGGATTTTACAGGACATCATCCCTTCAACACTACGCAACATTTTATACTTTTACGTTGGATCTGAACTATTTCAAAATGGATCATATTTTTACATACCATCTGTAGTGGTGTTCACATTTCAAGAAGTATTTAAAGGTTGGAGGATGACACAAGAATTTTCTCCCTACACTTATTTAGTTCTTGGCATGAAATCACCCAAAAAATTGTTCATCCCAAATCATCTTCAAGATCCTTTCTATCTCATTCACTCATCATGGATTAGGTTCACATGTTCCTTTTTGTATTTTCACACACTTCTTACATACTTTTTACTTGTTTTGATCATATACACACGTATTTGACTACTTGATCATTCTTCTCTTTTGTAGGTTCATCCTTATGAGAAGCGGTAGTCGCATCACATCAACAACATCATTCACGCATCAATAAAAATTAACACATTAGCATCTACGTCAACAACATGTACAACATGAAATCTACACATACACTCTTGCCCTAGGATAATCATCATCAATTTTCACTTCCTCTTCTCGAGCTTCTACGCATCACATTTTTATCACTGCCACACTTTTTCTTATCTCTCAACACATTTTTTTCCATCAATCTACATGGTTATCAGGTACAGATCTTCTATCTACTTTTATATCATCGAGCATTCACTGAAAAAACATAAAGTGGGGGAAAATGTAGACACTAAATCATGCACTTTCGGTATTTAACTAGTCCTGATCGCATACTATTGTTCATATGATTCCTAAGTAAGAAAAGTACCAATTAACCCATGTCTTTGGTCAAATTTACTTTCTTTCTGTTATTAATTTTGGTCTTAGACACCTTCTTTCCTATTTTGACCTTCGAACCTTCCGTTTCTCTAAGTCTAGACACTAGCGTCCAACCAGGACGCCAGCACCAGGCGTCCCTATCCCCTCTGGGAACCCCTGGCCTCTTTGTACTTTTATCACATCTTTTGGGTCCTTTC
This sequence comes from Taxus chinensis, assembly GCA_019776745.2. Classification (NCBI taxonomy): domain Eukaryota; kingdom Viridiplantae; phylum Streptophyta; class Pinopsida; order Cupressales; family Taxaceae; genus Taxus; species Taxus chinensis. The sequence goes on along the minus strand of CM034146.1, from coordinate 712,349,594 downwards.
TTGACATTTTGGGCATTTTATCTTGTTGGTACTCATCCTTTTTGGGGTTAATTATGAAATTCAAACAAGGTAATCATATAAATATAAAGTTATGTGATCATAATAAAGGACCAAGCACTAAGCATTAGCCATCACCACCTAAGGTTATATTAAAATGCCATTACAAGAGCACTCAAGTATCCATATAGCATAAGAGGGGAAGTTCATTCTTTCATGCGCACATTTATTTACATTTATTTCATCTAGCTACTTGTTCGCTATCAAGTGTGACATGCACAAGACCTACGTAGGGATTGATTTCGACACACACGCACTTAGAAATAAACTTGGTCTGAGATGTAGTGTGGTGCTTGGTTGTAAGTTCACTGCGTGACAGTCGAGTATAGTTTGACCCCTCATTTTCATTATTTAGGTCATTTATTCATTGCAAGACATCAACGATCATTTTGTGACATACCAACGAAAATAAATGAAGGATAGTGAATACCTTGTGACCCTCTAAAAGATATTTTCTTAGGTTCTGAGTAGTCATAGGCTCTCATAACAGGTTTGCGACACCCACAAGCTAACCCATTCCAAGTGCCCCAGTTTAAGGAAATCCTGCGGTTGCACAATTTTCTGACGCTTTGCATGACATTTCTTATTGTAAGTGACAAAGAAATGTGACGGGGGGTGAATCAATCCCCAATAAAAAAAAAATTCACTCTATACTTCAAACATCAAACACACATGCTCATGAAACACATATATTAATACATGGTCACAATTAGATATAGTTCACCATGAAATAAAATTTATCAAAGAAAGGATTCATGTATACATATCAATAAGAACACAATATATACTCAAAACCTTTATTTATTTATATTCAAATCAGATCACAACAAATAATGGCTTCAATAATACATCAACAAGATATAATCAAGTGATATCAATGCAATCACCTATGTCTCTTGAATACACAAGAGTATATTCCTCATTTTCACAAGACTTCATCTCATAATCAAACATGTAAATACTTATGAGACCTATAAATAACATCAACACACTCTAAATATAACTATCAACACATGACACCTACTCTTTCCTCCATAAACTCACTATCGATGAAAAGTTTCATCATCCTTTTCTTTGCTCAAATCCACCTCATGAAAACACCACCAACTACTGACCTATAATGAAATTCTAGGGGTTTTGGGCTAGGTCCAAGGGGTTTTTCTTTACAACAAAATTTTCTTCAAAATAAGGTAAAAGGGGTTCCAAAAGATTAACATCATACAGCACCCAAAACTTCACTTTTATAGCATATTTTTTATTCAATTCAAAATATGTTTGTTTTAATCCTTTTTATCAACCATACCAACTTAAAATCATCCCATAAGAATCACTAGAACAGTCAAAAATTACACATATAGGTCAGCCTAGCAAAAACCCTCATTCATGCACCAGAAATCCTCAAAATCCCATCATTTGAATGAGAAAAATCCCCTAACACAAAAAATATTTTTGTTCAAGCTCTAAAAATAACCACAAAGGTTTAAAATGACAATTAAACATAATATATGGTCACAATTTTCATGAATCAATCAGATTATTTCATTTAATGGTCCCAGTAGCTCATTACCTACAAAAAGCACCTATTTCCAGCACCATGTCTTCATCTTTTGGCCTCACGATCACCGAAGAACACCTAAACTATAGCATGTGACCACTAAATGGATATCCCAGAACTTGTAGAACACTTCTAGGATAGTTTGAGCTCATGAAACAATCACTGGTTGAAACCATAGAAACTTTTACCTTCACCAAATCAAGCTTCCCAAAAATTATTTTTACAAATACAACTAGTTTTCACCCTTCCGAATACATTCAAGACCTCAAAATGGAATAATTTGATTCCAAGTTAATCCATATTCACATTCCAGGTGATAGAAAGCATTAACCAATCCATTTCATAAACTAACCAACTCAATCTTTTAGTAAAAGTAGTTCTGTCCTGAAAAGAAAGAAATCTTCTTTCTCAAAAATATACCTAGGAACCATGACAAAATTCACCATGAAGAGAAAAAACTTATATCAATGGAAATATCTATGAATTATATTTCTAATAAAACTTTGATCACCTCATAAATCCTCCTATAGCTCATGCAATGTCAACTTTACTGAAGACTACTTCTAACTGCCCCAAAACTTCCCTTTGACCAATTGTCATAAATGAAGCATACTAGACCATTTATCAGCATCAACATGACCTAAAAAATATCATGGAAATCAATAATAACTCACATAAATCATATAATAATCATTTATTTTAACTCCTTTGGACAACCTTGTCCCAAATTGAACTTCTTCATAAACATGCTTATTTGAGTGGGGTCCACCCATCACCACAAGCTCTACCATACCTTTTTAGAAACATGGAGGAGTCCTATAAAATTAATAATCATCATCCAAGAATAATCAAGCAAAAATTTCCACTTAGGAATAAAATCTCTCAAACCACTTTTAATTCTCATGCAAATCACAAAATTCAAAGTGACCATCAGAAGATCCAATTAGAGCATGAAAAGACCTTGTTCTTGACCTTGTTTCACCAAAATTGACATAACATGCAAAATACTCATCATGGAAGCCTGAAATTTTTCCCACATCACCATGACATACCCTTCATACATCTTCGATCATTAAAATTTCATAAATATCTCTCAATAATTCCATCCACTGAGACTTGCATAGCTATCCCTTATGGTTTTTCACTGTAAAGGCTAGGGTTAACTGAAATAACACTATTACTCATCATAGAAACACTCAAAAAGATCCTAACATATCTATTACACCATAAATAAACTACCTACATGCATCCATGATCTCATATAGCTCCATAACTCATCCACGTGTAATCTAATAGCCATACCTTATCCAAATGAGAACATGTAACATGGTCACCAACCTATATCTGCACCCTAAAATTCATGTGAGTGCCCACTCACTCCAAAAACATGCTCTCTATCATGGAAATATGCTTCTCAATTCACCAAGAAGCTCATATCACCATGAAATTTCACTTAGGCTAGCTAGATCACCTAATTAGGTATGCAAGGACAAGCCATCATCACTGGATCACCTGATATCATCATGAACACATCTCAATCATCATGTCATCATCATCCTCAGGATGCTCCGACTCTACTCCATCATCCAATTTTTCATTAAAGAGGTTTTTCATGAATGACAACACCTATGTAATAGCAGGCCAACACTTCTCCTGCTTTGCTCACTAGTTCACACTTCGGCATAACCCAAGAGTAATTGTGAATCAAATAAGTCTTTATATCTCTTCATTTGCAACTAAGGTTCCATATTTAATAGCTTATTTTTATTGGGTTTATTTTATACTTAATTACTTATTCATTTACTGTAACATTGTAATTGGATTTAGGCATTTATAAATTCTATATTTTCTTAATCATCTCCACTCTTGCAGGATTCATCACCTACTGTAAGATGAGTGGTCAACTATCCCACATCGCATGAATACACCTTATTGTAATCAATTCGCTACTTATAAAGTTCCACAAACATGGGGTTATCATTTTTCTTAGGTGTTTTATTACATGCAAACAAATCCTCAACTAAGTCCAACATCTTACAACTTGTGTGTTTTCTTGCACCCTTCTTTTCTTGATTTTTGTGCTTCACGCTCTTTTTGTAGACGCACCATGGAGGATGCTCTTTCATTACTTGAGCTTTGTAGGATTTTTTCTCATCCTCCGCCACTTATTCTTGGTAGAGATAATTACACATCATGGCATGCTTCTATGGAACGTTACTTTAATCACAAGGGCCTTTATCTCTTTCAGTATGGGCAAGTCCCTACACCCACATATCATTATCGTCTTGAAGACTAACCTCGACATGTCTGACTATATTGTTGGTCACTTGATGTTACATGTCTCGAGACATCTCTGCCTTCATGTGGCACACTCACACCCTCCTCACACTATTTGGAGAATTTTTCAATCTTTATTTAGAAACCCATTAGAGACATGTTCTCGTGAGAATGTGCAACATGGAAATTGACAATTTCCGAGCACGACAACTATACCCCTATGCCAAAATTTTCATGTTTTATCATTCCTAAGAAACCCCGGATATGCTCAATCAATCCAAATGAATTCCCAACCAATGTCATGATATTATCCTAGGTGATTTTAGGAAATTCCATTCATTCCCCCTAGGTGATTTTAGGAGTTCATTGAAAATGTTTTCTTTTGGCAGTATAGGGAAGGGCTATTGTTGGCCTTTTCGGGATTGGATCAACCCCCCTCGAGCAGATCAGAAGGGTAAAATTCAACACAGAGGTGAATGAAAAACCTTATAACATCATGGAAATGATTTTGGAAGGCTTTGGTAAGTTCTAAAAGACTTGGAGCAGTCTAAGTGAAAACAGGGTTCATAAGCCTAGGTAGTACATAGGCCTAAAACAGTTGTTGGGCTTCAAACGAAGATTACGGGAGCTCTGGATGGATTTAGAAGTAAAACAAAACATCGTCGGAAAGAGGATTCCAAGACCTACATGATGGTAAAATAATATTTTTCACAAAACCTTGACGCATATGATTGGAAGATAGTTTTTCTCAAGTACAAGTGGAGTCCCAGATCAAAAATCCGATTTTTTAGGGATCATATGATCGAATAAAAGACATGAGACCCACATCATTGGATTCAAAATTCCATTTCCAGTCATGATCATATAACATTTCACCAATAAATTCCAGTGGAAGCTCAAGTTATCTGCATTCCAAGTTACCCTCTCAAAGGCAGTTCAGGACTTAGTCATTTTTTCAAGAGGACACGTGCCAACACTAGGAGCCTGGTGGGATTTCATGTCCCCCACGTCCCCTCAGGTTAGGTACATCACCCCTTGGGAAAATGCACCCAGCCCTCATGTGACCCTTGGGAACCTCATATGACCTCCAGACATGGCAGTTCAGCCCTCAAATGCTTATTTGGAGCATGCATTCCCTGCCATCAGATCGGTCGCCATGTGTCAGCTCCAGGACCAACCTTGGAATTTGATGTACCTAATGCACATGAGGTGGGGGACATAAGGCTTTGGAAAATGTGCCTAACCCCTATGGGGAGTCTTCTGGACACCCATGTGACCTCATTTCAGCTCCCAGTGCTTTAAAGCAATTTTTTTCCTCCTTCATCCCCTGTCGTTGGATCTAGTGCCCACGTGTCACTATCTTGCTCATTGTGGAAGTTGATGTCCCTTGCGTCCCTGAGGTCAGGAACATCAAGCTTTTAAATTTTTTCCCTAACCCTAATTTTGCATATCTTTTTAAAATCTCCCAAGTGTCGCTTTCTTCATTTCTAACTTCTAAACATTTTTGTGCACTCCGTTCCTCCATTTCCTCTTCTGCAACATTCTACCGTCACTCCGCCATTACAAATGCTCAGACCAGCTCGACCCAAGCATTGAAAAAAACTCCCCACGGTGATTTGTAGGTCTCAGAAGGATCTTTCATCAAAACAAGAAGGAGAAACGAAGAGCAAGGAGAGAACAGTGAAAATCCCCATAGCCTAAAAAATGAAGATCTAAAGAAATGTTGCAAACCGGTACATGAAACAACAAACCAATTGTTGTTGTTCATTCCTCTGTCCAAGACCATCAGAAAGACACCTTCAAACTCCCCCCTTGTGTGATAGAGAAGCCACAATGAAGAAATCTCATTTCCGGCTCAACGAAGAAAGAAATAAGACTTCCCGTCAAACTAGTTGCTGGATTAAAGTAAGATCGCACGTGAAGCACCAGAAGACAAAATCCAACATCAAAAATATAAATTTCATTGTAAATGGAGGAGAAAACCAGACCTAAAATTTTCAGGTCCATTAATGGATGTCGTACCCAGAAGCACTATCAGGTCCGCAAATAAAAACTTTAAAATCTCCTGGATTATTAAGCGAGCGGGCCCAAAATTTCAAAAGGAGGATATTAGGCAAAAACCCATATCAAAAAAACTTTGTTCCACGTCAATCTGACTCCCAAAGGTAAACTTTCTGAAAATAGCAGGTCTACTACATAGGAACTTCTATTTTGGGAAAGTCATCGATAAAAGAACCTACGAAGAAGATGAAGACATTGGAGGTAAACTACGACTGAAAATTTCACCAGAACAGAAATTGTTGGCAATTACTAAAAATAGTAAGTGGCCCCTTGAGCACCTGCTAAAAATAGAAATTTTATCCAGAAGAAATGAGGAACATGAGGAGAAAGAGGAAAACTAAGCTACAACATTCAAGTTGAAGATCGAGGAATTTCTTTTCCACACTTACTAAAAATAGTAAGTTGCTTTTTTGAAGGGAGAGATATGAAGACGAAAATGGACAGGTCAGAAGCCCATCATAACCCTTTTCCTGTGAGTATGATGTGGAAGACAAACGATGTCTTGTACATGGACCCGAATGACCTTAAAATTCAAACTTCAAATGAGAAAATTTCTGAAATTTGAATAGCTATATAAGCCACATGTCTACAAACCATGGCTATTCTAGGAAATCCTCCTGTGGAAAGACCCGAATTTATCTTCCACATCCAAGAAGATATCACTTCTAATTTGAGAGAAGCTATTTGCCATAACAGACAAAGTGCCAACCACTACTTCATTGCCACGAGAATCCTCGACCTTGAAGAAGAACGCGTTGTTGAATTGGAGAGGCAAAGAGAAATTCCAGCACCACAAAGGTGAGCATAGATTTCTAAGCTGGCAGATAGAAGGTACACCCGGCAATAAGAGGCAAGGAGGACAAACCAACCCCATTTTTGAAGAACTTCAAAGAAGACAAGAGCTGCTCAGAATTCAGAGGCCTTCCCTTTGTTAAGTAATCAGTCACATTGAGAACCTGAGTGTTGCTAATCCTTTGGATGGTGAATTTCCATACATCAATGAGAACGTCGAAAATTTCACTTATGTAGAAACTGAAGAAGAAGTTAGAGAAAGAGAAGCAAGAGCGGAAGAGGAAATAAGGGATCAACTTGACGAAATCAAAAGAATTCAAGCCGAGGCAGATGAAAGAGAAGTAACAGAAACCGCAAGTGAACAAGGACTATATGACTCATGATCTAATATTCGAGCCAGTTCAAGAGGTCCCGCATGTTGTTGACTCCGAACTATCCTCTCATTCAAGATTTCTCCTCCTTCATCAGGACAAAGAATGGTTGATGCGCCTATCATTGAGCTTGAAACCGACAAAATGTTTCCGTGGATGCAGTGAAACGATCATTCTCAACACTCGCAACGGTGCAACAAGTAGTAGCTCCCGATATATCAGCAATTGTCGCATGATGGCGAGGAATAAAGAATACAAAGAGAAGATCGAGGAACTAGAGGAGCAAGTGCAAACTCTTTCCATCTTATGTGCAACACTTGGTAGAACCAAGCACTATAACACTACCTATTGAGAAAGTGGTACCTATTAACAGCTTCGATCTGGAATTCATCAAAAGAATGCACGAGTTCACGATGCAAGGACCGAGAAAATAAGGAATGGATTGATTAAATCTCTGAAAAAAGGAAGTCAGTCACTTCAAGAGGCGGTCAAGTTCTTTGCATACATGTGTGCGCCACCGCCAACATGAACACGAGCACTCAAAAAAGAAGTGGAGAATAGTCAAAGAATGGAGCCAGGTCCACTGCAACAACTCTTCCCTCATCATAATTCTTCTTATTCTTCTTCTTCATCTTCTTTCTCCCTCTCTCTTCAATGTTATATTTTTGCGTTGAGGGTTGCACCTTTTTAAAAATGACTTAAGTGACTTTAGAAATATAATGTAAATTAAGTCACCTTGCTATTATAAGAGGGACTTAAATATTTAAAGTGGAATATGAATAGTCTTAAGTCATATGAAGGTATTCAAAAGGTCATGAGGTAGATGAAGAGTCATATTCTCTTCTGTCAATTATAAATCCATTCCCATTTCAAAGGGTTGGCGATTAATCTTGTAGACTCAAGAGTGCATTCTACCTTGAGAGAAAGCAAAGGAGATAGCCATTTTCTTCTACTCTCTTCCCCTTTCAAATTTCTTCCATTCCTACACTATGTACAACTTTTGTTCAAGCATCAATACAAGAAGAAAGGGTTTCTAGCTTTCTTTAACCAAGGTATTTCATGACACTTTGTTCTCATCAAATTCTATTTGGTCTTGTTGTCATTTACAGGGTTGTTTCTTCTCATAAATGCATGTGATGAAGTTTCTAACTAGTGTGTGTGCAGGAATCTGATTTTCTACCTGCAACGTTAGTTCTCTTACCTCCATTCTCACTCCCTTTCCCCACTTCCAGACAATGTCAACTCTTGCAGGTATATGCAAGCATTTGTTGCAGGGTCAATGGAGTGCCCCTCTTGGATCCCCGGTCGAAAGGCCACCATAGAAATTCACCTTTTCATGTGTATGTACAGTACAACAGCTACACCAGTTAAGCAGAGGGACTTAGATTCCCAGAGCGTTGGCAAGAAATCCACAATTTTGTCCACGTGACAAATTTTCTCGCCAACAAGACCACCGTTGCTCCTTCTCCTAATAGTACAATTGTCCCTTCTTCTTCATGTGATGACATTTGTTCTAATACAGACTTACTTGTTTCTATCTCTGATGAATAGGATTTTTCTTCTAGTTCTAATGACGAGAGCACTATTAGGACTACTCTTAGCCGTATTTCAGATAATGTTGATACTCCTCCCTTCCCATCATACATCGGGAAATCTTGTTCCCAACCTCATAATTTTATTACATCTTCCTCCTTTCCACTTTTTGTGTGTGGGGCCCTTTCCACTCCTCCTCCATAATTTGATTCATACCTATCAGACATCACTTTTCTGTTTGTCGAGCCACCCTTTAGGGACAAGTATATGCCAGAACTTCATCGTCTCTTCACAATGCCTACTTATGATGCAATACAGAGATTTTATCATCCTTTTACATGTGTTTTGGAGGAGTCCATCATCTCCTTTTTAGGGAATTCCCCTTTTGGGACTATTATCACTTCCACTTTTTCGGAGACCATCACTAATCCACCACTTCTTGTGGATCCTCTCTCTATTGTTGTGGGGGTTGTTGTTTTTCCTTCACTTCACTTGGGAATCATTTCTGTGGATGTTCCTCTTTCACACTCTGAAATTTATACACTCATGGAATTAATTTCGGTTTCTTTGCACTCATTTGTTAGAGATATGCCACATTTTAGTGGACCATATTCAGAGTTCTTCGTACTACTGCCTTCGGTTTCCTTCGCGGAGTGGGAAGACTTCAAGTACTCCATTTTTTTCCTTCCCAATGGAAAGAACATTGTTCAATGTGGTTGGATATTCTTTAGTCTAGAGGACGAGGACCACATCATCGATGCTCTTCTTGGAAACTTCCTAAAAATGTAGAGTTCAGATCCGACTATGGCTTCACATCTTCTACAGTTCCTCTTGTCTACCTCCTCTCTTATCTTCTTCTTCAAGAGATATTACAATTTGTACATGGGTACCTTATTAGGATTTTAGTTTTTGGGACCCATTTGACGCAACTTCTTAGGTTTTTAGGGGAGTCTTCTATCTCTTATAAGCGGATATTTTTTCCCACTGGGTTTTCCTCTGCTACTTGAGATCCTTTTTTCATGGGTGCCTCATCAGGTGTAGCTGTTGAGACCATTTCTCATTCCTGACTTTTTGCCTCATCCTAAGTTATGATAAACGGGGATTTTTAATGTGTGTACTTTCCTTGTTATCTTGTGGCATTGTCTACATCATGTGGAAAGTCCTCTCACTTATGTGAGATCATAGGTCTTAGGTGTCTTAGGGGATATGGCAGATTCCTTCGTAGATTTTTTCATATACTTCAATATGCATTAGTGCATCATAAAAGAGTTATTTTCCATTTAAGGAATTAAACTCCTCTTCTTCACTTGTGGAGGTATGATTGTCATGCATTGGGAGTTACACATCACTCCTATTTGTACCCCTTTTTTTTCAGATCGATGAGTATGAGTAGACCTTTTCTTTGCATGCACATTTCATTGTTAAATGCTTGTTTCCTTATGGAACTTCATCACGCTACCATTCGAGTGAAAATCGGTTGATGTGCACATTATCCCACATGATCATCATTCTCTCTTTCTTTGTCACACATAAAATTCAACGATCTTATGAAGGAGATCATGGAATATATGGGTCATAGCTCATTGGTAAGTTACTCAAAAATGTTTATGGTCAAAAGGAATTTTGACATAGTAATAAGTTCCCCATTTGGTTTTGAATGTGGTCTTATGTGTATATTCAGGTGCTATTTGGATTTGGTTATATCCTAAAATATTTGTCCATAAGGTATATAACATCTCATAGTTTTTCATGACATCAACGATGGTGTTGATGGAAGGTACCAGACATTATCCTTTGGACATGCAAGGTTGAGATTGTGAAAGTCAATATAAGTTTTAATGACGAGCATGTCATTCTTCTTAATGAGGATGATATCGAATACCCATTTATAATAATCAATGGGGTGAATGAACTTAACATCAATAATATTAACAATTTATTCATTGAACAAGTTATAAATCTCATGGGGAACTTGCAAATCTTTATACAAAATAGAGTGGTGTCAAGGTAGGTGATAATGTTATGGAAAATAATGTCAGGGTAAATGTGAGGAATGTTGAAATATCCAAAAGTAAATAGCTCTTTGTTTTTGCAAAGGTATTCACTATGTTTATCGTGGAGAGGGGGAAAAAAGTTACCAAACATGATAACACGAGAAGGATCATCATTAATTTTTACATTAAAGATGTTTTCATTTAGCATAGTATTGCCATCTTGAAAATGATATGGTACTTCAAGAATATTTATGGCCAATTCATTGACAATGTTAGCTGCAACAATGAAAGTGTCAAAAAGTGAAGTGTTATTATGGAGGTATCCTCTTTTATGATGTTGTGAAGGAAGGATGTCCTCACGAGCATTAAGTATTTCAATAATGGCCTCATCATTTTCAATAGTTGGTAGGGGATCATTATATTTAACATGTATATCGAGGGACACATATCTCTTACAATCATAAAACTCATGATAACTAATTTGGAGTACATCCAAGACATTACATCTAGACTGACATCAAGAAGGGAAGATAAAGGAGAAGCATTTATATCAATGGGATCACCTATGTTGATAGTACAAGGGATGATAATGTTAGTAATAGATGACTTAGGAAAGATGGGATCATTCATGCTAGTAGCATAGGGTCTGATGGCATCAGAAAAAGGTGATAGTAATGGATCATTCATGTAATACTCGGGTGGACTATCTGCATCAGATAGAACAAAGCTATGTTTGGTAGAGTTAGATTTGGGCATGAAAAAATATAGAAGTGGATGGGAATGGGGTATGATGTGAGATTTTTTGAAGTACCCAAGGAGTATCGAAAAATAACATATTGGATGGTGGAAACATAGGGTAATATACCCTCATCCTCACTATTGCTAATTTCATAAAAAGGAGAGTTGAAATTGTAAGATGTAGATATCATATGGATGTATGTGCTCATGTCAAATTGTGTTGATAGTGAACGAAAGTAAAATAGCATGATTAAATGTGAGTCCCAATCGTGGTCCCAATATAATCGCCATCATTTATAGAGGCGGGAGTAGTGTGGATGATGGGAGTGTTATGGGGCATATTGTGTTTGATGGATTCTTCCAAATGTTGTGAGTACCATTATGATGAAAGAGAATGAGGGGACATGGATCCAAAAAGAGGTGTACGATTTCAAGTCCATAATTTTGTGTAGATGAAGGAGGAGGAGACATTGAGAGGGATTTCCTCAAATTTGAAGATGGGAAGAAATTTATCCTGAGGTAACATAATTGGAGGAATCCATAATGTGATATTATCGGGAATTTGTTTTTTTCTAACCATGTTTTGTAATTCGTTTGGCTCATCATCATACGAGTATGTTAGGGGTGACATGAATATCGAGTTTGTGGTCATAAAACTCATTATATGGAATGATACATATAATGGTCATATAGCGGGAATACAAAAAGGTTTTTTGGGAAAAGGTATAGGTATATCCCAAGGATTACAATCAACATTATGCATATACCATTGATAGTTATGGATTACGATGTGATTGCATGCATGCGGTGTATCCATGGGTAACCGAGCAAGAGGTTGTAGGAAAGAGGATGATGAAACACCATGATTTTGTTTTTGGATTTTCTTGGAACCTACCATGATGGGAAACCAAATATGGCCAAGGGGGATTTTCATGATTTTTATCGATCCAATGATAGGTAAGTCATGTATGCTTTAGATCATGAACCCAGAAGCCCAAGTTTTGACTAAAGGAAAAAGGGAACAAGATTAATGCTATAGATTTCATCCAATAAAAACTCATCTTACTTGAGAATCGTGGATGATGACGATAACAATATCTCATTTTTTATCATAACATTTTTTGATAGTTTGATAATAAGAGTCTTGGTGTTTGAGGGAGGAATGGTGGTTTCACTGTTATGAATCTCATGTTTAGGTGGAGTAATAGGAGTGTCCTACAAATCATCAAAGACATCCTCCAAGTGATAGACATATTGCATAAGGAATTTTTAATGCTTTGGAGAAGTACACATGAGTTCCATCAAAGAGATCTTATAAATCATAGAATTAAGTTCATCCTGAAGATTCCATTGTGGGCCTAAGATAAGTGCAATAATGGAATTTGGGGTGAATGAGATGAAGGGAGATGCCCTATAGTTGAAGGAGGTTTACATATTTAAGAAACCTTATTGGAGGGAAGTGGTATATGATCTGTATGGGAATCTTCTATGTCCGGATTTGGAGGAGGCTCAACTAAAGGAGTGTACTCATTGCTTGGGTTTTTAAAAGAGGTATCAATGAGCTTTTGATCATTAGCGAAAGGATTTTTGGATTGTATACGGGGTCCTTGTCAGGCAAGATTATGTCGATAATTTGCTTTAGCTGCATTGACATATTGTGAATTGATGTAGTTACAATAAATAAGACCCTTTAATAGTAACTACAAAAGTGGTTTATAGGTTATTTTTTATAGTTGGTCCTAGATTTTGTTAGGAAATAAATTAGTTGTTTGAACATTATTGTTCTAAGTAGTTGAAAAATTGGTGATAATGAGTTGTAAATATAATACAACTCATTAATAAAATATTAGTTGGAGATTGGATTTGTTCTTTACAACTCACGTATAGTGAGTGATAGTTAGAGGAATAATAGGACAACTAAGATTTATCTCTTAATTGTTGATAGTCTTTGACTCCACCTATCTAGGAGTCCAAAATCATATAAATGTAATCTCTTGTATGAATAAAAATATGTGAGAGTTTATAATGTTTGTCTTTAATGTAATTATACCAACATAAACTCTAACCAAATATAGCAGATTGGTGGTCCTTACAAGCTTGCATGAGGGATTGATATTTCTCATAAAGTTCTTGGAAAATAGCATCAGTATCAAATTGGGGTCCCAAGAAATAAATTAAGAGAATCCTTTTTTAAGATCCCTATAGTCCTCATGGGAAGGAATCAAATTTGAGGGGAATGTTTGAATTTTATTGTGAAGGTTAAATATTGGACCAGCCCTTCAATGATAAAAAGATGGATGAATATTTTACACTTCATATATGAAAAGAATAACTCAAGTACATACATCATAAAAATTAAGAATATTTTTTTAAATGAGAATTTGTTTTTTTAATTCACCAGTTGATTAGCACCTTATATAAAAAAAACTATTATGTCATATATAAGCATGATGCCCCATGACATTTACATGTAGGATAAACAAAATTTTCATTGAATTCAAATTTCTAGTAAAAAGGGCCAGTAATCCAAACAAAATGACCCCTCAATCATAATGGTGTAAAAATTAAGTTGCATATATATGCTGGTAAAATAATCAATTTATGATGTAAAGAAAGCCGAAATTCGTAATATTATAAATTCCTAAAAGTCATCATAACTAAAACAAGAATTAAATATTTTTAATAAATAAATACATAAACAAACAATTGAAATGAGACAAAAAGACACAGATTAGTAAACACATAAATACCATCGAACTATGTGTGGGGACACTAGGGTATCTTATCAAAATCATTAAGAAAACTTGCAAATAATAAAATAAATAACTTTAACTTCTACATGCATTTTAGTGCTAAAATTAAAACCAATTTGGATTCTTAAACACTTAAAATAAAAAAAATCCATTTACATTTTAAACCACTAAAATTAAAACCCATGTAAATTATTAACTAGTAAAAATGCGTTGAATTAGATATTTTCTGTAAAATCTAAAGAAAATGCACATCCATACATTGAAACACCCACACTAACCTTGTCACCAAGAGATACATCAAGAAAATATTGGTGAGATTTTAAGATCCAAGAGCTTCACCTTATGCACAATATGCATTCAGATCTACTACACATAAATGATGTTTTATCAAATTAGACTACTCCATTAAACACACACATCCTTTGTAATCCTCCTTAAATATGTTCATAACCCTCTTCCTTAACTACTTAGGCACAGAGTTGAGCATCATTATCTTGAGCACAACTGTAAAGATTAAATTCTTGTTGGTCTCCACATCACTGCTATTGAACAACAATTAGGGAGAAGATAGCGATTCTGACTTGGAGGCGTTCTTTCAATGGATGAAGAAGATTATCTCTACCTATTCTCCTCCTCTGAAATGAGATCATGTCCTCTTCCCTGCATTTTGCCATCTTAAATAGGTCTAACCAAGCTTTGCACTAGGAAGCAACTCAACACTTAGCTCAGTTATTCTTTGCAAGGATCATAATAGTTGACATTGAAAATTTTAGTGGAGAATAATTGAAATTTTTGCGAATATTAGGAATTTTGGAATATGAATTTGGATATTTTTATGACCCATAGCAGTGCCCACATTTCGCCCAAAATTTCCACAAACATTAATTTTTCCCATGTGAATAGCCAATGGATCTCCAACCCCAACGTATATTTATTCTTGAATCAACACGTGATTGACGAACCAAGAAATCTATAGAACCTTCTTGGTCATTTTGTCTCATTCGCTAACATGTTTGGAATGTTTTTTGAAATTTGATTAAATTTTCCATATATATATATATATATATATATATATATATATATATATGTATATATATATATATATATATATATGTATATATATATATATATATATGTATATATATATATATATATATAGAGCTAGATGATAAAAACCAATCACTAAGCGCAACTTAATCACTTCGAAGAGGGCCAAAATGCAAACACATGTCCCTGTTGATGCTCTTGATCTGTGCCATGTGTCTCCTTGCTTGGCCGCCGCGTGTCCTCCATTGATTGCTAACCCAAGACCTAACCTCAGCTCTGGACATGAAAGTTATAATAATTATGGATTATTTTGTGGTCTTAAAGTCTGCCAAAAATATTTGGTTAGGAGAAATCCAAAATGGTGACACATGTCATTTCTTTGGCGGGATTTTGGATGTTTGGTGGAGTCTTTATAACTAGTGGGTATATTAAATTTAGCGGCCTTTCAAATGTAAAGTGGTCCTTTACTTGCAAAGAATGGCTAAGTCCATAATATGATAAGTTATCCTTCATTCACCACTACGTCCAAACTTTCCTTCAAAAAATTTATTCTATTTTGCCAATGCCACAAATGTTGATTTTAGATAATTCACCAACACAACAAATCTGGTTCTATCCATATTCGCCATGATTTCGATAAGTTGTTTTCAGGTAGGATCCTTAAAATTTTCCTTGATGGCTGAGCTCCTCAAATAACTCAACCTTTGTTTTTCCTGAAAGCAAGCCCCATCTGCCTTTTCCCCCAGATCCTTCTCCATTGCATACACATATATCTTATCCAATCATCTTGGCATGTGTCTTGTCTACATACCAATCTCAAATTGATCTAGACAATCTGGTCAAGACTAGTGTGATCTCATCCCACCCTTTGGCACCAACATGACTCCCATATAGCATTCTCGACACCCTACATTGTGAGTCACAAATTGAAGTCACCCTTTGACATCAATTCAACACTTTTCTCCAAGCTCTTCCCCAACCTCAGATATCCATCTTAGATCATATCCAAACTAGTGGTCACTCTACATGTTGGATTTGTTCCAAATCGTGTTGTGCAGGCTCCCAAGTATGTAGATATTTGTGTGCAAGTTGATCCTAGCTCTTTTCTATCTCTCAAGGTGGCTCCTACAAAAAACAAGTAAAATAATATGAAGTGGTAGATAAAACATTTGATTGAATCCCAAGAAAAGGTCAGAATCTTAAACGTTTTATTTAAACTGTGATTTCTTAGGTATTTGTGCTCAAGTATTTGCTAAGCTGGCATCAACAACTTGCTAGAAACATGGGATTTGAGCTTAAAAGTATTATAGTAGTAGTACATTTATTAGATTGAAACTTTTGGTAATTTCAAGTATTACGCCTTGTTTAACATATCTACAAGTCATGTGTAGAGCCTAGAAAAATGAAGGTGATTGTTGTTTATAGAAGTCATCAAAAAAAAAATTTAAGATATAAAATTTTTACACAAATTATTAAGAGACATTTCTTTCACCGTAGCCCTTCTTTTGAAAATTTTGAAAGTAACTTGCACTTTTGTATTGTCAAATAATTTATACATTTTGATTTTGATTTGACATTTGATAGTTCCCATTGTCTTACTACAAACAAGAAACTACAATTCTTCTTGGAAATTTTTCCTCGAGGGGTTTGAGGTCTTGGGAAAGGATGTGATGGGCTCAATTTTGAACCCAGCTCATGGGAATGGATGATAGTGGCCTGCCACCAAAAAAGGAGGTTAGAATTGAAGGAATCTAAGAGCATGGTCCCATGCAAGGGGAAAGCTAAAAATTTTGAGCAGCTGAGGGAGAGAAAAATTAGGATATTTTAGCATTAATAGGGTCCCATGATTTTTTATTTCTCTGTGGAGAGATAAAATAGGAAGCTTTAGCACTAGCAAAAATAGGGTCCCATGAATCCAAAATAAACTTTTGGATGGAAAATTGAGAGGAAAACTTACTTAAACTAAATGCCAAGTGTCAAAAAAGCTCCCTAAAAAATTTAAGAAACAGATTTATTTTTGTGCCCCTAGCTGCTTTGTGGGGCTGGAAATCCTCTCCCTAAGTTATAGCTGCTGAGAAATTTCAGGTATTTTGTTGGGTTTTGGCAGCAGCGATAATTTTTTTTTGCATGGGACCATATTTCCCAAATAAATAGGAGCAATAGCCCCCAGCATGGGACCATGCTATAAGTGGATAGTAGGAGGAAAACTAAAAGGCATGGTAGAAATTGTAATAGTTCACCATATGATAACTGTGGTTGATGTGGGTTATGAGAAATAACATTTCGGCTATTGTTGTTTGAAGAAGAATGTGTGATAGATTTTCCTTTAGAAAGGGCTTGGGAGCTAACGGAGATGGGCATAGAGTTGAGGTTATTGGAGTGCTTAGATGGTTCAAATTATCACATAAGGTACTCATTCATCTTGGCCTGTTCGAGGGAGAGAAGGATCAGAACTTATACTGGAGATTAGGAACAAAATTGGCAAT
Source organism: Taxus chinensis (assembly GCA_019776745.2). Lineage (NCBI taxonomy): Eukaryota > Viridiplantae > Streptophyta > Pinopsida > Cupressales > Taxaceae > Taxus > Taxus chinensis. The sequence goes on along the minus strand of CM034146.1, from coordinate 712,331,930 downwards.
ATGAATCTCAAGACAAATACGTATTGTTTGGGTGCTAAAGCGGGCAAACCATTTGGGAATTAAAAGTAAAGCCGTGCAAAAAAGTCAAAAGACACACTTGTGTTTATAGAAGCTGTAAAAATCCGACATAAATCAGGAGAGAAGGGAATGTGGATTGTACATGCTTACCTTGGCAATTATATGCAGGCGCCTGCTTATAGTCTGAAAAAATGATATGAAGAGAGAGAATACCTAGTTAGAAGAGGAAGAGGGGATATTGACGCGGCTCAATCAGAGCACAGAGCTAGAATTCTCCTAACTATGTCTTCAAATTGAGGCACGTCAATATCGCCTTTGCAACCGACTGAGACAGGAAGAAGAAGATATTCTAACTAGCGCTTCTGTGCTTGCCCCTGACCGGCCTGAGCAAGGGACTCTTCCAGTTCAGGGAAAACTAGTGCTTCCTCCATCCACTCTTCCTCAATCGCCAAAACGCTTCTCACTCTCTCTTTCTCGGCGTTTGTACCTCCAATGCTTCCTCGCATCCTTCACATCATGATTTACGAGCCGTCGGCATTTGAAATCATTTGTGTAGACCGAATCCAGACTGAGAGGCGAGAGCTCGCGAGGAGACTCTTGAATGCCGCCATTAGTATACGAAGCAGCAGCACCAGTACCTAGACTCGTAAGTAGTTTTTCTTCACCTAATTTCCAATGAATTTCAGTAAGTATACCTAATACTAGCAGTAATGTGGCGGAGGATGGAGCAGGTGGGCGTGCAGCGTGACTAAGTCATCCTTGGGCCCTCAACGCTTGTATTTATATAAATGCGCTGCCGCCCTGCTTGTCCGTCTAATCAATCAATCCGTCATCACTTGCATCACCCTACGCTATCATATTACTCCCTTTGGAAAATTTTGCCATAGCCGGCCTCACGTCCTTTTCTGTGATGTGCTTTTCTTGTGTCATTGGCGATGGCTCCTTCGTTTATTGCATTGCCATTTGTTATTACCTTCCTTTCAACTACTCATATCCAACGTTCTCTACTCCCATTATACTCTCCTAGGCTTTTGAAATCATAACAAATGGCAATGTGTACATGAGACACTTAAAAAAATGCCGGAAGTTATTCTCTTCACAAAATGCACTGTATGTCTATGTCTAAGATCGATCCACAAAAAACATCATGACACGTGCATGTGCATGCATGGGTGGGACCCACGCATCAACGGTGACATTATTCTTTTCTTGTTTATTTAATAAATCAGATTGAAATCGGATAGGGGCATGTGGCTTGCAATGTGTTTACAATGTGTTTTTCAATGCAAACAAAATCACAATGCATTGCATGGGTAGTTTTATGTATGCGGTGCATTTTGCGGGGAGAATAGCCCTTGCCCTAAAAAATGGAAATGTGTGTATGAGACACTAAAAACAAAATTGGCAATGTGTGCATCTTGCCCTGTTCAAGAGCCTCTCCCAACATGGTGGGAGAGAAGGATCAAAACTTATATTCAACCTATACTTTACTTAATATCATGTGGATAGCTTGACAAAATTTCTATGGATTGTTGAAATGGAATGGCAAGTCTCTTCAATATAGCCTTAGCTTCACAATTTCATCTATTTGGTGGAATAAACATGTTCAAATCAATTGGTTGTCCATTTTTCTTCACTCTTAGCTAAAAGGAAAACACCTGTTTGAAATAGGCTTGTGTCAATTCAATGATCTCTGGCATATTTCTTGCAACCAATTGAAATATTGACATCTTCTAACAAGCTTTTTTCACTTACATGCCAACGACAAAACAATCTTGGTTGAAATTATACAACTTGTGGAAAACTCTTTACACACCAAAACGCCCACTCTTGTTTAATGCAACTTCATGAGGGATTAGAGATAACCCAATAAAAAAAGGTTTGATCACTTCTCTTATAAATGTGTGCATCAAAAGATTATCCTTGGGTTTCTTTTGGAACAAAGGCTCAGCTCGAAATGGAGATACAAATTCAAAGAAGGGTAAGTGCACGGACTTGGGGGGCCAAAAAGCGGACAAGAATCCGAAAAAAAGTAAAACGCGTACGCGATTTTTAAAAATGCGCTCGCATTTGAATTTTTTTGTCTCGAGAATCACCAAAGCATAACGCGTACGCGTTATGCTTGCTATAAACAAAAAAACAGGCCCGAGCCTCTATCATTTTACCTCCCTCAAACGTGAGTTTCAGAGCTTAACCGTGCCCTCACGTTTTTTCATTCAGCTGGATCTCAAGCTCAAAGGATCGTTTCTGGATCGCCAGGAAGATCTAAATCGACGATGGCGCCACGGAGAAGAGGTAAGCACAATTTTTTTCTCAAAATTGCATTGAAATATGATAATTATAGATTAAAATTTGAATTGAATACGTATTTTTAATTGTTACAGTTAGAAGTCGAGGGAATCAACCACAACCAAACCCTGTTATTCCTGTCATCCCTCCCGACACTCCCACAGTTGCTCAACATCCCTTGGGTAGTCAAGAAGATTTAGCAGCCCAAATAGTTGAAAACAAAATTGAAATTGAGGATTTAATCAAAACAATACGGGATGAACAATCTATAAACCCCCACCACGCCTCTCTTGCAAACACATTGGAGGCATTACTTGTTTAAATTGACACGACAACGAGGAAAATTGATTGTTGGACAAATTATAGAGAGGGTTGTAGGGTTTATTATTGCATCAAATTGTCATATGTGGATGTAAAGAAAAAAAGAAATTTCAAAAGAACTCATATGCGCCTTATTCACGGACCCCGCACTAATTTTCTTATTCCGTTGACATGTAAACGATTTCCCATCCATTGGTGCAATAATAATTTGATTAAAAATAATTTTTGGGACCAATGGGAGATGGTGTTTGATTTTCCACCTTGAAATAACAACGAGGTGCCACTATACTTTCTAAGGAAACTCTATTGCGAGTTTATCCTCAACAAGATCCCAAATTATTTCGATTTCTAAGATTTCCAGGGTCAAGGAAAAGGATCTACACAAGATTGACCAGGTGCACAACATGCACCTATTCAGCAAGGTAGATTCCCCACACAGAAGCCCCCTCACCCTGAGATTGTCCCTCAAGCAGTGAAGGAGACAGTAGAGATTGATACACTTCATGCGCTTCAAGGGCTATCTGCGACCCTTATTTGACATACGAGGGAGATTTCTGAGCTAGATGCTCGTGGAGGTACACAGAGTATTCCCTTAGGGAGTACTAGCATGAGGCCACATCTTTACTCGTCATGTGGTAGCATATGTTTGGGGCCTGAGGAGGACGATACTTTCATGCGTACTGATTTTGGTGCACTTAGTGCTAGGGGTGAACACGATAATTTACTGATTTTGGATTACATTCATCGGCATCACCTTTGCAGGTAAATTTTTTATGTTTTGTTATGTATGTTACCAAAAGTTTGGAGTACCTAATTTACTTATATATGTTAATTTTTTGAAATAATTGTATTTGTACATGTACATGCATTGATATTACAGTGCGCGGGAGGCACATCTTCATCCCGACCATAGGCGGTGAGCACCATGTATACACATACATTCACAGAGATAATTTAGCATGTTAATCATGTAAAATTTTCACATACATGTGTGTGTGTGTGCGCGCATTAATATATATTAGTTTTGAAGTCAAATATATGTATGTTCTTGTATGTCCATCTAACTCACGTGATATACATGTTTGATAAAGATGTTGACTTCACTAAACACCCAACCATCTCTGTGATAAGTAGATAAAGGTGTTGCCGCTGCGATTTCATTTGGGCAGCAACTCACTGAGGTATTCAAACGACACGTAAATTTTGTTAAATTTCTCGTGTAATTCATATTATGTTAAATTACATGTTAGTAATGTCTTTCATTATAGAATTATTAAATTATGTTAATAATGTCCTTCATTGTGTATATGCAGGAGTTACCTGCGATAGGTAGCAACCTTGTTCATTTGATTCACAGGTGTGGCAGGGTAAAAACAATAGTTCTATATTGATAAAATTAGTTACAATATTGTCATTATGTAGATGCATATACTTAGCTCTATTTTCGCTAATTCTGAGGTTAGATTTTTTGATCTTATGTGTATGTAGGGAACTTCAACCCCCTCCATTTTGAATTTGAGGGCACGGACTCCTCCATCTCGTCGTCTTTGTACCCCCATTCGTACTGCAGGAGCTCCAAATGACTCATCTGAGCATGAGATGCAAATTCGGCGTGATCGACAACTTGCCATAAGTTTGTGTATTTATGTAAATACTTTCATTCTAGCATGGTCTTAAATACATGTTGAAAACATATATAAATTAAGTTTTGACAAAAAACATTGTTTGCATTTACAGGCTCATTTACAGGCGAATATTCAGTGGAAGAAGACTCGAAGCATGGGCTCAGATGATCCAAAGTCATCTCATGGATCTCCATCTTCGTCTAAGGGAGGGCCTTCTTCGAGAAAAGCCAAGAGAGGGATAAATTTTGATGAGTAGGAAATATATATGGCTTACATGATATTGTTTTTGTATGTGTATGTGCATGGCATTGTATGTACGCCTATATGGCATTTGAACTTGATGGTATATGACCTATTTGAGAATTTTTGTATTTATTATGCACATTGAAATACTATTTGGAACTTGATAATTTTGTATGAGACCTTACGTTTCTGAGATTATTTTCACATGAATCTAATATGATGTGCACTTGACAATATTTAAGACATTATGGATTATTTTTTCATTTATTGGTGATGTACATGTACTAGCATTTTCAATGTATAATATGCATTAAACTTTGGAAATCAATATTTATATAATGTATGTATATAAAGAGTTACCTAATCTAAGTAATTATTCATTCAATTTATCAAAGTGTATATGTGTATTTACCTTACTTTCGCTTCTTCTTGCTCATGGTCTCTTTGTACTGATTCCTATCTTATTATGCACTTACTACATTCTTTTATGCTTTATAGTCTTCTCCCCTGTTAAAACACCCGACAGTCATCACAATTTGATGCCTTTCATCTATTGATATTTTGAGAATGTCTCTTCATATACATTACTCCAATGCTTGAGAATGTCTCTAGATGTAATGACATTCTAATTCAGACACTCAATGATTCTTGATTGTCTAATCTTGTCCAATTCTTGTTATTACCTTTAAATATGTAGGTATTTCAAGTTATTTGGAAATCACATCACACCCTTCACTAGGCTTGATGACTACCCCTATCCTTTTAAGGTGCTTTTGAAAGCATCCACGGGTTTATCATAACATAAAATATCAATGAATGAAAGGTCACTAAGCTTTAGGCCATCTGACTCCCATCCATAACTAAACAAGAAAGATTTACTAGGCGATTGATAACTCCCGTGTGTTCTTATACATACCCCTATCAAATTCATTCTTAAGTCAATCTAGTCATTCAGGGCTCTTAAGCGACTACGCTCGGATGAGGTAGCCTGAAAACACGAAGAGCGTAGGGAACCAAAATGAATGCTCCACTAGCGTTCACCTGGGCACCCCAACGTGTTGGTGTAGTTGGTTTGGTCCCATGAGCTTCTGTTTGCAAACTACAGCATCTGACAACCCTACACTGACTCAGATTGCACTATTTTGCGTGTTTGCAAACAATATCACAACAAGAGACCCGGATGGAGACGGAGAAAACCGCGAGAGGTTTTCGTAGAGGGCCCCAACATGGAGGTCTCGGATTTGACGAGACATCTCTAGGTGCCATGGAGTCCAAGAAATCGTTCGTCGAAGATAGGGCTTGTTTGGGCCTCAGGGATCTTAAGTGACTATGCCCAGACGAGATAGCCCGAAAGCATGGGGAGCGTAGGAAACTAAAATGAATGCTCCACTAGCATTCACCTAGCCACCCCAACGTGTTGGCGTAGTTGGATCGGTCCCACAAGCCTCCGTTTGAAAACTACAGCATCTGGCAGCCCTACACTGACTTAGACTGCACTATTTCACGTGTTTGCAAACAATATCATAGCGAGAGAACCAGATGGAGACGGAGAAAACCACGAGAGGCTTTCATAGAGGGCCTTGACATGGAGGTCTCGGATTTGATGAGACATCTCTAGGTGCCACAGAGTCCAAGAAATCACCCATCGAAGATATGGCGTGTTTGGGCCTCAGGGATTTTAAGGGACTACGCCCGGACGACGGTAACCCGAAAGCACAGGGGGTGTAGGGAATAAAAATGAATGCTCCACTAGTGTTCACCTGGGCCACCCCCAACATGTTGGTGTAGTTGGTCTGGTCCCACAAGCTTCCATTTGCAAACTACAGCATATGGCAGCCCTACACTGACTTAGACATGCACTAGTTTCACGTGTTTGTAAACAATAGCACAGTGAGAGAACCAGATGGAGATGGAGAAAACCGCGAGAGGATTTCATATAGGGCCCTGATGTGGAGGTCTTGGATCTGAAGAGACATCTCTAGGTACCACGGAGTCTGAGAAATCACCCATCAAAGATATGGCGTGATTGGGCCTCAAGGCTCTTAAGTGACTACACCCAGACGAGGTAGCCTGAAAGAATGGGGAGCAAAGGGAACCAAATGAATGCTCCACTAGCATTCACCAGGGCCACCCCGATGTGTTGGAGTAATTGGTTCAGTCCCATAAGCTTCCGTTTGTAAACTACAGTGTCTAGCAACACTGCACTGACTCAGACTGCACTAGTTTGCACGTTTGCAATTAATAACACACCGAGAGAACTAGATGGAGATGGAGAAAACCATTAGAGGATTTCATAAAGGGCCCCAACATGGAGGTTTTGGATCTGATAGATATATCTCTAGGTGCCACGGAGTCTGATAAATCACTCGTCAAAGATATGACATGTTTGGGCCTCAGGGCTTTTAAGGGACTACGCCCGGGACGGGGGTAGCCCGAAAGCACGGGGAGCATAGGGACCCAAAACGAAGCCTCCGATAGTATTCACCTTGCCACCCTAATGTGTTGGCGTAGTTGGTTTGGTCCCACGAGCTTCCGTTTACAAATTACAGCATTTGGCAGCCCTACATTGACTCATAATGCACTATTTCGTGCGTTTGCAAACAATAGCACAGTGAGAGAACTGAGTGGAGACGAAGAGAACCGCGAGAGGCTTTCGAAGAGGTCCCAAAATTGGAGCTCTGGGATATGACGAGACATTTCTAGATGCCACGAAGTCTAAGAAATCACCTGTCAAAAATATGGCGTGATTGGGCCTCATGGGGCTCTTAAGCGACTACGCCCAGATGGAGTAGCCCAAAAGCATGGGTGGAGGAAACCACCAATATTCAATGATTTTCCCATAGGATGCAACTATGTAGACTATGAACTTAGTTTTGTTGGGGAGACCACTAATGTTACAACTGTTCATTTTGAAATAATGAATATCTTCAATCAAACAGAGAATGAAGAGCCCAGACTTTTTTGGACATTACAAAAAGATTGTTTGTGCCCAAAAAGAAGCCAAAGGCCATATAAATATTCAGTCTTCAACTTTAGATGACAATGAACATCGTGAAGAAAAGCAATTAGGTGAAGATGTCAATATGAATCAAGAAGAAATGCCTCCTGAAAGTCATAAAGAGTCAATTGGATTACCCCAAAAATATCTGGAAGAACTTAAAGAGAAGATATGAGTGGAAGAAAAGGAAAAATGGGAAGCGTGGAAGGATCACAACTTAACTGGAATGGAAGATCTATGTGATGTTGTCGATAGAATAATGGATAACCTTAAGGACAACATGCCAAGTTGATTATTTTTATTAATCCCAGCTACTTCAACTTCACAAATCAAACCAGGTAGTTTCAAAAGCAGCATACTGGCAAGAAAAAATTGCAATGAAGTATTGATAATTGAGCATGAAACTAGTCTAGAATTGTAATTTATTTTTTGATTGAGCATTCACCCATAGTTTATTTTTTGAAGGTAGAAATTCATTTTATATGTGAAAAATAGAATGCTGACTTAGTCTATTACTCTAACTATTTAGATTGGATTTATGTAGTCTACGAAAGTCTCTTGCGGTTTTCTCCGTCTCCATTCGGTTCTCTCGATGTGTTATTGTTTGCAAATGCATGAAATAGTACAGTTTGAGTCAGTGTAGGGCTGCTAGAGGCTGGTAGTTTGTAAACGGAAGTTCATGGGATCAAACCAACTACACCAACATGTTGAGATGGCCTAGTGAACGCTAGTGGAGACTTCTTTTTGTTTCCCTACGCTCCTCGTGCTTTCGGGCTACCGTGTCCGGGCGTAGTCGCTTAAGAGCCCTAAGGTCCAATTATGCCATATCTTCAACGGGTGATTTCTCGGACTCCATGGCACCTAGAAACATCTCATCATATCCAATACCTCCACACTGGGGCCTTCTACAAAAACCTCTCATGGTTTTCTCCATCTCCATCCGGTTCTCTCGATGTGCTATTGTTTGCAAACGTCGTGAAATAGTGTAGTTTGAGTCAGTGTAGGGTTGCTAGAGGCTTGTAGTTTGCAAATGGAAACTTGTGGGACCAAACTAACTATGCCAACACATCGGGGTGGCCTAGTGAACACTAGTGGAGGCTTTGTTTTGGTTCCCCTATTCTCCCCATGCTTTCGGGCTACCGCATCTGGGCGTAGTTGCTTAAGAGCCCTAAGGCCAAAATCATGCCATATCTTTGACGAGTGATTTCTCGGACTCCGTGGCACCTAGATATGTATCGTTAGATCTGAGACCTCCATGTTGGGGCCCTCTATAAAATCATCTCACAATTTTCTCCGTCTCCATCTGGTTCTCTCGATGTGCTATTGTTTTGTAAACATGTGAAATAGTGCAGTTTGAGTCATTGTAGGGCTGCCAGAGGCTATAGTTTACAAACGGAAGCTCGTGGGACCGAAACAACTACACCAAAAAGTCATGGTGTCTAGGTGAATGGTAGTGGAGGCTTCGTTTTGGGTTTCCTACGCTCCTCGTGCTTTCGGGCTACCGTGTCTGAGCATAGTCGCTTTAAGAGCCCTGAGGCCCAATCACGCCATATATTCGACGGGTGATTTCTCAGACTCTGTGGTACTGAGAGATGTCTCTTTAGATTCAAAACCTCCATGTAGAGGCCCTCTACGAAATCCTCTCACAGTTTTCTCTATCTCCATCTGGTTTTCTCGATGTGCTATTGTTTGCAAATGCCTAAAATAGTATAGTTTGAGTCAATGTAGGGCTGTCAGATGCTGTAGTTTGCAAACAGAAGCTTGTGGGACCAAACCAACTACTCCAACACATCGAGGGTAGCTAGGTGAACACTATTTTAGGCTTCTTTTTGGTTCCCTACGCTCCCCATGCTTTCGGGCTACCCCATCCGGGCGTAGTTGCTTAAGAGCCCCTGAGGCCCAAACCTGTCATATCTTCGACGAGTGATTTCTCGGACTCCATGGCACCTAGCGATGTCTCGTCAGATCCGAGACCTCCATGTCAAGGGACCTCTATGAAATTATCTTGCGGTTTTCTCTGTCTCCATCTGGTTCTCTCATTGTGCTATTGTTTGTAAACGTGCGAAATAGTGCATTTTGAGTCAGTGTAGGGCTTTTAGAGGCTTGTAGTTTGCAAGCGGAAGCTTGTGGGACCAAACCAATTATGCAAACACATCAGGGTTTCCTAGTGAATGCTATTAGAGGATTTTTTTGGTTCCTTATGCTCTCCGTGCTTTCAGGCTACCCCATCTGGGTGCAGTCGCTTAAGAGCCTTGAGGCCCCAAACATGCCATATCTTCGACGGGTGATATCTCAGACTCTGTGGAACCTAGATACATATCGTTAGATCCAAGACCTCCATGTCAAGGCCCTCTATGAAATCCTCTCATATATTTCTCCATCTTAATCCGGTTCTCTCGCTGTGTTATTATTTGTAAACTTTCGAAATAGTGCAGTTTGAGTCAGTGTAGGGCTACCAGAGGCTGTAGTTTTCAAACGGAAGCTCGTGGAACTGAACCAACTACACCAACACATAGGGGTGGCCTGTTGAACGCTAGTGGAGGATTTTTTTTAATTTCCTACGCTCCTTGTGCTTTCGGGCTACCCTATCCAGGCGTAGTCCCTTAAGAGCCATGAGGCCCAAACACGCCATATCTTCGATGGGTGATTTCTTGAACTCCATGGCACCTAGAGACGTATCATTAGATCCAGGACCTCCATGTTGAGGCCCTCTATAAAATCATGTAATGGGTTTTCTTCATCTCCATCCGGTTCTTTTGATGTGCTATTGTTTGCAAATGCGCGAAATAGTTCAGTCTAAGTCAGTGTATGGCTGCCAGATGTTGTAGTTTGCAAACAGAAGCTCGTGGAACCGAACAGACTACGCCAACATGTCAAGGTGGCCAGGTGAATGCTAGTGGAGGTTTTTCTTTGGTTCCCTACACTCCCAGTGCTTTTGGGCTACCCCATCCGGGTGTAGACCTTTAAGAGCCCTGAGGCCCAAACATGCCATATCTTCGATGGGTGATTTCTCAGACTCCGTAGCACCTAGATACGTCTCGTCAGATCCAAGATCTCCATATTTGGTACCTCTACGAAAGCCTCTCATGGTTTTCTCCATCTCCATACGGTTCTCTTGTTGTGCTATTGTTTGTAAACACGTTAAAAAGTGTAGTCTAAGTCAGTGTATGGCTGCCAAACGTTGTAGTTTGCAAACGAAAGCTCGTGGGACCGAACCAACTACACCAACACGTCCTGGTGGACTGATGAATGCTAGTGGAGGCTTCTTTTTGGTTCCCTACGCTCCCCGTGCTTACGAGATACCCCGTCTGGGCGTAGTCCCTTAAGAGCCCTAAGGCCCAAACACGCCATATCTTCGACGGGTGATTTCTCAGACTCTGTGGCACCTAGAGACGTCTCATCAGATCCGAGAGCTCCATGTTGGGGACCTCTACGAAATAATCTCACAGTTTTCTCCATCTCCATTCATACTAAGTCAGTGTAAGTTTGTCTATTGCCAATCACCTAAATAATATAGGTGGTTCATACAATATAGGTGGTGAAATGAGAATTTCTGTTTGTCGTTCCTTTCTAATATTTAATTTCTCTTTTCTTCACTTGGCTTCGAGAATAATAAATTCTCTACTGACAGTGCCAACCATGTGAAGGTGGAAGATTTTTTGGCACCACTAACCTACATAAATATGTTAGTAAGAAATTAAATAGAATTTTAAATCATACAGAATTTAACAAAATCATTTAAGTAAATATTCAAATTACATTCATGAAGAACATACCTTTGCAAATTCAATCCAATGAACCATAAGGATCAACTATATTCTTGACAGTAGCGAGAATTGCTTCATGATCTGATTCACAAACCTTCCACAGATTTTTGTTTGATGACTGACCTCTATATTTGATCAATTTAATATTTTTTGCAAGGACCAAATATGAATAGTGAAGTATCTTCCAATGTACTTCATAGTCTTCAAACAACCAAATGTTTGATTTTTTGATAGCATATCATCAAAGCCAAGTTCCAGTGACTACCACTGATCTAGTGGGATACTCAAGGTCTTCACCATCAATCACCGTAGAAGTCAATATTTTTCCCCTCTACACAACGAGATAAAACTACAAAAGTGTGCCCTATGTATCATGAAGTAAAACTGTTCAGTCAATTTATAAATGCATTAAGAGTTGACCATTTAATAATTTATAAATCTAAAACATGGAATGTACATATATGTACGTACCTTGTTGCACTAAATCAGAGACTTGGTCAAAGTCAGGTGATGTTGTCATTTGATCTGAAGACCCTACAAGTTGTAATGCTCATGGAACTTGATGTGTGGTCGAGTGGAATTAGAGGTCTACAAGTCCATTCTTCCACCCACTACTGTGACTCACATTCATTCCACGCAAAATCAATGCATGATATACAAAAATATGTCATGCACCTAGTATAAATAGTCCAAGCATTTGCATCTGAACTATGGAATGAGTGCATATCACTTGATCCTACAACTATCATACACTCTTCAAATTTTACCAGATGTTGTTTCTCTATCAACCAAAAATATCTATGAATCGTTGATCTATCTTGAGATTCATGGCCCATACTCTTAACACACCAATCAACAATGTTTTTTACATCTATAAATTTAGCACCATCCTTGAACTTTAACTCTTCTCTTACAAGTGCTCTTTTCACACATGCTCTTGCAAAATCATGCTCTCCTTTTCCATGCCCTACCTCATTAAAACTCCAGATATGTTGTACATTTGTTTCTTTGTGAATCTTTCTTAGCCAATAAAACATCCATGCATTCTTGAATTATGATGTGCAGTTGTCTGACCAAATGTAATGTTGATCGAAACTAATTTTTCTCTCTTTCAAGTTTGCATAAAAACACATGGAAACACCCTTGTACATATTCTGTAGAATGTGCCTAATCATAATTGATGTAGAAATTATACTCTCTTAATATTTTTGGATCTTGCTCAGTTCTTTTAGGAGAGTGCATGAATGTTATATGCATGAAAATAGAAAATTGCACTGAGTTATAATATTGAAACTGAACCTTTATTTGTGGCTGCAATGTGTAATTCTCTGTGAAGTCAACTATTGAAACAATAGTACCAAGGGGGAATGTGTCCTTTCTTAACTTGAATTTTTCATCCAACCATCGAGCTCTATGTGTGTGCCTTGCTTACTCATAAAAAATTTCCTCTCTGAATTTGACCATATATTCTGATACATGTAATTATTTTCTAACAAGCTCACACCTTTTATATTTGTTTCCATCTTTAAATTGATATGCCACCGATTTATATTTGGTGAAATCAACCAATTATTTTCCTATTGAATATGTACTCTCCTCGTGGATACACCTTTTCAGATTTGACAAGCCACCACATACATTGCATGTTCCATCCAAACATGCTTTGTTATAAAAAAAATTGTCTTGTTGATTTTTCACAAAATATTTGTCAGAATAAATTCCCTTGAAGATTTTTGTGGGACATTTATTCCATACTCTTGCAACATGATGTCAGTATGTAAAACACTACATATTTGACAAAAAACATCATAATGCATTGAAAATTCAACATGATGCCTGTAACAACAAGTGGTACGTGAGTGACTGATTTTCACATAAAAGGGTTTGTCTCATTTCAAAGAATCTTTGGCTAATGTTAATTTGTGGATTTTCATTCTTAAACTTAGAGAACAATTCTGTTTGAGTCATATCTAATAAATGTTTTGCACACGATTCACGATTACGATAACCTATTCTTCTTTTTACTGTATCTCTTCTATTTGGTGACACCCTTGTGTTCTCATTCCAAAATTTTACAATCAATTCTTTTAGAATATTAGATGTATTCTTTTCTTTTCATGGAAGTCTGCTAGAGAAAGCCCAATAGTCAATGTTATTGACTAACTCAAGACGTTTATGTCTCTCTATTGCTTTCATTAGTGTTTTTCTATTTAGCTTCAAAGCATTGCTTGTTTTTCTAATCAAGCATTTATTAACTTTTTATCACTTACTATACAATTAGTTAGTACACGTCATGTAGCATTACTATCTTTGGTACGTCTTTTACCACCTATAGTTTGAATGCTTTATGTATGTTTTCAACAATTGACTCATTTTGATCAACAACATTAGATGTTCTTAACCCCAGGGTCCTCATTATAGGTCTCATCTTAATTAATTTCATCAATGTAACAAATAATTGACATCTTTGTGTGTCATTTAAATTCTCAAAGTAATTATCCCAAATTCCACTAGCTTTTCTTCTCGCATTTCTTTCAGACATTTTGTTAGGCATTGGTTTTTATAATGTTTTCATCAATTTCAATTAAGTGAATTGGTTTTCTTCACAAAATGGAAGGAGGTGTTCTTAGAGGTGAAGATTCGTTTACAAGGTTACTTTCTTCATTCAGTGTTTTCATACAAATTTCAGGGTTAACATTTGGATTCTCAGGTAAGGGTTCAACAATTGGATTCATATCAATTTCTTCATCCATACCAACATTATCATTCAATTCAATATCATTATTCATTGCAAAATCATTATTCTCTACATTTTCATTATGTATTTCATCCCAATTTTCTAATACATTAGCTACATTTGATATAGCAGATGTACCTTGCCCTACTTGAAGTTTTTGCATTCTCTTCAATTTCTTTATTCTCTTCTCTTCCAATTTCTCCAGTGTCTTGTTCTTGACTTTCCTCTTGTCCTTAGCTCTACGTTTATCGCCCATGATTAGAAAAAATCAACTAGTGGGGAAGGGGACAAAATGAACTGACCTAAATTCATGGGCATTTTGTACAAGAATTTGAACTTGATGGTATATGACCTATTTGAAAGGCATTTTTGTATTTATTATGCACATTAAAATACTATTTGGAACTTGATAATTTTGTATGAGACCTTACATTTTTGAGATTATTTTTGCATGAATCTAATATGATGTGCACTTGAAAATATTTAAGAAATTATGGATTATTTTTTCATTTATTGGTGATGTACATGTACTAGCATTTTCCACCATGTATAATATGCATCAAAATTTGGAAATTAATATTTATATAATGTATGACATATAAAGAGTTACATAATCTGAGTACATTATTCATTCAAATTTATCAATGTGTATATGTGTATTTATCTTACTTCGCTTCTTCTAACTTATGGTATCTTTGTACATGTTCCTATCTTATCATGGACTTACTACATTCTTTTATGCTTCGTAGTATCTTCTCCCTGTTAAAACTGACCTGACAGTCGTCACAATTTGCTGCCTTTCATCTGTTGATATTTTGAGAATGTCTCTCCATATAAATTGACTCCAATTCTTGAGAATGTCTCCAGATGCAATGACATTATGATTCAAACACTGAATGATTCTTGATTTTCTAATCCTGTCCAATTCTTGTTATTACCTTTAAATATATAGGCATTAAACAAGTTATTTTAGAAATTCACGTCACACCCTTCACTAGTCTAGATGACTACCCCTATCCTTTTTAAAAAGCACTCTTGAAAACATCCATGGGTTTATCATAACCTAAATTATCAATGAATGGAAGGTCACTAAGCCGTAGGCCAAATGACTCCCATCCAGAACTAAACAAGAAAGATTTACTATGTGATTGATAACTCCTATGTTTTCTTAGACAATACCCCTATCAAATTCATTTATGTAAGCCAATCTAGTCATTTAGGGCTATTAAGCGACTACGCATGGACGAGGTAGCCCGAAAGCATGGGGAGCATAAGGAACCAAAACGAATGCTCCACTAGCGTTCACCTGGACACCCCGACATGTTGGCATAGTTGGTCTAGTTACCATGAGCTTCCGTTTGCAAACTACAGCGTCTGACATCCCTGCACTGACTCAGACTGCACTATAATATCACCCATTTATAAATCAATAGCACAATGAGAGAACCGGATGGAGACAGAGAAAATTAATGAGAATATTTCATAGAGGGCCCCGAGCTCTTGGATCTAACTAGATGTCCATCACAGGTGCCAAGGAATCTGAGAAATCACCCGTCGAAGATATGGCATGTTTGGGCCTCAGGGCTCTTAAGGGACTACAGCCCGAAAGAACGGGGAGCATAGGGAACCATTGCGACTGCTCACATAATTCTAACAGGCAACCCCGATATGTCTGGTGAAGTTGGTTGATAAGCAATAAGCTGTCTACCTTCCAAACAACAGCATCTGGCACCCTCATCAGTTGACTCATACTCCATTATGTCATGCCTTTTTTATAATTTATACCGCATCGAGAGAACCACCATGGAAAGGAGAATTTCTAGCAAGAGGATTTCCATGATCAGGCTATAACAATGTAGATCTCAAATGTATCGAGATGTCTTTAGGTGCCACGAAGTTTCCACAGAAATCAGCTTCTGTCTACAGTTATAGCTTGTTTATTCACCTCAGGGCTCTTAAGCGACTATCTTTCCAGACGGGGTCCTGAAAGTTACATCTGTCTATGTCCACCAGGATGCAACCAACCCACCTAGTATTCACCCTCTCATCCCTCACATATTGGCTACTCCAGTATGGTTAGTTCCCTAAGAGATTCTATTTCCACACTTCCCAGCCTTCTGGCAGCTCCTACACTTATTGGACTGCCATTACCACTGTTTACCAATAGTAGCACCTGAGAGAACCGACATGAAGATGGAGAAACACATGTGAAAACATATTGTAAGGGCCCTCCACATCGGAGGATTTCTATTTCCAGCTCATTACAATTGATGCATTCATGTTCTTAAGGTATACATGGAGTCCGAGGAAATCACTTATCGAAGAATGAACCTCAGTGTAACCATAGGGAGCATAGGGAATCAAAACTCTTCCTCCACTAGTGTATCGCTTGGCCACCACGAGTGTATGGCAGACATTGGTTTGGTCCCACAAGATCTTTGTTTACAAAATATAGCCATTATCAATGCATCCCTATGTTACTCTATTAGACTTAGAATCTATTTCACGGTTTCACTTATTTACAAACAATCCATATACATACGAGGGAACCGGATTTAGACTTAGAAAACCATGAGTTCTTATTCATAGAGGGCCCTATGTAGAGGTACTTGGATCTTCCCAAGAGACGTATTTAGGTTCACAACCAATAATACATGAGCAAATCAATCATTCCAACATATGGTGTGTTTGAGCCTAACATGATCTTAAGCAATACACCCAATAAGGTAAATCGATAATCATGGGGAGGATATAGTGCAATCAAAATAAAGCAACATCCACTAGTGTTCACCTAGCCACCCCGATATCTAATTAAAAGTAATGGTTACAATTGCATACAACTTGCTGTTTGGAAACTACAGCCTCTATGCAGCCCTACATCATGATATCAATACATACATCTATCATCCTTGTTTACAAACTATTACACATCGTGACAACTAGATGAGACTAGAAGTAAAACCACGAGAGGCTTTCGTACACTCTCATCAATAATCTATATCCTAAATAGTCTTTGTAACAGAAAAAGCTCATTCTATCTACTCTGCATATCAACACTGAAGCTCCACATATCAAAAAATATATCTTGATCTGAGCCTACTCAATCAAAAAACCTCTATCACTCCCTCTGCTTCTACACGAGTTTCAGGCCCACTTATCAAAAACATGCATGTTAGTTTTATAGCCATTGGATCAATAAATGGGCATCCTGGAAGTAATAGCATCCATTTCCCATGAAGCATATGAAGGGGCATGTTCTGGGATCAACATGAGTAATGAAGGTGGCACAATCAGTGAACAATAAGATATCTGTTATAATCGACAAAATCAATAGATCTACACATTCTAATATAGTTGTCGATCCTATCAAACCTTAAACAAAAAATGTTTAATGATACTTGCGCTTGTATTTTCTCCCGCTTCTAAGTCTACTTCGGGAGATCTTCCTGGATAATCAAATCCTCCATGACATTTCAGGAGGCATTTCTTCTAATCATATCTGACAACTTCACTGGAAATAGAAACATCATCGATGTGTCATTGTCATCTAAAGACTATGAAGACTGAGTATAACCCACATCATGGCCTAGGCTATACGACATATGGGCACAAACAATCCCTTGTCAATGTCATAATAGCACTAATGTCCCCTATTCATTCTGGCTATTGAATCTGGATATCTCACCATTTCTAGAGTATGACAACAGTATGGATACAATCCTAGAGGCATGTCCTAGGCCAAACTAGTTCATTGTCTACATAGTATCTCATCCTATGGAACAACATTGAATATTGCTGGTCCCCTAGAAACCGGCCCTATCGAGCTACAAAATTTGGTGTGTTAGTGCACCAAAGAGTCCTTGAGGCCATATCCACCAAGGATCCATAGTCTTCGACGGGTGATTTCTTGGACATAATGGCACCTAGAGATCCATCTTGTCAGATCTGAGAGCTCCATGTTGGGGACCCATCCTTCGAAAGGGTACCTCTCACAGAAAATTCTCTATCTCCATCTGGTTCATCTCGCTGTGCTATTATTTGCCAACGCGTGATATAGTGTAGTCTAAGTCAGTGTAGGGCTTCCAAAGGCTATAGTTTGCAAATGGAAGCTCAAGGGACCATTTAACCTACTACGCCTGAACATATCGGGGTGGCTATGGTAAACACTAGTGGAGGCATCATAATGTTTTGGTTCAACTATGCCTCCCCATGCTTTCGGGCTACGTCATCACTTGGATAGTCATTTTAAAGAATATTTGGCTAATGTTAATTTGAGGATTTTCATTTTTAAATTTAGAGAACAATTCTATTGATTCATATCCAAGAAATGTTTTGCACACAATTCATGATTACGAGAACCTATTCTTCTTTTTAGTGTATCTCTTCTATTCGGTGACACCCTTGTGTTCTCATTCCAAAATTTTACAATTAATTCTTTTAGAATATCAGATGTATTCTTCTCTTTTCATAGAAGTCTGCTAGAGAAATCCCAATAGTCAGTGTTATTGACTAACTCAAGATTTTTACGTCTCTCTATTACTTTCATTAGTGTTTTTCTATTTAGCTTCAAAGCACTACTTGTTTTTCTAATCAAGCGTTTATTAACTGTTTTATCACTTACTATACAATTAGTAAGTGCATATCATGTAGCATTACTATATTTGGTGCATCTTTTTCACACCTACAGTTTGGTATGCTTTATGTATATTTTCAATAATTGACTGCATTTTGATCAGACAAATTAGATGTTCTTAACCTCAGGGTCTTCATTATAGGTCTCATCTTAATTAATTTCATCAATGAAACAAATAATTGACATCTTTGTGTGTCATTTAAATTCTCAAAGTAATTATCCCAAATTCCATTAGCTTTTCTTCTCACATTTCTTTCAGACATTTTGTTAGGCATTGGTTTTATAATGTTTTCATCAATTTCAATTAAGTGAATTGGTTTTCTTCGCAAAATGGAAGGAGGTTTTCTTAGAGGTGAAGATTCATTTACAAGGTTACTTGTCTTCATTCAGTGTTTTCATACAAATTTCGGGGTTAACATTTGGATTCTCAAGTAAGGGTTCAACAATTGGATTCATATCAATTTCTTCATCCATACCAACATTATCATTCAATTCAATATCATTATTCATTATAAAATCATTATTCTCTACAATTTCATTATGTATTTCATCCCAATTTTCTAATACATTAGCTACATTTGATATAGCGGATGTACCTTGCCTTGCTCGAAGTTTTTGCATTCTCTTCAATTTATTTATTCTCTTCTCTTCCAATTTCTCCAGTGTCTTATTCTTGACTTTCCTCTTGTCCTTAGCTCGAATTTTATCACCCATGATTAGAAAAAATCAACTAGTGGGGTAGGGGACGAAATGAAATACTAAAGAATTGTGCAAGAATGTAGAGAAAATTGCAGACAAAACAGAATGTTTGTAGAATTCCCATGAAAGAGATGAAAGGGACATTGGGGGGCCACAATATATAAAACAAAGAAAAATGCGTACATGTTATTTAACACATACGTTTTTACGTTTTCTCTTTTCCCAAACCATGCCTCAAGGCTTGGGATCTAGTTTGGATCCCCAAGCCTGAGGCATGGACCTGCAAAAACACAACAAACAATGAGTTTTTACAAGAAAATATAAAAATGACACTTCCTCTATGATAAATCAAAATAAAACAATCAATCTATTTTAAAAAATTATACCACAACGTAGAGCATAGTCTCTTCTTTCTAAAAATATAATTTTTCAAATTTTCTGACTAATATAAGGTTTCCATATTATTTATTTTATAACTATGCCTTTTTATAGCTATTTTTTGAAGTGTAAATATGTTTTTCTTTCATGGTGTATCTTTTTTTTGGGTGATCGAAATTTAAAAAAATTATACCAGCCTAGACTAGGCATAATTCTATACATATTAAAAAAACAAAAATCTAATTTTCGATATTTTTTGAGGTAGTTAAGGGGGGGGGGGGGGGCATGGTCAGAGCTCCATTATTTTTCAAAACATAAAATTTAAAAACAATGGAGCCCAAACTAGATGCTCCTAGCTATCTTTCTACCAAAGGGTTTTCAAAAATACTAAATGGTGCTCAAAAAATGGTGGGGGGCACGAAAGTCACTCTATTATGTTTTTTAACAAAAATAGGAGCATATGTTGGTATTTTAGTTATTTGACCCACTTAAACTTATCCATTTTAAATAAAATTTAGTATCTTAGAAATTAGACTCAAAATGCTACGATTCATATTTCTACAACATCTTCCAATTTTGAGTGTAACTATTTCGAAAAACTCGTACAAGTTGAAGATTTGTTTTTTCAGAAAAATGCGTCCACTTAAGACCCCCTTTTGGCCCCCCAACTTGGTGCACTTATGCAAATATATTGATTATTTTTACATAATAACATACCTGTGATTTTGGAAAAAACCCTTTCCTAAAAACATGTTGTGGTGGGCCTTAATATCTATCACAATGTGATTATTGAACCTTCTAAACAATTGGTTATTGGTCACTTTTTGAAATATAGATGTGCCAAATTGTTTTCAATCACACTTGTACTTCATTTGAAGTAGCTAAGAAAATCATGTATTCCAATTTTATCTTACAATTGTATAATCTTTTCAAGTTATTACAAAAAGAGTTTATATTTATTGATATTTTACCTCAACAAATAGAGAAGCTTAAAGACCAATTGAAAAATCTTGAAGATGAACAAATTATAGGCTCCATAAGAATTTTTTTTGACACTCATTGTAAATTTGTTAAATCTTCAATATATTAAAATAAACTATTTTCATCAAAGACACTCAAAATTTCTCAAAACATTCATTGTAGAGAAAAGAAATAAGGAAGACATCAAGGAAGAAAAGTGGCCAAAATAAAATATTAATAAATTCTGAGCTTTTTAAACGATTTAATCTTTTCTTTTAGATCCAAATAGTAATGTTGGCACGTATTCGTTAGAAAATCTTTGAATATATAAACGTTCATAACCAACTTAAGCCACGAAAAAATTGTACAAATAAGGGTTAAAACTAAGTCAAACTTGAATAATGTGAATTTATGAACTTTGAAAATACTCATATCAACCTTTTTTAAATTTTAATAGGAAATATTTTGTTATCAATTCAGTTTGAACCTCATATGTTTGTTTAGCCAAACCTGTAATGCTCACATTTTACACACACAAATACAATAGTTAAAAAAACATGAATAATTTTTTTTGACTTACATTGCTCACTTCACAACACCACAAAGGCTCCAAGTAGAGAAACTCAACAACGCATAAGAAACTTACATAAACATGAACCCACTCATATAATAGGATAACATAGGGTACCCATCAAAGTCATACTCAAACGAAATAAACCAGGACAATGACCCAAGTACAATACGAATCAATTGGTAGGCATACTCCACGACATGGCCTTTTTATGGTTTACATATTCATTAAATATAGGTTTCCATTGTATGACCTTATAGTTTTCAAGAGAATTACACACATAAGGTTTAAAATTTCCTACTTTACAATCTTCAATTACTTTACTTTGCAGGGCAATGGTCTTTAAAAGAGAATGGACAATTGATACCTTTATCGAATCCCATTAATTACACATAGATCATTTGTTAATTAAAGTCAATTTTAAGAAACTATAAGTATCCCAATAAATCATTCTTACGTTAAAGGTTTATTTCTCAAAATATGTTTAGTTGATGTTTAATTTTACCCTCATTACGCAAGGGAACCAACCAGAAGTTTTCGAGGGAAAAAAATAATACGATTCAAAGAAGGTGAAGGTTCAAGTTGCCCTTTCTTATAAACTTCCTTCCATTAGAAGCATGTTTTTTCTAATACTATGGTTGTTTTAGTTCCTGATTTAGTTTATGGAAATTAAACATTTACACGTCATGATTTTTATTTTTAGTGGACTCTATATTGGCTCAAATGCCTAGTCCCACCAAGAACAATTTGCATCCATTCTTAACAAAACTCAATGCTTAAATCAACCATAATGACTTTAAGTGAAATTTTTTTCCTAAACCATTATCACATATACTCTTGTGTTTCATCTTGTTTACATTATTTCTTAGGTCTCTTATTGGTGTCACTTTATAAAAAAAAGAGTTACGAAAGTACTTTTCTATCATCTTGAATAAGTACATGATTGGAAGCATTATAACTACACACGAACCAAAAGTGATTTGGTGTCAAGGTAAGATCCCATGTTTCCACATTTCATGATTTCACATGTGAAATATTTAAGTTTTATGTTTCCACAAGGGATTTTTATTTATGTTTTCCTGTTAGTTACAAAAATGTTCAATTTAGGCTCAGAGGCTAAGAAAGTGTGTTACAAAACTATCTTTCGATAAGAAACCTCCTTCATGAGGGGTGAATTCCTACGTGTCCACCTATATACCAAGAGTTCATAGGAGTTGACGGAATTCAAAACTGGTGAACGGTTTGCAATTGGTGGTTAGGTTTCTAGAGTCATTGGTCATAATTGGTCTAATTGTAACAACAACCAGTTTTAGTTGGAGGGCTAAGAAAACCTCAACAAAAACTGCCCTTCGATAGATGAATGTGTAATGGAAAATTTCCTACATGTTCTCCTATATATGGAAAATTTACCAGATTCAACGAAACTGAGAACTGTCAAACGGGTTGCAAATGGCGATGAGTTTTCTTGAACCACTAGTCGTAGTTGAGCTAGTTTGACCTAGTCAAATAGCGACCCGAGGCCTACAAAATTCCTTTGCCAAACTATCTCAGAAGAGTGTTTTTCCCCAAAATTAAGGTTACACGAAATGGTTTAGTAAAAATACTAGAGGTTTGCGAAGGTGGATAGGCATTTCGTTGCTCAGGGTTCTGAACGGTGGTTCAAAATGAAAGCCTAATTTTCAGTTTTGGTAACTTCCTAAAAGTGTGAAACTGAGCAACAAGGCTCCTATAGAAGCGACGAAGAGAAGCGCAAATGGTCAAACGAGGTCGATCTAATGCTTGACGCGACTCTCTTTAGATAACAAGGAACACATATGATGTTTGACATCTCTTTTACGAGGCTCAGAGTATTATTTTGAAAGTCTCTGGTAATTACATATTTCTAACTTTGCAAGGTATGAAAATGGTTGTTTGATTTGATGACATCATCTAACTCTCGCCAATACTAGTAGATACGAGTGCACCTAATTTGGGTACTTTAGTATCATCTTATAAGGTTATGGTAGTGACCAAAATTAATGTTTAAAATTGTAAATCGGTTTCATAAATCATGAGGTGGAATTTTAATTCTTTACACTATTTAAATTTGACTACATATCCATTTATAAGATTATAACATTGAAATAATGTTTCTATTACATTGCAAATGAAGAACCAAATTACAAAATTATGAAAGAAAAACACGTAAGGAGACCATTCCTGGAAACAGACGAGTTGGTCTTAGATGCACCAGTCCTTCCGATCAACTAGGCATTCCACAAAAACTTTAAAGTTGTTACCCCCACATGATTGTCCTTCCTTGAGTCATTACATTTTAACTGATCACATGATTTGCGTAAGGGTTCCAATGGAATTTTTAGAAGACATTTCTCTACATTTTTAACAGTCAATGCAATTGAAGTATTGTCAAGCCACATCCACCAATCTCACGCATCTATAAAATTTGAGTTAATCATAAATGTATCCACCACATGGACTTCCCAATAAAGATTCATATCCACAACATTTTGTATTTTCTTGAAATCTAATTTCAATGGAAGCCACTTTACCAAACCCCCAAAAGAGATCCACGGAACTCGGACTCAAGCAACAAACCATTGTGTTATGAGGCAGAGATTGACTAAAAAACCCACCAGGAAACAATCAGTTGAAACCCAAATAATCCAGTACAGAGTTTAAATCCCTCAAAATGGCGGTCGAATAGTGAATCAAGCTTCAGGGATTCTTTTAGGGAAAATAATGTAAAACGAAGATGACAGGAAGAGTACAAACTCTTTTAATTAAAACTACGACTAGGGGTTAAGAGAAAAACAAATACCCAAAACCCATGACAGGTATTCAAACCCCATACGATGTCCATGCATCAAGATCTTAAGTTCAAGTCAAAGTCCATTCATCATTTTCTCCATGAAGCTCAACCCAAGTGAACAGATCTACCTGACAAGGACCCTTAAATCGAACCATTTAAAGGAGGGACAGGAAAAGTGAGGGGGACTCATGAAATGAACCTCACTGCCATACGAGACAAACCAAACAATGATACAACATGTCATGGTAAGATGAACTAGTAAGTGCATAGCTATAACAAACAACAAATCACCCTCCAAGCACAACTGCAAACCCAAATATGCATAGAAAAATCAATGAAAATAGCTCATATTTTCTTAAACCAATGGTGGCCACAACATAAGCATGTACTCAGACAAACCTTAAATAACACACATGTTTTTCACATTTGCATACACGTCTATAGGAGTATTTGCAACTACAACATCTGACAAAATTCTTGTATCCTTTATGCTTTCATTGATATCCATACACTTTATTCTCAAGAACATGGTTTCACAGGGAAAGATAGTCCACTCTTTCATCGCTCAGAGGTGCTTAAATGACATTTTCTGCACACAACGTTTCATATAATTTTTATTTAAATTGTATGTCAAGTGCAAAATTTGGTAGATGCAAGTCAAGAGTTTGACCAAGCAAAAGAACGAGATAGTTTCTAAGGACATAAAATTATTTCCGTATACATAAGAATACATGGGTATCCTCATGAGGCAGTCACAAATTTTCACCATATGCAACAAACAAAACATTGGCAGTAGTAGTTTCCTTCCTTCTCACGATGCATTCAATCCTCTTCAGACCCATATACAGATATGGACCAATCAATTTGTGTATAGTAAAACAAGGAGAGATTAGGTAATTTTTATTTTTATGTGTAGGACTGATAAAAGCACATGATGGTACTGATTTTAGGTGGCTTTTCTTTTCCATTCAACATAGTTCATGTTAGTGATCAAACACACCCAAATGAGCTCTAAAAATATGCTTTTCTAAGGCAGACTCATTTAGTGTGATTTGCATAACATTGGATCATTCCCCAAGTTGTGAGACTAAATGGGAATGTTCCTCCAGAGAAGGTTGGTTCCTTTAGCATAATTCCTAGCACTAAACTTCTTCTAAGGAAGGAAATGTGACTATCTACTCCTAATCTAACAATTCCAAGGGACTAAGGAGAGAGAGAGAGAGAGAGAGAGAGAGAGAGAGAGAGAGAGAGAGAGAGAGAGAGAGAGAGAGAGAGAGCATGAAAATAAAGAAATCCTACCCTATAGAGGTGATGCACCGAGAAAAGGGAACTACTGATCACAAACCCAACTGCTAAAATGGAGATATGTGAGCAATGGAGAGGATGGACGGATGCATCAAAGGCCAAGGATAAATTTAACATAACACCATTTCAAAACCCTTAAACACAGCTCCCAAAACCTGTAATGGACATCAAATATATGAAAAGTATACCTTGTAATGGTGAGAGGCAGAAGAGACAACAAAATGAGCAAAGGATGGACAAAACCATCACGAAACATATTTTATTGCTCCTGACAGTTCACACAGTACACCATTAACGGGCGAGGCTGCAAATGCCATACAAGGCCAAGGGATGAGGCTTAAACTCCACATTCGACCCTGGAGAAGAAAGAGAGAAGGGGGGCATGGAAGAAGAATGAACAATCCTTTACATTTCCTGCCCTTATAAGATTTGATCGGAGACTAGATGAGAGAGGAAAGTGGAAAAGTGGGTTTAAGCTTAACCACTGAATGCTTCTGATAAAATATGGGATGATTTCTTATTCGGCAAAGAAGAGGAAACGACGTAAACAGACAAATCCGTCTAGTTTTAGACAGATGGATC
The DNA here is from genome assembly GCA_019776745.2 of Taxus chinensis. Lineage (NCBI taxonomy): Eukaryota > Viridiplantae > Streptophyta > Pinopsida > Cupressales > Taxaceae > Taxus > Taxus chinensis. The sequence goes on along the minus strand of CM034146.1, from coordinate 712,305,995 downwards.
CTGCATTGAAGGCCCGAGGATGTTTCATTTTCCTTTATAACCTCCTCAAAATTAAAGTCTCAGACCTCCAAGGAAGGCAATCTTTTCGATGGTGTCAGAAATATTTTTGAGTCAATATCTTTTTGAACTTTAATGTTTATTGAAAGTGAAGATTTGACACTTTTCAGCCTTCGCAGATCCTTATTTCAATGGCCCCCTTTTTTAAATTTTAGAGCCTTCTCAATTAGATCTTTTCTTTCTAACAATATTTCTTAATTGTTTAAACTCTTAATAGGGCCTGCAATTCATTGTTTAGCAATTTTGCAAGATTTAAATGTCTTATTCTTTCCGTGGGTCATGGCTGATCTAATAATTGGCCCAGGGGCAAATATGGATCACCCCGTAACATTCAATTTACATTTAAATAAATAGACTCACGAGTCATCTTGTTGAAACTATCCAATACTGCTAACTTTCATGTTACTATATCACATTAACTTATCAAGAAATAAAGTGTTTATTTTACCATATAGAGAGTGACATGTTTGAAACAACATTAAGTCCTCTTCATGGCCAGCTGAATAAACCCTTTTTCTTTGGGGGTGGCAACTACATTTCCATCCCCTTATAAGAGCATCATTCTCGATGTGATGCACAAGCTCAAGGGATACGTAAAAAATAAATTTAATAATGACACAAACAGAAAAACTTGTTGGTATATACCATAAGGAAAGACTAAGTTTGACAATATCAAAAATTAATGTTACCCTATTGGTAGTTAGTTATCATTTTCTTTACTACCAAGTCACAATATCTTGATCTCAAACTCTTAGTATTCAAGAATCCATTATCTTATGTATCCCAACACTAATTTTCCTCAAGCATCAATCAAAACTCAACACATAAAAACAATGTTGCTAACAACAACTGACTCACAATAGTAACACATAAAGAACATACATAACCTTACCACACTACCACACATGCACATAAACATCACTTGTAACATAAGCAAACTACCATATAATTCTCCATGTACAAGCATTTCACGCAACTCAAAACCATAACTCCATATAGGGTCAAATGCATCACCAAATGAAGCATCAATATACCATCACAAAACACAAAGAATCACAAGTGTACACATAAATCATAACACCAACACTATACACATCCCAAAACATCATTTTCCATATACCTACCAAAGTAACCAACCTAAATATGCCTCCCAAAGCATCACAAACATCAAGAATAAAAATCTAAGTGCACTAATCATACATCACACACAAGTCTCTTATGTCTCCCTCAAGCCTCTTATGCCTCCCTCAAGTCGCCTATGTCTCCCTCAAAGGGTTGGTCACCCTATGGCCCTAGGCACATAGAGTCTATACACCCCTAACCAAGTGACATAATAACTCATGGTTCAACAACCCACTAGTTATCTGTAACTCCTTGGGGCGTACCCCCATACAATGAAGTGGGTCCATAGGTTCAACCACTCCATGGTGAATCCCATGACCCTATTCCAACACATTACAACATTAGAACCAACATAAAAATTTGTTTCAAATGCCAAGTGGTAAAAATCCAAGCCTTGGGCTAGGCTATAAAAAAATTAAACATGAAAAGTAAAATTTAAAACTAAGTAAAACAAATGGCCAAATAGCCATAGTTAGTGCAAAAATCTACATGTTAGTGCAACAACCAAATAAAATTCCCAAAATATAAGAACATATCAATCAAGAAAACTGTTGGTTCTAGCAAGAAAAAGGAAAAATCAATTTACATGAATAAAATACATATAGAGAAATAACACATCACAATAACTATGTGGCCTTATACAGCCACCAAAGGGGTACTCAATGAGTTGTTGGCACTCAAACATCGAGCCTCAGATCGTAAAATAACATATCAAATAATATAATTGTCATCATCTCTATCCTGAATCATCCCTCCATACTCCCACAAGGCTCAACATAGTCAAAATCACATAGGATTGTTCGATGGACAACCCAATAGGAGAGAGCAGGGGACACTAGTTTGCATAATTTGAGCCTAAGGTGGTGCACACCCACAATATATTGAGCAAGCTGCAAAGTATACTAAACAAATAGAAGTGGGTTTTCAGTCTATATAATACTCCACTTCTTCACTCGTACTCGGCTCAAGATTATGAAAACCTGGTCCATGCCTCCTCTCTCCACACATACACTCTTGATGGTTGCTTCCCTTAGGGTCATCTAGTGTATGGTTCACAACATAACACATAACTACATCACTAACACAATGGTGATTCACACACATTAACCATAGCATATTACACATGGTATATATACAAGGGTATAACAAAATCATTACTTTCATGGGTTATGATACATCACTTTTCCACATAATGCACCTAAGGTGTAAATACTGCACAATAGGGGTCATATGATCACCATATGCCCCTAATTCATGACATGAACCATCACATATTACACAAATTATACACACGATGAACACAATGAATAACATTACAACATAAAATCAATTGCAGGACAACATGGTGACACACAATTCATCACTACATGGTGGTGACATTACTATACAATCTAATCCACTATACACCAATCTTTGTCATACAACACATCAACACACCTACATATCACAAAAATAATAAGATGCTCCAACACACTGCCATCCATAAAAACATTCTTCTCACACACATACCAAGGCAACACATCACACGTGAACTCCTCATTGAGTCCACAAAAAGGAGAGAAAATACTCTCATCACAAGCACATCAACATGATAAAAAATATGCACTAAGTGACATGCACAACATGTGCATTCATAATATCACAATTACAACATTGGTCACATCACAACATATATCACATTACTCTTCCCATCTCCACCACCACCATGCAAAACCATCACAACTCCAATCCATCCAGAGGTTTGAGAGCATGAACCTTCACTCTGATACCAAATGTAATCCCACATTTTACACACACAAATACAATAGTAAAAGATACCAAAATAATTTTTTTTTTACTTACATTGCTCACTACACAACACCACAAGGGCTCCAAGTAGAGAAACTCAACAACACATAAGACACTTACATAAACATGAACCCACTCATACAATAGGATAACATAGGGTACCCATCAATGTCATACTCAAATGACATAAACCAGGACAATGACCCAATTATAGTAAGAAACACCAGGTAGGCATACTCCACAACATGGCCTTTTATGGTTTACATTTTCATTAAATTTAGGTTTCCATTGTATGACCTTATAGTTTTCAAGAGAATTAAACACATAAGGTTTAAAATTTCCTACTTTACAATCTTCAATTACTTTACTTTGCAGGGAAATAGTCTTTAAAGGAGAATGTACATGATTGATTCCTTTATCGAATCCCATTAATTATCCATAGATCATTTATTAATTAAAGTCAATTTTAGGCAAACTATGAGTCTCCCAATAACTCATTCTTACGTTAAAGGTTTTTTTCTCAAAATATGTTTAGTTGACATTTAATTTTACCATTATTATGCAAGGGAACCAACCATGAATTTTTTTTTAGGGGAAAATAATACGAATCAAATGGAGGTGAAGGTTCAAGTTTCCCTTTCCTATAAAATTCCTTCCATTAGAAGCATATTTGTTCATCATATTATTTGTTTCAGTTCCAAATTTATTTTGAGTCAATTTACATTTACATCATAATTTTTATTTTATTTTATTTTTAGTGGACTCTATATTGGCTCAAGTGCCTAGTCCCACCAAGAACAATTTGTATCCATTCTTAACAAAAATCAATTACTTAAATCAACCATAAGGGCTTCAAGTGAAATTTTGTTCTTAAACCATTATCACATATACTCTTATTGTTTCATCTTGTTTACATTGTTTCTTAGGTCTCTTATTGGTGTCACTTTATAACAAAAAGAGTTACGAAAGTACTTTTCTAACATCTTGAAGAAGTACATGATTGGAAGCATTATGATTACACATGAACCACAAGTAATTTTTTTCAAGGTAATATCCCATGTTTCCACATTTCATGATTTCACATGTGAAATTTCTTTTATTCTTAATGTCATAAAAGGGCATATCAAGGGATTACAGGACCAATTCTTCAGTTTCTTAGTTTCTCTTAAGTCAACATATTTTAAATCAATTTCATTTCGCTAAAGAGTTACTTACAATTTTATACCCACAAGTTAACCTCCTAATCAACTAAGGTTTATTTTAATTCCAATATTCACTCAAGGCTCTACACACTATTATAGATTATATTAAGGTGTGAAAACATATTTACCCTATAAACCCTCATTGAAAGGACCACAGGCACTATATTGTCACTAGCCAAGGTAACACATTTAACTGTGAGGAACTAAGGAGATCATTAACAAGAGTTTTAAGTCATAGTAAAACTATTTCACTAGCTCTATTTGTGTCATTTGGATCCCTGCAAGGAATTCATTTGATGATGAAGTTAATTTCTAGATCTATAAATAGAAAAACATCATATTTATCTCTATCCGCGGACTATGAAATCTTCATGAGACTTGGTAGTCCACTAGGATACTAAGGAAGTGTTGTTCTACTTACTCCATATATGGTAAGGTTACACCACATATGTCGTTGCTTCAAACAATGACCCTTAAGTTATAGAAATGATGTATTGAATACATTTCTTAGGTGTAGTACCAAAAATTTTAGTTTCACTGATCAGGATTAATTATCTCTTAGGATGATAGCATTTTGCAAACTAATGTGGCTATTTTTGATGAGAGGGAGGGTACAAAAAGTGTTAAATATTAACTTCATTAATAATCCCAACTACTAAAGGTGACTTTCAAGAGTAGTTGGAAATATTTTCCACCTAACACGTAAGTCAGACCTAAAGAGAACACATTCACCTGTACTACACACAAGAAGATAACCAATCCTGGAAGGGAATACAACTTACTCTAGATAATGTTTGACCATGTCATTCTTAACTGACAAGTTCATGATCGATGTCACTAAACATACAAGCTATGGCGATAACTCAAACTAAGGGCTCTTATTTACTTAAACTAGAAGGTGCATCATCGAAGTGTAAATATTTAAGTTCATTCTAAGGTTTCACCGTTTTCTATGCTAAAAGCATAACACATGAAGGTCAATTTATGCATGAATTTTGAACTAGGGTTTTACAATATGTTCATGGTTAGATTTCTTTATTACATTTTCAAGGTAAAGAAACACAACACACTAATTATTTAACCCTCACTTACACACTGTTGAAATTTCACTACAAGCTATTAGATTCAAATTCATTATATATATATATATATATATATATATATATAAAACCTTTTTACCATACGTAAATTTGAATTAAAATGGCACCTATGATTAAATGCACATTTCCCAAGGTATCCCTAAAACTAGCATCTCATACATATTACCAAATTTCAAATATAAACATTTTCTGTAACATGGAAATAACAATTATACATATATACATTTTCCAGTAACATATATAAATTACAATAATACGCAATGAATTACACCACGCCTTTTCGTCATCTTTCTTGCATCCTGCAAAACCATGTGAGCATGAAATCAATGATAAATCACTGGCATGGCATCCACCCTAGATCTAGCATAATTAAGTTTATTTAGTCTCCATTTACATTATAATAATAATAATTTCATTTGAAAGGAAAATGGTTAGAGACATGTATTCATTTCATTTCATTTCACTTCATTTCATAACCAAGGAGAGAGAAAGAGAGAGGGGGAGGAAGAGAGAGAGAGAACCACTATTTTTCCAAAAGTTCAAATTTCACACAACAAGTCACATGATAGAGTTTCAAAAAATTATTTACAAGTGTCAACAATTTTCCATGGTGGTTTGGTAACCCCGACCAGGGTCCTACAACTTTCTTTTTTACGTTTTCCTGCATAGTTGCTGAAAATGTTCAATTTAGGCTCAGAGGCTAAGAAAGTGTGTTCAAAAACTGTCTTTCTGACAAGCAAAGTTCACCCCATGGGTGAATTTTTACGTGTCCACCTATATACCAAGAATGCACAGGAACTGACAAAATTCATAATTGGTGAACGGTTTATAGATTGGCGGTAATTTTTTTCCAGAGGCCATCGGTCGAAATTGGTCGTAGATTGTAATGATCAAAAGTTAGCTCGAGGGCTTAAGAAATCCACGTCCAAAACTAACGTTTCGATGGATGAACGCATGCAATGAAAATTTCCTACAATTCCCTATATATGGAGAATTCACCAGAGTTGATGGGAACTGAGAACTGACAAATGGGTTTGAAATGGTGACGGGTTTTCTAGAGCCATCGGGTCGTAATTGAGTCGATTTTGACCTAGTCAAACTAGTGACCAGAGGCCTACAAAATGCCTTTGCCAAACTATCTAGAAGAGTGTTTTTCCCCAAAATGAAGATTACAAGAAAGTTTCTAGTAATAATACTAGATGTTCGCGAAGGTGGATAGGCATTTCATTGCTTTGGGTTGAATGGTGGTTCAAAACGAAAGTCTAATTTTTAGTTTTGTTAGCCTCATAAAGGTGTGAAACTGAGCAACAAGGATCCTATAGAAGCGACAAAGAGAAAGAAAATTGTCAAATGAGGTCGAGCTAATGCTTGACGTGGCTCTCTTCAAAACAAGGAACACATACGATGCTTGACATCTCTTTTACGAGGCTCAAAGTATTGTTTTAAAAGTCTCTGGTAATTACATTTTTCTAACTTTGCAAGGTATTAAAATGGTTGTTTTATTTGACGACATCATCTAAGTCTCGCCAATACCAACATTTACGAGTACATGATTTGGGTACTCTAGTATCATCATATAAGGTTAAATGGTAGTGACCACAATTAATGGTTAAAATTGTAAATCAGCTTCATAAATCACAAGGTGGAGTTTTATTTATCTACACTATTTAAATTTGGTTACGTATCCATTTGTAATATTATCTAGTGATTTAATGTTTCTATTACATTGCAAATAAAGAACCAAATAATGGAAATTATGAAATAAAAAGGTAAGGAGACCATGCCTGGATACAAATGAGTTGGTCTTAGATGCTCTCACCCTTTCGATCAATTGCTCCACAAAAACTTTAAAGTTGCTACCCCCTCATGATTTTCCTTCCTTCAGTCATTACACAGAATTGATCACATGATTTGCATAAGGGTCCCAATGGAATTTTTAGAAGACATTTCTCTACATTTCAGATAGTCAACGCAATTAAAGTATTATCAAAACCACATCCACTAATGTCACGCATCTATAAAAGTTGAGCTAATAATAAATGTATCCACCACATGGCTTCCCAATAAAGATTCATACCCACAAAAATTTGGTATTTTCTTGAAATCTAATTTCAATGGCAGCCACTTTACCAAACCCCCAAAATAGATCCACGAAACTCAGACTCAAGAAACAAACCATTGTGTTATGAGGTAGAGATCGACTAAAACACCCACCAAGCAACAACCGGTCGTAACCCAAATAAGCCAGTACCGATTTCAAATCCCTCAAAACGGTGGTTGAATAGTGAACCGAGCTTCAGGGCTTCTTTCAGGGAAAATAATATAAAATGAAGACGACACGAAGAGTACATAGCTAGTTTAATTAAAACTACGGCCATGGGTTAAGAGAGACACAAATACCCAAAACCCATGTCTGGTATTCAAACCCCATATGATTTCCATGCATTGAGATATTAAGTTGAAGTCAAATCCATCCATCATTTTTCTCCATGAAGCTCAACCCAAGTAAACAGATCTACCTAAAGGACCCTTAAATTGAACCATTCAAAGGAGGGATAGGTATAGTGAGGGGGACTAGTGAAATAAACCTGGTAGCCATACAAGACAAACCAAACAATGATACATCATGTCAAGGTAAGATGAACCAACGAGCGCATAGCTCTAGAAAACAACAAATCCCTCTAAGCATAACTCCAAACCACAAATATACATAGCAAAATCAAAGAAAATAGCTCATAGTTTTCTTAAACAAATGGCAGCCACAATAAAAGCACGTCCTTAGCAAACGTTAAACATAAACACTTTTTTTTCACATGTACATACACATCTACAGGAGAATTTGTAACTACAACATCTGAAAAAATTACTCTATCCTTTATGCTTTCATTGATATCCATACCCTGTATTCTCAAGAACATGGTTTCACATGGCATGATATTCTACTCTTTCATCACTCAGAGGTGCTTAAATGGCATTTTTCTACATATAGCTTTTCATTAGAAAAAACTTATTGAAATGTATGTCAAGTGCAAAATTTGGTAGATTTCCATCAAGAGTTTGGCCAAGTGAAATAACAAGACAATTTCTAAGGAAATAAAATTATTGCAGCATATAGAAGACATGATTATCCTCGTGAGATAGTCGTAATGTTTCACCATATGAAACAAATAATACATTAGCAGCAATAGTTTCCTTCCTTCTCAGATGTATTGAATTCTCTTCAGATGTGGATACAAATTTGGACCAATCAAATTTGTGTATAGTAAAACAAGAAGATATTATATGTAATTTTTATTTTTATGTGCAGGACTGATAAAACACATGATGGTACTGATTTTAGGAAGCTATTCCTGAGAGATCCGTTCACCATAGTTCCCTGTAACATTCAGGTTACTTATTTATTTTATGTAAAATTTGAGAGACTCAAACTATGATCTTGCTGAAACTATCCAATCACTGCTAACTTTACCATGTTACTTGGGCTTCACGTGATTAACTTCTTTGGATTTGAAATAAAGTGTTTGTTTTATTATGCAGGTAGAGTGACAGGTTTGAAACTACATTTAAGACATGTCTCTCTCCATGGTCACTTGCAACGGCTGCTCTTTGAAACTCTAAGCCAGGTAGAAAATTTACCAATCACTCACACGACGAACAATCAGATTTGCTCAATTTTTGATGATTTTTCACCTATTTTATGTTCTCCTATAATTATTTCAGATTAAAATTAAAAAAGACAACTACAAAGTGCAATATGAAAACATTGTGGTTAGGTATTGAACTTGGAACCTATTATATTTTCTCCATTTTTTCATCTTAACATAAATAAACAATGAAAATGGGAACTTGACGATATAATGGAGCATTAATAATAGATATTATTTGGGTACATACAATTTGAGCTATGGAATAGGTTTAGGACATACAAGTATTTAATCCTGAATCCCATTTTTTGTTTCCAAGTTTTTTTTCCAACACCGTAAACAAAGGCCATTTTTGGTACATTTTATCACAATTTCATTTTTCGTTTCACTATGTATGGGGTTGGCGAAATTGTTAGTACCCTAGAACTAATGTACTATTTAATGGTGTTGATTAAGTGACCCATCAACCTGGCTTAAAAAGGATGTAGTACAAAGTCATTCATAAGTTCCATAGTATTTTTTTAAGAAGTGGGCTCACCTAACATGTTATTCACTACTAATTTTGTCATATCTTATTTACGCCCAAAATATTATCTCCTTATTTTTATTCTCGTTATGAAAAAATACGTTAATCAGATCTTCCTAGATATATGTTAGAATATCTTTCCAAATTTATCACTTGTCAAAAAATCAAAAAATATAAAACTAAGCCAAACCATCAAAGTTAGAATATTGAAAAATGTCATGATTCTACCTACATTGGAAATAACTATTGTAAACCATGTCGAGGCTATCTATCTAGCCACATGTAAATAATTTTGTTTTTTATTAGTACGAGTCCCTTTGGCTACCATGAAACAAGCAATCCATGACATTGATACTTATTCTACAATTAATTTTTTATCTTTGTCATCACATTCATGTTCATAACACGTGGAATTATTTTATTTGATGTTATGTGATTATCTCAAGAACAACTTTATTATTAACATTCTAAAATAACAATGGTTAAATCTAGATCCCAATGCTTTTCTAGAGGTTAAATATAGAAAAAAGAAAAGATTGAAGGGGTTTGAGAAGATCCTAGATTAACTGTATAATGAGAAGAAAAATAAAATTGATAACTGTGGAGCTTCAACATCCAAAACTACAAGATCTTCTACTAGAAGAGTTGTGGATTTTGGAAGCATCTCTAAAAGAGATAGACCTTCTAAGAAGACTCTAAGAACCAAAAAAATAGAAGAAGATATTGCAGATGGTACTCAAAGCCAATTGAGACATCAAACAATTGCATCACCTATATTAAATGAAGATCATCTCCTGGAACATTCAGGGTTTGAATGGAAATTCTAAACAAAGAATAATCAAAGAGTTAAGAGTTTCTAGTAAACCTGACATTATGCTTCTACAGGAAACAAAGATGAATTCTAAGGTACTTGCTAATTGTAAAAGTAATTTTTGGGAAAATTTAGACATGGCTGCGGTAGACTCTCAAGGAGCTTTAGGTGGCATGACAACTTTTTGGGATAAGAAGCATTTCATTGGTATGATTCTCTCTAAAACTAGTAATCATCTTGCTGTTAAATTCCATGCTATTGAAAATAATAATACTAGGATCCTCTCCAATATCTACGCGCCCAATACGGTTAGTGGAAGAAGTAAGCTTTGGAGATATCTAAAGGTTTTTAGAATTTAGCATAGTGATGACAGTTGGCTCATTATGGGGGACTTCAATTCGCTATTAAATCCAGGAGAAAAACAAGGGGGAAACTCTTGTTTCTCTACTGGTATGGATGATTTTGTTGATTTCGTGGCTAAACTAAATCTCATGGATGTGGACCTTCATAGCAATCAATATACCTGGACAAACCAGAGGTTGGGAAGGGATATGATTCAAGTCAGACTAGATAGAGCTCTTATCTCTACAATTTGGATTCTTCACCAAGAATTTCATCTCACATCTTTGCCCAGAATCAGATCTGATCACAATCCGATAGTTTTAAATTTTGTTAAGTGGGTTAAGCCCACTAGAAGCTTCTTTAAATTTGAAAAGATGTGGATGGAGCATGATGACATCTTTGATAGGATCAAAGATTGGTGGATTTGGGGGGGGAGGAGGAACTGCTCAATATAGGCTTATTCAAAAGCTTTAAAATGTCAAAAAATAGGTTAAAATTTGGAATAAAGAAGTCTTTGGGAATGTTTTTGTGAAAAAAAGGAACTAAAACAAATACTCCAAGATCTAGAAAAAAAAAACTTACAGGGGAGATCTGGGGAGGATCATTTAGTGGAAAAAAATATCCTTTCTGAGTTACACACGGTTTGCAGCAGGGAAGAATCCCTATGGAGACTTAAATCTAGGGCTATATGGTTGAAAGAGGGTGACAAAAATATGAAATTATTCCATATGACCACATTGAAGCATAGAGCCTATAATAGGATTATGGAAGTCTCTAAAGGAAATGAAAACATCATAAAAGATCCGCCGATCATCAAGGAAGAAGCTCTCAAATTCTATGAAAATTTTCTCAATGAGAAGAGTGCTACTAATGATATGTCTGACTCTTTTATGTTAGAAGCTATCCCACATGATAAAATAGAGGGGTAGAGATTTAAAGATATTACCAAAGCTTTTGCTTCGGAGGAGCTTCAGAAAGCTGTTTTTGCTCTTGAAGGAGATAAGGCTCCGGGATCCGATGGCTTCTCTGTCAAATTTTTCTAAATTTTTTGGGAAATTTGCTCGGACGATCTCCTAAGGGCTGTAAATGAATTTCTTAGAACTGGATATTTATTGAAAGAGCTTAATAATACCCACATCATGCTAGCTCCAAAAAAATGGATGCTAAAGATTTCAAAGATTTCAAACCCATTAGCTTTGTTAATACTGTCTATAGAATTTTTACTAAGATTATTGCCACCAGACTGCAGTTCATTTTGAATGATTTAATCTCAAAACAACAAAGTGGGTTCATCAGAGGTAGGATAATTCAAGATGGTGTGATCATGGTGCATGAGATTATTCACTCTATGGATAATAATAAAAAGGAAACCATGGTCCTTAAACTTGACATGAATAAAGCCTTTGATAAAGTCTCGCAGTCTTTTCTTGACAAAGTTTTGACCAAATTCAGATTTCTCGACAAATTCAAAAGAGTTATCAAGGCCTGCATTTCAAATTATAGATTCTCTATGGTGGTTAATGGTGAACTAGCGGGGGTAATTCACTAGTAGTAGGGGATTAAGATAGGGGGGATCCTATATCCCCTCTTCTCTTTATTATTTTGGTGGATATCCTTAGTAGAAAAAATCACCAAAGCTATTAAAGATGTTCTTCAAAAAGGCACTAAACCTACATCTATGAACCAAACAAATTCTCATCAGTAATTCTCAGATGACACTATCTTGCTATTAATGGCATCTATACTAGAAGCTAAGGTGATCAAGTCCATTCTAAAATTTTATGAGGCTTCTTCTGGACAAGAGATCAAATTTGACAAAAAGCCCTATTTTATTTTTCAATACTCCTTTGGAAAGACAAAATAGAATTGCTAAAGTATTGGGTTGTAAAATCAATTTACTCCCCACTACTTATTTGGAGCTCCCCCTAGGTTACTAAAAAAGTCTTAAACAAATTCTAGGAATGACTTATTGGAAAGATTCTAAAATAAATTGGCCAGATGGAAAGGATCCATTCTTTCCAGTGCTGGTAAATGTCTACTTATCAAAAGAACTCTTCAAAATTTACCTATCTACATTATGTCTCTATACAACATTCCTTCAACCTTCAGAGAAAAAATTGAAAGGGTATTCATAAACACTTTTTATGGTAGGGAATGGAGGAAAAAACTCAAATATCACTTGGTTTCCTAGGATCAAGTGTTCACTCCTAAAAGGATTAAGGGATTGAGTATAAAAGATATTAGAAAAAATCAATATGGCCTTAATTGTAAAAATGGGGTTGGAGAATGTTATCAGAGAAACAACCATGGATTGAACTCATCAAGGCTAAATATCTTGAGCAACAAATAAATTTCTCCTTCCTCCATGTAGAACAAATTCCCCCATGGCTACCATTTTCTGGAACAACTTGATTCTTGCCAAGAATTTTATCAAGTAAGGTTGTAGATGTAAAGTGGGAAATGGCAGAGACATCGGTTTTTGGGATGATAATTGGTCTAATCTTAACATCAATGAATAGATTTGATGAAGTCTAAGGATATTCTTGAACATAAATATGGTACTAAGGTCATTGATTACATGGAAATTGATGGAAATAAAAAGAGATGGGAAACAACTCTTAGTGGATGGATTTGATTTGAAATCTGTGTTGTCCTCTCTTCAGGAGAAACTGGACCTCATCCCCTTGAATCAGGTGGACACCAAAGATGAAATTATATGGCACAAATCTAGAGATGGGGACTATACAGTTAAATCTGGATATAATTCTTACTTTGAGAATACCCAGAGTGAATTTAATTGGAGCAAAATTTGGATGACTGAGTTAACCCCTAAAATCAACTTTTTCTTTTGGATTGTGCACAGAGGAAGAATTCTTACTAATGATAACTTGATAAAGAAAGGGTTCATAATTCCTAATAGGTGCCACCTATGCAAAAAAGATTCTGAAGATATTAAGCACCTTTTTTATCCACTGTGATTATGCTACCATGATTTGGAGCTATGCCTTTTCCAAGTTCAATGTTCTCTAGATGGTGCCTAAGGACTTCATCCAATTTTAGAGCCAATGAAATCCTACTTTTAAGCATTGTGTTATGAGAAGACTTTGGAAACTAGTCATGCCCCATAATATCTAGAGAATATGGAAAGATATGAATGATATCATTTTCAGAAATAACAAACAACATTGCAAGCTCAGCTTGGTTAAGATTGGGCATGTTGTTAAAGATAATATTGGGAGATTCAAACCTCCCAAAAATAAGAAGTATCCTATTGATGAAGAGTACATTCTTTCCAATTGGAAGATTAGGAACTGCTAGTTTGTAGATTAGGAACACCTCAAACATTGATAGGTCTTTGATTCATTGGATTTCTCCTAAGAGAAATTGGCATAAACTCAACTTTGATGGTGCCTCCAAGGGTAATCCTAGTTTTTCTACTAGGGGAGGTGTTATTAGCGATCATAAAGGTTGTTTTAGTTGTTTCTTATGCTGGTAAAATGGGGATTCAGACGAATCACTATGCTGAAGCCCTAGCTGCTCTATGGGGGCTGAGGATTGCTAAAGATTATGATATACAAAAACTTTATTTTGGAAGGGGATTCTCTTAACATCATCAACCATCTAAATCAAACTTCCCCTCCTAGCTGGACTATTAAGGACTTTATTTTGGAAGCTAGAAATATTTGTCAAAATTTCAAGAATATCATCATTAGACATACCTATAGGGAGGGGAATAAGGTTGTAGACACATTGGCTAATATGGGCATCAATAATAATTGAATCATATAAGATAATGAAAATTACATCCCTAAGGAGGTTCAAACTAGCATTAATGGGGATAATTATGGGATTACATACGTGGAGTAATAATAATAATGACATGGAGCGGGCCTTAACGGAGGTGAAAGTTCACACATGTGTGAATTATCTCCTTATTACGGCCACATTAAATCCATTGCTCCTCACACAGGTGGGAGGAATTTCAAAAAATGGGACAGACATAAGGAAGAAATTGACTCTTACGAGGGTTTTGAGCAAAAAATTCATAGGATTAGCAGGAAGAAGAAGAAAATGGGAGGGGCACTGTGTCAATTGGAGCCATGTTGTGATCCATCCTGGAAGAATAACAAGTACTTTGGAACCTCTTGCACAAGGGAGGCATCTCCAATTTCATTGATCACATACAGGGTCATGATCAGAACATTTCAGTTCATTTTGCTGTGGATTGGAAGGATAAAAGGGACAAATATGGTGGCCACCGTGTTACTATCAATGAAGAGCTTATTGCTGAGGCTATAGGCCTAGAACTGGAGGGCTATTGTTTTTTCAGTAAAAGGATTAACAGGGTCACCGAGGCCAAGAAATTCTTCGATGAGGGCAAGGAGCTTGATTTTTTTGCTGCGGGCATAAGGGTAAGTTCTATTCCCAAGCCGTATGATGAAGTGATGAATATGATGGTTAGATATATTTATTTGTAAGGGCATTATAAAATGGTCCTTGTTAAACACCTTGTATTTTAAAACCATTTTAGAAGGAATTTTTGGTCTACTTCCCACACTACCTTCTCAATTCCCTTCAGCGCTCTATTCTAGACTTTCAAAACCACTCCTGTGCTATTCCTTTACATCAGGGCCTTATCTTCATAGCTGCACAAGCTTTTTGTTTCCAAGTTCCCTGGCTTCCCGACTACTCCCAGTGATCTGCACATGCTACCACCTCCTCTGCTCCCACTCCCATTCTTGACACCCCTTCCAAATCCAAAACCAAGAACCCCAATCTTTTAAAAACAGACACCCCTCACATTGCCAAGATTCTCAAAAGCACCAAAGAGTTGGAGGTTGCTCAAAACTTGTTGCATATCAACAATGCTGGTATTGATATGGCCCTGCATCAAGAGGGGAATCATGTTCCTCATAGATTGGAGTCTTTAGAGAAAGAGATGAAGCATCTGAAGAAGGACCTGCAGCGTATGGAAAAGGAAAAAGGAAAAATAAAAATTGATGAAGATAATGACAATGGCAAGGATCAAATTGTTGATATTAATAAGAATCTAAACTCTCTAGACAGTATATTGGGGAGAGCTAAAGATAGACATGATCACAACATGGGTATCTTTAAATCCATAAGTGAATTTTTAGAGAAGTAAATTCATAGCATTTCCATGCTCAGTGGGATCCCTGCAACTATTTGGGGGAATGATAAAGAGAGGAGTCTGACCATCTCACAGTTGAATGCTTTGGACCCAACTCACATCACCACATTGGTGTTGTTCACCTCGCTGCAAACGATCCAATCCAGAATTGAAAGAGCATCCAAGAAGTAAACTCACTTGGGCTGGAAGGATTCATTTTAGATGCTGATATTTTGTGGTCTTTTTGCTGTGACTTTGCTACTTTTTTATTGTTCCGTTGTAGTCTCTGTCCTTTTTTGTTTCTTGCTTGTAACTATCTCTTGGTTACTTATGGAAATAGTGTTCTATCTAGATTTTGATTCTTTTTTGTTGCATCTACATAGTTATATCAGGCTATTGAGCCCTTTTTGTAACAGGGTATAGTCCCTTTAAAACTATTTACCAATAATAAAAAAACATTCTAAAATAACACAAATATTGTGTTGGTACAAGCTTCAAACATCATCTCTAGTCCCCAAAATATTGCAATGAATGGACCCACAATAGTGTATCATTGTTAATCTTGACCTACACATTCAAAATCCTTAAAGGAAAATAAAAATTAAATATTTTGGCTTTGGGTATTTCTTTTTTAGTTGATAAAATGATGATTTATGATGTCCTAAGCTTAGTCTAACAAATGATTTCATGTCGAGAAAACATGTTCAACTCCAATGTCAAAAACAAAATAGTGAACACAAATGAAAAAACATGGTGTATTAAGAATAAATGTCGGCACATGTTTTAAGGGTCGCATAAAAATTTCCTTTACGTTCCACATATTGAGAAAAAATTATTAGAACTTGAAACCTACCCTAATTAAGATGCTTCTTTGTTGAGATAAGATTGTAAAAAAAGTGTTCAAAATGAAAAGGCTTCTTCAAAAAGTTGAACCTAAGATTTTCCTACACACATTAGGGTATCCTTGTCATATTTTCATGTGAAAATGCTGGTGGTAGGTGGTGCAATGTGGAAAAGGGTAAAGATGGGTTTTTCTTTAACATGAAAGTTGTTATTAAGGACCATTTCACAATATGATTAGTTATATCTTGCTTTTTGGTGGTTGGGTTCTTTCTTATGCTTTCTAGTGGAAATGTATGTGAGTGATTCAGGGGAGCTGCTTGACCCATAGCTCTCTTTTTTGTAGGAGAAACTACTCAAGGGGCCTAGGCATCCACAACTCTAACCACAATACTAATTCTATTTTTTCAACACTCTGGTATCTCTTAACTAAGAGAATCATTTGGATGATAAAAATGAACTTGAGGGCATGGTGTGAAAGGGAAAAAATGTTATGAAATCACAGATCTGCAAGCGTCATATCTAGAGGTAGTGGTGAAGGAGACTCTGAAAAGCCTTTAATAACAGGAGAGGATTTGGATGCCAATGTCATCAATGTCGTTCAATAGCTTGTAAATATCTCATAGTTGGAATTGGGGACAACAATTCATTTTTTATTTATTTTTGGTATCCAAGGGTATCAAGAACCAGCCTAGGGCCACCAGCATGTCTAACGAAGCTTGGCCATGACATGCATAGGTCCCAGGATGGACCCACTAATCCCTAGAGGGAGGTGACAAGGTCTGCACCAGCCAACATCCGAGGGTACATTGAGGTAGAGAGAATCGACCTCAGGACCTACATGGGACAAACCCAAAGCCCTTAACTATCTACACTACCATCGCGGGATGGGTACAAATTTCTATGTGTTTCCTCCTCTACTATGCTTGTGCAATATGTATGATCGGTTATACTTTCCAATGGGAATGTTAGTGAGCCCACTTGCAACTTCATATGGATTTGGTTGAGGTCCTCTTGTTGTCTTATGAGATAGAATTCCTTTGTTGCGTGCATCATGGTTAGTAAAGAGCATTGTCATCAATATCCCTATGATTCTTCATGTCATCCTCCACATCAAAATAGTCAAAAATGGTGGAGTTGAGGCTCATGAGCTTGTGCTTTTACATATCTTTTAGGTAGGATAGAGAATATGCCACTATAATTATTCCTTACATTTCACCACCATCGATATTAAGACTGCATAATTTTCCCCTCCCATTGGGATGAGACTTCTTTGACATCGTATTTTCAACCATGAGCTTCTGTAACAATACATACCTTCTCTATTCAAATCCATGAAGTAATTTAATTATTTGTTCTATTTTCAGAGGAAGCAACAAAAACACTTTGTGAATTCTAGATCATGCAAATTTCCATCAACACTTTCAATAAATTTTTCTATAGATTAACATCTACAAGCTTCCTTATATCTAGGGGTGGTGAACAAGATGTTGCAATTGCATCCATTTAGCACCAACATGTCGTGATTCCACCTCTCCATCGAGGATGTAACATTTTGTCTAATGGAATTTTCTTGGCCTCTCCACCTTTTACTTTTACTTATTGCATCATTATACACAAGTTTTCCCTTCAAATATTTTGACAATGTTTACAATTTAATTTTATAAGTAGTGTTATAAAATTTTGGATTTTGTAATAGAAATATCCTAGTTTTTGTTTGATTGTGTTAAAATTTAATGCACCCTATGTTCTAATAATCTATAGTGCATACATTTTATTAATAATATTTAAAATTATTGAATATACATTAAAATTTGATGATAGATAACAGTCACATGGATTTACATAATATATAAAATGGTTGATTTCTAACACATGGTAGGTTTGACACCTTATTCATTAGGGTGGATCATATCAAGCACAAATTCCCATCACAACAAGGTCTCATGTAGGTGAGACCTTACTTTCTCCTTCATTGGTGATCTAAGTATCAAGGTATCGTTAGGGTGAGAACTACAACAACCATTTTATTTTCATGACCATAAATAAGGTCCCATGGGAGTGACAACTCCTCTTCCACCTCCTTCCTCCCTCTCTCTACTTCTCATATAAGATAGTACTTGTACACACCAAACTAACCTCATATGAGATCTCTGCTTTGACGAGATGTCCATGTTTCTTATCCTCTACTTCCTGGTCTCCAGACCTCACAAAAAGAAATATCTCCCACCATGCCCACCTAAATTCCCTATGAGAAGGTGATTCCAAACATGAAAACTAAACCTATAAATGATTATAATGGTTTGATGTCAATGGTTCTTTATCTTGTATTGACTTTTTGGGCAACAATGACAATAGAAAACCAAAACCTATGGTTTAATAAAGTTTTTTCTTCTAATTCACCTTATTTTATGATAATCATATCATATCATATTTATATTTCGAATGCATGTTATTTACCTCCCTATGCTCTTCCAATCCTTGTTATAAGGATATGTGAAACTATTGACATTAAAGATAAAAACGACAAGAGTATTACATTTGCTGATGTCTCAAGAGTCCAAATCCATGACAACCTATGTATATCACTTATTTAGAGTCATTCAAAAAGTAGTCCAAAATGTATTGTGGAGTCTCCTTCCATCTTGTGAAGAATAGGAGCAATCATCTCCTTCCTCCTCACCCCTTTTGTGCTTCCTTAAATATTTTTCTCCAAGTTGCTTCTTCCACCTACCCTCACATAATAAAACTATCTCTTGTTTACATTATTCGATAATAGTTTATTTCTTCGGATTCAATAATTGATCTTCCCTTCTTTTCAAAATAACGTTACATTGCACTCCCATTTGCATCTATACTATACCACACTAAAGGGCACATTTCCATTAAACACAAGATTTCATATCCTCCAAGTCATGATAAATAATTAATTATTGTGTGTGTATCGACGTTTCCATTACACCCCTTCAGTGTGATTGCTAGTTAAAATATGTGTTATTTTTCTTCTCATTAAGCATTGACTTCGAGAATTTCGTTGATTATAGGTCTATTAACGAGACTCTAGAGATGGATCTCTAGCCAATGGACAATGCACCACCACCTAATCCACCATAGCATGCCTATTTTATAAAAATTTTCTAATTTTTTTGTGGGTTGTTTAAAAAATATCTTGTATTTTAATTCTTCACTTTGAAGTGAGAAATTCGAGAAGGAAGGAGATTTTTTTTTTTTAATTATTATTTTATGAAATATTAATTTATTTATTAAATTAATTTCTAAATTAGAATGAATGTGGAGGGGAGAGAGCAATGAGTGGGATTATTTAATAAAATTTTAAATAGATTTCAAGTTCTATTAAAGAAGGGGAGGAAATGTGTAGTCTCCTTTACTTATTTATTTTTATTGTAAAATTAGAAGGGAACCTATTTTTTAAATGTTTTAATATATATATATATATATATTAATGAATTTTCAAAATTGAATAAATTTTTAAAAAGTTTATATCACTAAGGATTACAAAGAATATTGTTAGAATATACTAATCGTACATATAAAAAATAGACAAGCTTGAAAACATGAAAATATAGTTTTTGAGATATAGTCACATTAGGACATTTGGCTTTAAAGAGAGATATGGAAAGCTCCACCTAGAAAATATGAAAAGAATTGGTTTTTCTAGTTATGTTGGTAAAGATATGATCAAAAACAATTTTATACTATATGAACTTGTCCTCTCATATATAACCATTGATTTACTTTTAGATTTGTAATTTTCCATGGGAAATAATTAGTATTGAGTAAGTTCTATTGTATGTTTTCTAATGGCTAAACAATGAGGTTAACTTACACCAGGAAATTTAATATTTAGGTATGTACCTCATATGGTTAGGGTCATGTTAGGATTTATCATAGGGATAAAGTATTTTCTTGAGGGAGAAACACCAACTTAAAATCATAAAATGCTTTTTTGGAGAGAGGTTTGGAAAATTTGACCCATTGAGATTAATAATAAAAACTTAGTGTACCTATGAGAGGCCTGATTATATAACTGCATGGTTTGTCCAAAGATGCTCACTGTGGAGTCAAAACCAATCTAGAAGGGAAGTCGATTATAATGCAATCTCTTTAAGAATGACACACAAGAGTTCATCATGCATTCAGACATTTGTGCATAGCAATGTAGACTACAAAAAATCAATACAATGAAGATCGCATGGAATGGATTTATGCATGCAAGAAATTCAATTTTAATACAATGTAGAACATCTTGGTATGATATCTGCGTAGGTACAACCTAGATCATGAAACCGATGTTTGTAATTTTGACTCTCAATGGATCAACACTCTTTTTGAAATAATATCTCTTAAATCCGTAGCTATTTCCAGATAGAATGAGTATGCACAATACACAATAATACTTGGAGGAACCAAATTACAAATGGTCAGTGTCTTGATGTTATTACAACATATAATGATATAGAATATACATACAAGGATGAAAAAATTGTAACTTGTTAGATATGTGGTCAAACACGAATTTTGAGTAGTTTAGCTTGTCCCCTACCCCAATATCTATATTTTTTTAATCATGGGTGATAAAAAATGACGTAAGGACATGAAGAATGTCAAAAATAAGAAACCAGAGCAATTTGAAGAGATGAGAATAAATAAAGTTAAGCGGATGCAAAAAATTCATGGAGGGAAAGGTACATCTACTATATCAAAAGTACCTAATCTTTTAGAAAATGAGGATGAAATATCTAATTAAAATGAGGAGAATAATAATTTTGCAATGAACATTGATAATGTATTGAATGATAATGTTGGTATGGATAAATAAATTTATATGAATCCAAATGTTGAACCTTTACCTGAGAATCCAAATGTTAATCTTGAAATTTGCATGGAAACACTGAATGAAGAAAGTAACCTTGCTAATGAATCTTTACCTCTAAGAACATCCCCTTCCATTTTGCATAGAAAACCGATTCAATTAATTGAAATTGATCAAAACATTATAAAACCAATGCCTAACAAAATGTATGAAAGAAATGTGAGAAGAAAAGCTATGGGAATTTGGGATAATTACTTTGAGAATTTAAATGATACACAAAGATGTCAATTATTTGTTATGTTGATGAAATTAATTAAGATGAGACCTATAATGAAAACCCTAGGGTTAAGAACATCTAATGTTGATGATTGAAATGCGTTAATTGTTGAAAATATACATAAAGCATACCAAACTGTAGGTGTCAATAGATGCACCAAAGATAGTAATGCTACACAGCATGCACTTTGTTGGGAATTAGGACTACGGAATAGTGCTATGATTCAATAAAAAACAAATCATGCAAATATTGATCCATATAATTCCCCAAAATCTACAACAGTGGAAGTATAAACTAGAATAATCCAAATCAAAACAAAGTACACACACATAACACAACATGTACCATGGTTCACTCAATGTGGGCTACGTCCACCAAAGATATAGATCTCAATATATATAATAAATAAGAGTACAAATTGACTCTTCCATAGAAGAGTACAATGCATCTCTCCAAGAGTATCTCCTCCTCTCCTCCAGATCACTAAATGGATCTCCATGAGTGCACTACAATCGTGCCTCCAAACACCACCAAATATCACATACCAGGAACTACTACATCTCCCACTATGCAACCAAGCTCTCATGTGAATCTGCAAACAAGACCTCTCACAAGGCTCTACCAATGTGCAACCATATCTATGCACCAAGAAGTAATTCTCTCCTCCATCTCACTGCATCAACTTGTGCATCCAAGAAGTCTTCCTTTACAATATCTTGATACTATTTGTACCCACAAGCTCTCCTCCAAGCTATAATACTATATACACAATGGACCAACAATATAACATGATCTCATGGATCTACAATACAAGATCTCAGGATCTACAATAAACTTGTGGATCTATAAGAATAAAATTTATGATCTTTACATACTATGCAAGCCATTATAGTGAGATAATAACAATACAAAGGAAATACAGTAGAAGACATTATAGTCTTCTCACCATTTAGATGTACCTTTTATTTCCTTATGTCCATGTTCTCTCCATGAAATCTCTTTCTTCATGATAACCATATGTTTCTTCTTCTTCTTTTTCTTCATCCTCTCAAATAAGGATTCGACATGCAATAATAATAAATTACATGAAATATCACTTCTAACCATAGATTTCAAGATTATATAGCCATATAAAAACTTAGGGCACCTTAGCTATACATTTACAACCTTTAGATCACCTTTAAATCAAAGGTTGAATATAATCCCACGTCTAAAATAAAAACATAAACACACAGGTAACCGGTGTCGGTTCCTTGTTTGCTGACCAGTGTCGGTTCCTGACTGATGTCGGTTCCTCCTAGGTGATTGATTTTGGTTCTATCACTGATGCTGGTTATTGTGTAAAATAGTAAACCTCAAATGCATGCCTTTTTGAAGAAATTCAGCTTGAACAACCTAGCAATCTCCCACTTGGAGATAAATTGTTGAGCCTATACCTGTACCTGTACATCAGCATCCTCTACATACCATGAATACCATCTATTCTTTACATCAGAAATTATCTCAAATGAAATCAAGAATATTAAACCATCTTCTAAAACTCAGAAGATAAAAAACTCATGGCTTACGATATACCTACACGAAGCTACTACTGATCTGTGATACACAAGCTATCCATACATCAAGCTCCCACTAAATCATAACACCAAGCCTCTCATGTAACCAAGCCACCATGACTAACACACATGCAAGAGCTCCTACTCAAACTGAAGTACTAAGCTTCAATCGCAACCATAGCCATACCTATAAAAACAATCATGTTCTCCAACCATCTATCCATGTCTCCATGTAACCACCAATGCAACTAACCAAAGACAAGTCAAACTAGAATATGCATGAGAAAAATAATACCTTGGGAAAAGACAACCCAAAAATGAGTTTTACATGCATCCAGTGGGTAATTACTCCATAACACCTACATAACTCAAATAATCCAACATTGCATTCTACAAATCCAACCCTACATAAACAACTTGCATGTATAAGACAACCATCTATAGAAAACATATCTATCATGGAGTAACATAGTAACAAGAGGAAATTCAAACATCCCCTAATCATGCTCAAGGGAATATAAACCATGCTCATAGGAATCCATGTGCAAAACAAATATTTGCATCATCATAAAATAAAAAACTTGAATCTATCCACATGTACGAAACTCACCATGTACATCCATCTATATCTTTAGGATCTCCAGAAGCTCCAAGTCTACCAGTGACTAACTCCAAAGCCATTCATGAATCATGTGCTAATCAATGTCCATAACAAAAACCCTGCTAACCATACTACTAATAATTAGTGCAAATACCAACAAAAATGTTATCAACATACTACACAACTATCCAAGATGAAAGAAAACAAGGGTAACATCAATAAACTGTAAATACACACTGTTGTCACACTTATAACCTTGACAAACCATGATGAACCAATCACCTATCAACCATAACAAACATATTTTCCTTCTTTCACCCTTCAAACTCTAAAAAAATACTCTCTCTCAACCCAGCTGAAAAACCATCAACTTCCATCCCATAAGGATATCCAAGCACCAAAAAATAAAACTAGAAGTGACGTCAACATGCACTAAACATCTAAGCGGGCGTGCTTATTAGTTCAATCCCTTCAAACTCTAAAAAAGGGACTCTCTCTCAACCCAGCTGAATAGAGAAGTTGATCTTTGTCATGGCAGGCCTGTCTTGTTAGTTCGATCCCTTCACCTTATGATGAGGTTACCCGTATGATGGTGTGTTTCATTTCTTTGGAAGGGAGGTTTGTCACTGTGCCAGCTAAGCATCTTTATCTTCCTCAACCACTTCCACAGGAATCACACAGGTATGTTTCCCCCATTATCTACTTAACTCTCTTGAGCACTCCATTTTGGAGTTTCAAAAGCATGCTCGTGCGGTTCCTTTGCACCAGGGGATAATTTTCTTGCTGCATAAATTGTGTCTTCTTCGATCTCCTGGTTTCCCTTCCTCCCCTGGCTTTGTTCCCCCTCTGCCCGGTTCAGCGGCCGCTAGCCCCATCTCTCCACATTTTGTCCCCCGCCACTTCTGCTGTCACCCCTCTGCCGGCCTTCCCGGCTCCATCTCCCATTCCCCCCACCTCTGCTCCCACCCCCTTCGCTTCCACTTCAGGCCAGACCGGTTACCAGGTCCTCTAGAAGACTAGAACCTTGATACCCCTATTGTGGGGAAGGGTCCTCAAGAGATTGAAATTGCCCATAACCTCCTTCATATTAGCAGTGCTAGTTCTCAGGAAGCACATATGGAGAGCTCCACAAAAAGGCTGGAAGCCTTAGAAGTTGACATGAAGCTGTTGAAGGAAGAGGTCAAAAACTTGGCAAAACAAAAAGGTAAGAGGAAGAAGGAGGAGGAGGTGGCTATGAATAATAGCCAGATTGAAGATATTTACAAGAAGCTGAACTCCTTAGACTCCCATTTAGGGAAGGCCAAGACTCGCCATGATTATAATATGGCCATTTTTAATGCAATTGAAGAGTTCATTGAGCAGCATGTCTGTAGTGTCTCCAATCTTAGCGGGGTTCCGAAACCCTTTGGGGCACTAATAAGGAAAGCAAAAGGACCATTGATCAGCTGGATGTTACTGAATCTGCCCACATGACAACTTTGGCTATGTTCAAATCTTGGCAGAATATCAAATCCAACATCGACAAAGCTGCCAAGAAGTAATTGTGGGTGCTTTTACTGCACTTCTTTGTAATTATTGTTATTTTTTTGCTGTCTTTTTGCTGCTTTTCTGCAGTGTTCGTACTATTTTTGTTTTGATGGGGGTAGCTGCTCTTTGGATACTTTGGGCTTCATTGTCCCATCTAGATTTTGATCCTTTCTATCCTGGTTCTCATTTCTATTCTAGCTTCTAGGCCCTCTTTTGTTCTTAAGGGTATAGTCCCTTTCAAAAAACTATTTGCCAAAAATAAAAAAAACATGCACTAAACATAAAATACCTGTAAAACCGTTACTATCCTCCAAAACAACTTGTGCCTCATGCCACTCTGAATAGTAGCATCTTCCTCTCACTCCGTACATGTATATGTGTCCAACTTGCAATGCCAATAACCATGGCTTGCTCCCATTTAACATGAACTCCCTTGCACTGCCTCTAATGATCAAGCTCAAAAGCTCTAATATATATACAATATATATATATATATATATATATATATATATATATATATATATATACATATATATCAATGAGAAATAAAATAGATGAAAGAAAATATAAAATTGATTCCCTTCTTATCAAAGAATAATTCTACATCATAGAATTTTTGTACTTCTTGTGAAGTAGGTTAAAGCACCTTCTTTTCATCCATATGTACTCAACATCTCCTGTTACCTACAATTGTGTCTAAACATGACTTTTCATTGAGGATCTCATTCTTAGACTAGATACCCTTTTCCTCAAGATTTTAACACATCCCAGAAATAAAATTCAAACACACCAAATATCCATAGTGCATATTTTACTTGTGCACATAATCCAAACATAACACCAGTTGCTTCAAATGAAAGAAATAAAACATGAACCGAATAGAGATACCTGAATTTTACCCAAGTCTCATTGGAATCCCGAGCCAACTCTGTCCTCTTTCTTATTCAAAACATTGAAGTGATATTCTCTATTTTTTCCTGTACACTCTGTGTAAGAAACTTGATCCTCCAAAGTGGACACTAAAACCATCCATGCCCTCTTATGCTATAAAAAACCTAGTACAAATTCACTATCATAGAGGACTAACCACGGTCAACTGACTGGTACTAGTTCCTCTATGATTGACATCGGTTCATTGAACAACGTCAGTGCTTCTGGAATGATCACAATACTAAAAATTGGCATAGTACACCAAGCTAGGTTCCTACTTAGACCAAATCAGATAGCTGTGTTGATCCAGTCATTTCAAGAAGCACCCAAATCTTGTACAAAAACTTATTAACAACAATACATGAAAATAAATTACACCAATACAAAACACATCACCTTACCAGCACCAAAACACTCACCCACATCTTTAACCAAAGTACTTGCCTCTCTGATGGAAGCCTTGTCTTCATTTTGTGCTATTATATTTAGCCTCTCTAGCGAAGTCAGTGCATCTAACTACACCAAGGATGCATAACTACTCCTCTATCTCATACTCATATCTTTATACTCTGGATCTATAATATGACCAACATGTCTATGCCTCTAAGAACTAGAGACACCTCAATAAACAATACACATTCACCGCATCTTCTCAATTTCTTCATATCTGTGATTTTCTATTTAAACAGGTTGCCACAGGTCACCGACACCGGTTTCTCACTAACTGACCACAGTCACCCGCTAACCAACCACGGTCACCTTTCCGACATTGGTTAAGGAAGTAATGACATTGGTATACCATATCGACACTAGTCGGTGTCTTTTTTCTAGTAACCTTATATTTCCATCTCCCTCTTAAGTTTAAATATCTTTATGTGATTTACACATCAGGCAAAAAAAACCCTTCTCTCATATACCTGTCAGTAATACCACTAAAAAAACCATGAAGCAAACCCTTTCTCTAACAAAAAAACCATCGCTCTGATGCCAGTTGTTGGGAATTAAGACTACTGAATAGTACTAAGATTCAATAACAAACAAAATCACGCAAATACTGCTCTATACAATTCCCCAAAATCTACAGCAGTGTAAGTATAAAAAAGAATAATCCAAATCAAAACAAAGTACACACATATAACACAACATGTACCGTGGTTCACCCAATGCAAGCTACATCCACCAAATATTGAGATCTCAATATATATAATAAACAAGAGTACAAACCGACTCTTCCATACAAGAGTGCAATTCATCTCTCCAAGAGTATCTCCTCCTCTCCTCCAAATCTCTAAATGGATTTCCATGAGTGCACTAAAATCATGCCTCCAAACACCACCAAATCTCACATACCAATAACTAATGCATCTCCCACTATGTAACCAATCTCTCTTATGAATCTACAAACAAGACCTCTCACAAGGGTATACCATTGTACAACCATATATGTGCACCAAGAAGTAAGTCTTTCCTCCATCTCACTACATCAACCTGTGCATACAAGGAGGTTTCCTTTACAATATCTGGATACTATTTGTACCCACAAGCTCTCCTCGGAGCTATAATAGCATATCTAAAATGGACCAACAATATAACATGATCTCATGGATCTATAATACAAGATCTCACAACAACTTGTGGATCTAAAAGAAGAAACTCTATGATCTTTACATACTATGCAAGCCATTACAATGAGATAATAACAATACAAAGGAAATACAGTAGAAGACATTACACTCTTCTCACCATTCAGATGTACCTGTTATTTCCTTCTGTATAGCTTCTCTCCATGAAAGCTCTGTCTTTATGTAACCATATTTTTCTTCTTCATCCTCTCAACCAAGGATTCCACGTGCAATAATAATCAATTACATGCAATATCACTTCTAACCCTAGCTTTCAAGCTTATATAGACATATAAAAATTATTTAGGGCACCTTAGCTATATATTTACAACCTTTAGATCACCTTTAAATCAAAGGTTGAATCTAATCCCATGTCTAAAATAAAAACATAAACGCACAGGAAATCGGTACCCGGTGGGTAAGTGCACCGAAGTTGGGGGGCCAAAAAGTGGACAAAAACCTGAAAATAGACAAAACACGTATCACATTTTATTTTTTTTGGCTTGGTAATTACCGAACCTATAACATGCGTACGCATTATAAGGAAGGAAAAATGCGTACGCGTTTTAAAGAAGGCAAAACACGTATGTGTTTTATAGAATTCAAAACGCGTACATGTTTATGAATAGTATGGACCATGTATATGTTTTTGGGTGTCTTATACTTAGAAAAATAAATGTTTAAGATATATTTTATTATTTCTTATAAGTTTAAATTTATTTTAGTAAATATAAGAAATTAGGGTCACTCTGCACCTGATGGAAGTGGTCCTCGTAGCTCCAACAGTTATAATCTAGAAGATAGTTTTTCAAAATCTAATCTGGTCAGTACTTACTCATTTTCAGGATTTCAGTCAAATGACCTAAAACTTTCAGGGCATATATATTGTAGTCAGTCTTTGTTTTGGGAAAGCATATAGTCATTTTTTAGGTTTTTTGACCTTCTAAAATGGATTTTGGCCCTACCACTACTTGAATTGGTACTAATTTTTAAATTTGGTCCATAATTCACTTTAGTGACCATGAATCAACTCTATGATGCTTGTCTACTTCTTACTAAAAAGAGATCCTCACTTTGTAGATAGAGGATTGTTCCCAGAATGGGATTCCTATCCTATGGCCAAAATGAGGTGATTGTAATGTGCCTCCTCCTTAAGGTGTGATAACACTACTAGGTGTTGAATGAGTTGTTACGAATAGTACCAAGTGAATTACATCAAGTGAACTTAGATGATTGCTCATTCTTAGAAACATGGTGCTCCATATAAAGATCATCCCCTCACCTTTCCTAGCTCTAAAAGCATCCTTTCATGGAATCAAATTCATGATTCTCATACATGTTTTTGCTCATATGTCTCTTATGGAGACAAATAGATGCCTTAATACTTGAACAAATAATGGTCCTTGATAGCTCGGGTGACATGACTAGCTCATTTTAGCTTGTTCTTAAGGGTGTTCAATTAACTACAGAATGGCCAAAAATTCCTTTTTAGGCCTTCAAAGGAAGTAGTCTCTCATCAAAACTAAATGAGTTGATCGATCACCTTAAACACTATTCCCTACACATTGAAACACGATTGAATGATATTTTTAGGACTTTCCTTTGGGTGAGGGTTTATGATTTAGGGTTTAGGGCTCAGGGTTTAGGACTCAAGGTTTAGAGTTTAGGGTTTAAGGTTTAGTGTTTAAGACTCATAGTTCAGATTTTAGGTTTAGGGTTTAGGGCTCAGGGCTTAGGGTTTATGGTTTAGGGTTTTGAGTTTAGGGTTTATGGTTCAGGGTTAAGGGTTGAGGGTTTAGGGTTTAGGGTCTCAAGGTTCAGGGTTTAGGGTTTAGGGGTCAAGGTTGAGGGTTTAGGGTTTATGGCTCAAGGTTCAGGGTTTAGGTTTAGGGTTTAGGGTTTAGGGTTTAGGGTTGAGAGTTGAGGGTTCAGGGTTTAGGGCTTAGGGTTTAGTTTTTAGGGTTTAGGGTTGAGGGTTTATGTTTGAGGGTTCAAGGTTTAGGGTTTTGGCTTAGGGCTTATGGCTAAGGGCCTAGGGTTCATGGCTTAGGGTTTAGGGATTAGGGTTTAGGGTTTAGGGTTTAGGGTTTAGGGCTTAGGTTTTAGGGTTTAGGGTTTATGGATTTATGGTATAGGGTTTAGGGTTTAGGGCTCATGGTTTATGGTTTAGGGTTTAGGGTTTAGGGATCAAGGTTTATGGTTTAGGGTTTACAATTTAGAGTTAGGGTTTAAGGTTTAAAGGTGTTCAGGGTTTAGGGTTTAGGGAAAAGGGTTTAAGGTTTAGGGTTTAAGGACTCAAGTTTTAAGGTTTAGGGGTTAGGGTTTAGGGTTCAGGATTTAAGGCTCATGGATTAGGCTCACCCATTCAGTCACAGTAATGTTCTATGTCTTACCCATTCTTATAAGTATTGACAAAGAGTATTCAACTAAAAAGGGTTCATCTACTTAGTAGGTAGAACATTCAAGGGAGTCATCACAATTTGATGCCTTTCATCTACTGATATTTTAAAGGAGGGAAATGCCCATTGCATGTGAACTATTTCACTCACTGTAATGTTTTGTGTCTTACCCATTCTTATTAGTATTGACAAAGAGTATTCAACTGAAAAAGGGTTCATCGACTTCGTAGGAACAAAATTCAAAGAGATTCATCAAAATTTGATGTCTTTCATCTGTTGATATTTTGAAGCAGGGAAATTACCACCTCTCATAAACAAGATAGTTGTAAAAGCAATACTTAATGATGGTTCTAGGCACAAGACTAGGAAATATGGTCCTAAGATATTAAAAAAATGAACTCACTCATGAGACCTACTAGAAATATATGAGGTTTAGGGGTTAGAGCTTAGGGTTATGGATTTAGTGTTTAGGGTTTACGGCTTAGGGCTCAGGGGCTCAGGGTTCAAGGTTTAGGGTTTAAGGGTTTAGGGTTTAGGTTTTAGTGTTCAGAGTTTAAGGTTTATTATTTTTATTTAAGGGTTTAGGGTTTATAATTTAGGTTTTAGGTCTCAAGGTTAAGGGTTGAGGGTTAAGGGTTTAGGTTTATGGTTGCAGGGTTTAGTTTAGGGTTTAGGGTTTAGTGTTTATGCTTGAGGGCTTAGGGTTCAAGTTTTAGGGTTTAGTTTTATTATTTTTGTTTAGGGCTTAGGGTTTATTTTAGAGTTTAGGGTTTAGGATTTAGTGCTTAGGGTTTAGGGTTTATGGTTTAGGGTTTAGGGGTCAAGGTTTAGGGTTTAGGATTTATTTAGTTTTTAGGGGAGTTCAGGGTTTAGGGTTTAGGGACCTTTAGGATTTAACATTTAGGGCTTAAGGTTTAGGGTTTACGGTTTAGGGCTCAAGGCTCAGGGTTTAGGGTTTAGGGGTTTAGGGTGCATGGTTTAGGGTTTACAACTCAGGGTTTGGGGTTCAGAGTTATGGGTTTAAGGTTTAGGGGTTAGTTACAGGTTTAAGGTTTAGGGGTTAGAGCTCAGGGCTCTAGATTTAGGGTTTAGGGCTCAATATTTAAGGTTTAGGGTTTAGGGATCAAGTATTAGGGTGTAGGGTTCAAGGCTTAAGGTTTAGGGTTTATGGTTTAGGGATTACAGGTTTAGGGTTCATGGTTTATGGACTTAAGGTTAAAAATCAGGTTCAGAGTTAGTGGTTTAAGGTTTGGGGGTTAGAGCTCGGGG
The DNA here is from genome assembly GCA_019776745.2 of Taxus chinensis. Taxonomy (NCBI): domain Eukaryota; kingdom Viridiplantae; phylum Streptophyta; class Pinopsida; order Cupressales; family Taxaceae; genus Taxus; species Taxus chinensis. The sequence goes on along the minus strand of CM034146.1, from coordinate 712,274,417 downwards.
CTCTAGATTTAGTATTTAGGGTTTAGGGCTTAGGGCTTAGGGTTTAGGGTTTAGGGTTAAGGGTTTAGGGTTTAGGATTTATTACTTTGGTTTTAGGGTTTAGGGTTTATAGTTTAGGGTTTAGGTCTCATGGTTGAGGGTTAAGGGTTTAGGTCATAGAGTTCAGGGTTTAGGGTTTAGTGTTTAGGATTTAGGGCTTATGGTTTAGGGTTTAGGGCTCAAGATTTAGGGTTTATAATTCAATTTTTAGGGTTTAATTTTTAGGGTTTAGGGTTCAGGGTTTAGGGTTAGGATTTAGTTTTTATGGGTGTAGGGTTTAGGGTTTAACATTTTAAGGCTCATGGTTCATGGTTTAGGGTTTAACATTTAGGGTTTAGGGCTTATGGCTTAAGGTTTAGGATTTAGGGCTCATGGGTAAGGGTTGAATATTTAAGGATTAGGGCTTAGGGCTTAAGATTTAGGGGTTTAAGGTTTATGGTTTAGGTTTTAGGGTTTAGGGATCATGGTTTTGGGTTTAGGGTTTAGGTTTAGGGCCTCGAGTTTAAAGTTTAATGTTTAGGGTTTAGGGTTTCCATTGTAGAATTTAAATGCTAAAAAATTTAGGTTGAATGCTGAAAGCCTAAAAATTACCTATGTACTGACCAGATTATACTATTAAAAACCTATCTCCTAAACTGTGACTAATGGAGCTGTGAGACTAGTTCCATAAGGTGCAGAGTGACCCTAATTTCTTATATTTACATAAATAAATTTAAAGTATAAGTTTTTCATTTATTATTATTTATATTTTATAAATTTAATAAATAGAAAACTTATATTTAAAAGCATTTTTGTACAATAGACGCATGTCAAAAGCATATACAGAATGCGTCATACTATATAGAACGTGTACGTGTTTTTTGTTTTCTCTTTTTCCAAGCCATGCCTCAAGGCTTGGGATCCAGTTTGGATCCCCAACCCTGAGGCATGGACCTGCACAAACACAACAAACAACGTGTTTTTGCAGGAAAATGTAAAAAATGCTACTTCCTCTATGATAAATCAAAATAAAACAATCAATCCATTTTAAAAAAATTATACCACGACATAGAGTAGAGTTTCTTCTTTCTAAAAATATAATTTTTCAATTTTTCTGACTAATATAAGGTTTCCATATTATTTATTTTCTAACTATTCCTTTTTATAGCTATTTTTTGAAGTGTAAATATGTCTATCTTTCATCATGTATCTTTTGTTTTGGGTCATCAAAATCTGAAAAAATATTATACTAGCACAAACTAGGCATAATTCTATACATATTAAAAAAAAAAATCTAATTTTCGATATTTTTTTAGGTAGTTTTAGGGTGGGCACGGTCGGAGCTCCGTTATTTTTCAAAACATAAAATTTATGTACTAGAAAAATCATAAATAAAGAAATACTCTCTAAAAAAATGTAAAAAAAATGGAGCCCAAACTAGATGCTCCTAGCTATATTTCTACCAAAGGGTTTTCAAAAATACTAAATGGTGCTAAAAAACTGGTGGGGGGCACAAAAGTCACACTATTATGTTTTTTTAACAAAAACAAGAGCATTTGTTGGTATTTTAGTTGTTTGACCTACTTAAACTTATCTGTTTTCAAAAAAAATTAGTAGCTTAGAAACTAGACTCAAAATGCTACGATTCATATTTCTACAACATCTTCCAATTTTGAGTGTAACTATTTCAAAAAACTCGTACAAGTTGAAGTTTTTTTTTCCAAAAAAATACGTCCACTTAAGACCCCCTTTTGGCCCCCCAACTTGGTGCACTTACCCTAGTGTCGGTTCCCTATTTGCTGATCAGTGATGATGCCCTGACCGATTCCGGTTTCTCCCAGGTGACCGATGTTGGTTCCCTGATCGACGCTAGTTACTGTGTAAAACAATAAACCTCAATTGCATGCCTTTGTGAAGCAATTTAGCTCCACAACCTAACACACTAATTGTATAGTAAGTGATAAAACATTTAATAAATGCTTGATTAGAAAAATAAGTATAGCTTTGAAGCTAAAAAGAAAAACATTAATGAAAGCAATAGGGAGACACTAAAGTGTTGAGTCATCCAATAACACATACTATTAGACATTCTTTAGTGGACTCCTATGGAAAGACAAGGATGCATATGATATTCTAAAAAAATTACTTGTAAATTTTTGTAATGAGAACACAAGGGTGTCACCGAATAGAAGAGATACAGTAAAAATAAGATTAAGTTCTCGAAATCGTGAATCATGTACAAAATATTTATTGGATATGAATCAAACACAATTATTCTCTAATTTTAAGAATGAAAATGTAGAAATTAACATTAGCCAAATATTTTTTGAAATGAACAAACCCTTTTATGTGAAAATCAATCACTCACATACCACTTGTTGATGTAGGCATAATGTTGAATTTTCAATGCATTAATATGTTTTTTTTCAAGTAAGTTGTATTTTTCATATTAACATCATGTTGCAGGAGTGTGGATTACATTTCCCACCAAAATATGCAAGGGAATTTATTCCTACTTTATTTTGTGAAAGATCAGTTGGACAATTTTTTTATAACAAAGCATGTTTGGATGGAGCGTGCAACATATGTGGTGGCTTTTTAAAATTGAAAAGTTGTATCCATAAGGAGGGTACACATTCAATAGGAAAATAATTAGTTATTTTTAGTAAATATTAATATGTGGCATATAAATTAAAAGGTGGAAAATAATCTAAGAGGTGTGAGCGTATTACAGAACAATTACTTGTATCAGAATATATTGTCAAATTCAGAGAGGAAACTATTTATGAGTATGCAAGGCACACACATAGAGATCGATGGTTGGATGATCAATTGAAGTTAAGAAAGGAAAATTTTCCACTTGGTACTATTTTTTCAGTAGTTGACTTCGCAGATAATTACTCATTATAGCCACAAATAGAGGTTCAGTCACAATACTATAACTCAGTGCAAGTTTCTATTTCTGTGCATATAACATTCATGCACTCTGTAGAAAGAACTCAGAGAGATAAAAAAATATTAAGAGAGTATCATTTCTACATCAGTGATGATCAGAAACATTCTACAGAATATGTGCAAGGGTCTTTCCAGTTGTTTTATGTGAACTTGAATGAGAAGAACAATTTTTTCAATCAACATTACATTTGGTTAGAAAACTGCACATCACAATTCAAGAATGTACGGATGTATTACTGGATAAGAAGGATGCACATAGAAACAAGTGCAAAACATATCTGGATTTTTACTGAGGTATGACATGGGAAAGGAGAGCATGATGGTGCATGATAATGTGTGAAAAGATCCATTACAAGAGAAGAATTAAAGTTTAAAGATGGTGCTACATTTACAGGTGCAAAAAAACATTATTGATTGGTGTATCAAGAACATGGTCCATAAATCTCAAGAGATTTCAATGGTTCGTAGATATTTCTTATTGATAGAGGAACAAAATTTGGTAAGCTATGAATATTGTATGATAGTTTACAAGATCAAGTATATGCATTCATTCCATAGTTCAAATGCAAGTTCTTGCACTATTCATACTAGGTGCATAACATGTTTTTATATATCATGCATTGATTTTTTGTGGAATGAATGTGAGTCACAATAGTGGATGGATGAATGGATGTGTAGACCTCTAATTACAATCAACACATATCAAGTTCCATGAGTATTACAACTTACAGTGTCTTCAAATCATATGACAACATCACCTAACTTTGACCAAGTCTCTGATTTAGTGCAACAAGGTACATATGTATGTCATGTTATAAATTTATAAATTATTAAATGATCAACTCTTTATGTATTTTAAATTTGACTTGAGTGTTACTTTGTGATGTAGGGCACGTTTTTGTAGTTATTATGACAAAATTTAACGAAGAGGGAACAAACTGCTTCTTGTCTCATTGTGTAGAGGGGAAAAAATTGAATTCCACAATTATTGATGGTGAAGACCTTGAGTATCCCACTGGGTCAGTGGTACTCATTGGAACTTGGTTTTAATGATATCCTATCAAAAAATCAAATACTTGGTTGTTTGAAGAATATGAAGTACATAGAAAGACACTTCACTATTCACATTTGATTCTTACAACAAATATTCAATTGATCAAATATTGAGGTAGACCATCAAACAAGAATTTGTGGAAGGTTCGTTATTTTGATTTGAAAATCGCGCATGCAGGATGTACTACAGCTATTAAAATCTGAATCCTCGGAGATCATGAAGCAATTCTTACTACTGTCAAGAGTAGAGTTGATCCTTGCAATTCATTCGATTGAATTTCCAAAGCTATGTTCACTTAAAACTAGATATACATCTACATGAATTTAATTTGAATATTTATTTTAAAGATTTTGTTTAAATTTTGTAGGGTTTAAAATTATATTTAATTGCTTACTAACATGTTTACATAGTTTAGTGGTGAAAAAAAAGCTTCCACCTTCATGTGGTTGGCACTGTTAGTAGAGAATTTATTATTTTTAAAACTAAGAGAAGCTAATGGAAATTAAATATTATAAACATAACATATAAGCATAAATCTCATTTCAACACCTATATTGTATGAAAAATCTCTTCTTACAATTCTCATTTCACCACTTATATTGTATGAACCATCTCTTTGTATCATGTTTCGTAGTACTTGTTTCACATTGAAGGATTTTGGGCACCGATACGAAGCCTCACCCACTATTTATCAGGCCATCATGACTATTCACATTGAAGTACTAGAAAGACACTTCACTATTCACATTTGATTCGTGCACTATTTATCAGGCCATTTCATTAGTGTCATGAGCTTCCATTTGTAAAATATAGCATTAGATAGCCTTACACTTACTGAAAATGGACTATTTTGTGCTTTTGCAAACAATAGGACAACGAGAGGACCAAATTGAGATAGATAAAATTGAGAAATGATTTCGTAGAAGGTTCTAACCCAGAGGTGTAGGATCAGATGAGACCTTTCAAGGTGCCACAGTGACTGAGAAATCACCCAGTGAACTTATAGAATTTGTTTCTCTCAGGGCTCTTAAGGGACTACACTCGAATGAAGTAACCCAGAAGCAACGAGACTGTAGAGCACCAAAAGGAAGCCTCCTCAAGTGTTTACTAGGCCACCTTGATGTGTGTGGGTAGTATTTTTGGTACCACAAGCTTCTATTTGCAAAATATAGAAATGGAAATCCTTGCACTAACTCAAACTAGACTATTCAACACTTTTGCACAAAATAGGAAAATGAGAGGATTGAATTAAGATGGATTAAAACAAGACAATATTTTGTAGAGGGTACTAATGCAGAGACATATGATTATATGATACCTTTCAAGGTGCCATGGTGACCGAGAAATCACCCATTAAACTTATAGCATTTTTTTTCTCAGATCCCTTAAGGGACTACACTCGAATGACATATCCCAGAAGCACCAAGATCAATGGGCACCGAAAAGAAACCTCCCTAAGAGTTTACTAGGTCACCTTGATGCATGTACATAGTCTGTTTGTTGCCACGAGATTTTGTTTAAAAAATATTGTATCGAGTAACATTACACTGACTCACATTATATTATTCACCATAGTTGCAAATAATATGACCAAATTGATCTTGGGAAAACCAAGACATGATTTGTTAGAGGGTACCAACGTGGACGTGTAAGATCAGACGAGACCTTTCAAGGTGCCACAGAGACTGAGAAATTACCTAGGTAACTTATAGCCTTCTTTTCTCTCAGGGATATTAAGGTACTACGCCTGACTGACGTAGCCCAGAAGCACCAAGATTGTTGGGCACCAAAAATAAGCCTAGTCCGTTGAGTGCCATGAGCTTCTGTTTGCAAAAAATTACATCGGAAAGCCTTACAATGAATCACATTGGACTATTCACCATAGTTACAAACAATAGTACAACATGAAGAAAAAATTGACTCGGGGGAGACTGAGACAAGATTTTATAGAGGGTATTAATGCAGAGGTGTAAGATCATATGAGACCTTTCAAGGTGCCACGGAGACCAAGAAATCACCCAGGGAACTTATAACCTTTTTTGATCTCAGGGCTCTTTGGGGACTACACCGAATCAACGTATCCTAGAAGCACATGGATCATTGGGCACCAAAATTATTCCTCCCCATGTGTTTATCAGGCCACCTTGATGTGTGTGTGCAGTATGTTTGGTGCCACGAGCTTCCATTTACAAAATATTGCATCAGACAACCTTACATTGACTCACACTAGACTATTCGTCGTAGTTACAAACAATAGGACCACTAGAATAAAAAATTGATCTAGGGAAAACTGAGACATGAGTTTGTAGAGGGTACTAATGATGAGGTGTGGCATCATATGATACCTTTCAAGGTGCGACAGAGACTGGGAAATCACCTAGGGAACTTATAGCCTTTTTTTTTTCTCTCAGGGCTTTTAAGGGACTAAACCCGAACAACGTAGCCCGAAAGCACCAAGATCATTGGAAACCAAAAAAAATCCTCCCTAAGTGTTAACTAGGCCACCCTGATGCATTTTCATAGTCCATTCGGTTCCATGAGCTTCCGTTTGTAAAATATTACATCAAACATCCTTACAATGACTCACATTAGATTATTCGGCACAGTTACAAACAATAGGACCACAAGAAGATTAAAATGATCTAGGGAAAACAAAGATAGGATTTCGTAGGAGGTACCAATGTAGAGATTTAGGATCATATGAGACCTTTCAAGGTGCCATAGAGACTGATAAATCACCTAGGAAACTTATAACCTTTTGTGCTCTTGGGGATATTAAGGGAATACGCTCGATCGACATATCTCGGAAGCATCAAGATCATTGGGAACTAAAACTAATCCTCCCCAAGCATTTACTAGGCCACTTTGATGAGTGTGCACAGTCTGTTCAGTGCCATGATCTTCCATTTGTAAAATATAGCAATGGAAATCCTTACACTGACTCAAACTGGACTATTTGGTGCTTTTGCAAATAATAGGACAACGAGAGGATCAAATTGATATGGAGTAAACTAATACAGGATTTCATACAAGGTACTAATGTAGAGGTGTAGGATTAGATGAGGCATTTCAAGGTTCCACAGAGACCAAGAAATCATCTAAGGAACTTATAACCTTTTTTTATCTCAACGCTCTTAAGGGAATACGCCTGACCTATGTAGCCTGAAATCACTGGGATCATTGGGCACCATAATGAAGCCTCCCCAAGCATTTAATATGCCACCCCAATACATTTGCATAGTTTGTTTGGTGTCATGAGATTCCATTTGAAAAATATTACATCGAACCACCTTACACTAACTTACACTAAACCATTCGCCGTAGTTACAAACAATAGGACCATGAGAAGACCAAATTGATCTGGGAAAATTGAGACAGGATTTTGTATAAGGTACCAATGCAAAGGTGTAGGATCAAATGAGGCCTTTTAAGGTGCCACAAAAATTACAAAATCACCCAGTGAACTTATAGCCTTTTTTGCTCTCAAGGCTCTTAAGGGACTACTCCCGACTGATGTAGCCCGGAAGCACTGGGATTGTTACACATCGAAATGAAGCATCCCCAAGTATTTACCAGACCACCTCAACACATGTTCATAGTATGTTTAGTTCCATGAGCTTCCATTTACAAAATATTTCATCAGATAACCTTACATTAATGTTTGAGTAAATGCTAGTGTTTACTTTTATTATCATCACTTTTTCTCTCACTTTTTATCGCTCTCCCCCCTCTCTTTATGTATATATATATATTTATCTTACATTCTCTCTCACTCTTTATGATAAATTTATACTTGTCCTAAATACGCTCTTTATTACTTTTGTTTGAAAGAGATGAATAAACATTGTGTGTAAGCTAATTTGTACTTTGTTTTAGCTTGCAATGGAACATGAATAAACTGTGTGTGTAAGACCATAAATGTGTTTGTTTTAAATCTTATTACATTAGATTTATACTAAGCAATACAACTATGTAAGTTTGATGTATTACCCTTTTGGATAACTCTTGTTGCATGGTTTAATGATCAAGTGATAAATGCCAATCGTGTGCATGACTGTATTGTGTGTTCTCAGTTGAATAGTTAAGATCATTGTGGAAAGTAGAGTGTGTGCACGTATTGAGGAAGATTTTTAGGTAAGGTGATTCTAACGTAAGTGAAGGATTTACAAAGTAAGAATTGAACACTATCCCCCACTGTATATCCAAGGGTTTCTAGATACCCTGGACTAACGTATGAGTGAGAAAAGGATTATTGATTCAAGCCATTGATTTCGTTGTCAATATGTTTTGGTAAGATATGAGTAAAGGAGTGGTGAAGATCATAAGAATCATGTTTGAGGTATTGGAACCAAAAATTAACCGTTTGATAGCCAAATGTTGCCTCTCAGGATCCACAATGAACCACAGTCAGGGTTTAGGAGGGTTTGTAGTATTGAATAATGAAATCAAGGAATTCTTACATAAGATTTAGACTGAACAATCTTGAAGATGTTACTCAACTGTTAAAATGAAAATTTTTGAGTTTCATTTGTGGAAGAGTGATATTTCCTTACCAGTCCCTTAGAGAAATGTATGCACAATTGTAAACCTACTTTGAGAAGCCATTTTACAAAGAACACAAGCTTTATATATTGAGCTAAGCATCGAAACTTTTAGGGAAGTATAAAAGGCTTAATGGATGCTTGAATATTCTTGAGTTGTCATTGGGAACCTCATACAAGTGAATATATTCTACATAGTACAGTGCGACAAGGCCAGTTAGTGCTTCAAGAGCAAAAAGTGAAAAGGTGAGCTCTAAGGAGTTGTGGAAGGAGTTAGAGTCTGAGATTTTGGGAGCACCTTAGAGATGGAAAAAGTGAACTAATGAAGCTTGTAATACTTTCTGGGTATCCTTATATCCTTCTATCTATACTTGTTATAAGATACATTGACTTAAGGGGCATAGTTGACAGTTTTGGAAAGATGAACAACAGTGGTGTTTGGAGCCTTATGAATCAAGTTAGTGATGGTCCTAATGATTTTATGAGGGGTTAAAAAATGGGATAAGGCTAATAATCATTAAAGAATGCGGTAGGTGCATGATAAGACAAGAACTAGTACAAAGATACCAAGAGCAAGAAGAAGTGCAAGTAAGGTAAACATAAGAGTAAGTGTTGTATGAAATTGAACTTGTTTAAAGAGTCCTTTGACATTGGAAGCACTGCATTGAGATAGAGTAGCATTCCAAAGATACCATTTCAAGGTGATATTGTACTGGTTTAGTCAAGGTTTGGACAAATAGAACATTTTTTAACCATTTTGGCATAGTGAATGATCCTCTCATGCATATATTGGTTGGGGTAGTAGTTGTTAAATCATCCTAAACTTGTGTAAATGACCATTTATTTATTTTCTTTGCATCAAAATCACATAAATAATGAATTTGGATATTTAGTCATTATCATTACGAAACTACTCTAATGAAACCAAAAACAATTTATAAAAATTCAATAATATATCTTATTTGTCTAGAAAAGGTTCTTTAAACATATACACATTGATAAATTGAACGAATACTTATTCAGATTAGATAAATATTTATACATTTTATATAAATATTTTATTTCCAAATTTGATGCATATTATACATCAAAAACACTAGTATACAACACCAATAAATGAAAAAAATATCCACAATGTCTTATATTGTCAAGTACACATCATATTAGTTTGGATATAATTATAATCTCATAAATGTAAGGTCTCATAAAAATATCAAGTTCCAAATAGTATTAATGTGCATAATAAATATAAAAATGTGAATAGGTCATATAATATCAAGTCAATTCCATATAGGAGTACATACAATGTTGAACATGCATAGAATGCCATGCACATAGTTATACAAAATAAATGTCATAACACACACACACACACACACACACACACACACACACACACACACACACACACACACACACATCCTATTCATCAAAATATATCACTCTCTTTTCCTTTCTCAAAGAAGGCCCTCCCTTAGATGTAGATGGAGTATGTGAGATGACTTGGGATCCTCCATGGCTTGACTATAAGTCCTCTTATCCTCAAAAATCAATTATAGTTGAACCTGTAAATGCATACAATTTTTTTTTTGTCAAAACTTAATGTATAAGTTTTCAACATGTATAAGACCATTCTAATGAAACTATTTACATGTACATGCACTTACAAAAAACTCTCGGTCATGCTGAATCAACATCTCACGCTCAGCTGAGTCAATGGGAGCTACTGGATCATGAACTGGGGTGTCAAAATTATAAGATTTAGGAGTCTGTGCTCTCAAATTAAAAAATGGAAGGGGTCAAACCCTACATACACATAAGATTACAAAATAAAACATGAAAATTACCTTATAGAACTATATTAACAATAAAATGTTTGAATGCAGATCAAAACATTTTCGCCAAATAAGTAGATGTGTGTGTAATGACAATATTATAACTAATTTTATCGATATACAACTATTTTTTATTATGACACACCTATGAATCATATGTACAGGGTTTTCTACCTATCACACGTAACTCTTATGTATACACAATGCAATTGTAGACACCTGAAATATGCTTACACTAGGAATTTCATCCAATTCAACCAATTGATGACACTTCATTAATTCCCTATTCTTTGCTCCATTCTCGGATGCACATTTACGACACTCTTTCATTTGTATTCCTTGTATATTTAGCTTATTTGGCTAATATCTCTCTTATTAGCTAAACATTCCTCCTTTCAACCATTCAGAACCTCCTAAGTTCTCTCTAGACCACTTCTATTGGCTTCGTAGGCTATCTATTAGTCACAATTGGTTATCTAGACCCCTCCCAACTATCAATGAGTCTCTAATCACTTGCTAATCAAGTTTAACTATCCTAAACCCTAGTTAACTAGCCTAAACCAAGCTTAACTAAGCCTAAAGCATGTTTATCCTAATCTAATCTAAAATATTTAGTCCCACATGCACCAAAATTCCAAACTCTTCCATTTGGAAAACTATATATAGAAGGGTCACCCCTCCCTCTCAAACTTACAAATTCACTCACAAGTCCTTCTCTCTCACATTTGGAGATATTGGCATTAGACCTCATTTGCATTAGCTAAGCTAGTAGGCATTTGATCTTGGCTATCCTCCATTAAAAGAGCTTCATCTTGTACCCATGATAGGTTAGTAATGAAATAGCTAAACTTGGCCATGTAGCCATTTAGTGAGATTCATTCACCCTCATGGAGTAAACAACAAAACTAATTGCTTAAGTTTTTAGTAGGCATAGTTTTTTAATCTTTCAAGAATAGAGGTTAATGCTATTTGTTAGATTTCTTGCTTATTTCAAGTTTTAAATGCATGTAAATAGGATTCCTTGCTCATTTCTTATCTGATGGTCCATTGAGGGACTTTGCACAAAGATTTGGGGTCTTGCCCCATATCCGTAGCTCTTTGTAAAGTCTTCCATTGAACACATTTGGCATGCCCGGTGGGACATGAATTCCATCCTCCATTAATGGAGGCTAATTTCAAGCTTTTTTAGCCCATTTTCATCTTTTTAGAACAAATTAGCTTGTTGGTTGTTTATTTTCAATTCTTAAGTGGGGTAAATAAGCTTGATACATAGTTAATTTGTGGGTTAGGGTTAGAAATATTTTCCTTGAACTAGCAAAAAATATGTTTGCATTCGAAAATTTGAAAATCTGTGAGTTTTGTAGGTTTTTCACAGGGTACGTGTAGGTGTTAACAAGGGGCGCGTACACGTTGAAACCCCAAGGTCCCCATCGGAATAGGCATGTACTTGTCTGGTAGTCAACATAATTTACAATTTTTTTTTCTACAAGGATGCACATGTGTCTCCGTCATCTGGGCAACGTATCTGCCTCTTTGGCCACGTACACGTAAATGGCTTGATTGTGTGAAAATTTGAAAATTATTTGTTTTATGCTTGGGCATGGATCCATTGGCTGGGGCATGTATGCATCACTCTGGGAGCGTAGGTGTCCTGTTCCAATCTATTGAGTTTGCATTTTTTCCTTGCCCGTGTACTTGTCTACTTGGGCGTGTATCCGTTGGCTGGGGCGTGTATGCGTCACTCTGGACACGTAGGTGTCTTTTTCCACTCTGTTGAGTTTGTATTTTTGCCTTGCCCACGTACCTGTCTACTTGGGCACGTATCCATTGGCTGGGACGCGTATGCGTCACTCTGGGTGCGCAGGTGTCTTGTTCCACTATGTTGAGTTTGTATTTTTTCCTTTCCTGCGTACTTGTCTATTTGGGCGCGTATCCGTTGGCTGGGGGGCGTATGCATCACTTTGGGTGCGCAGGTGTCCTACTCCACTCTGTTGACTAAATTTTTTCCTTTCCTACATACCTATCTACTTGGGCATGTATCTGTTGTCTAGGGTGCCTATATGTCATTCTGGGCGCGCAGGTGTCTTTGTGTAGTCCGGATTCATCCATTTTATTTTTAGTGCTCCTTGTTTTGATCATATATTTTCACTCGTTAACCCATTTTTAGAGTTTGAATAGGCATCAAAAAGATAACGAATCGTAATTTGTGAGGGAACTTATAAAAGTAGGATACATTTGGTATACTAACTTCTATGACAAAACTCCCAAAATTCCCCAGAGACCTTCAAAAATGCAAATTACTAAAAACTGTTAAAAAAGTGCAAAAAATGGATTTCTAGAATTTTTTGATTTTCTTGGTTTTCTAACTCTTGCAAGATTCTAATAGTGGTTTGGAGGTTTCCTTTACATTAAGTTTTTTAGACTAACTCAATAAAAAAACATTTGCATCTTTATTTGTGAAGGTTTGAAACGCATATTCTCTTCCCTCACACCTTTCTAGGTGATCTTGGGAAACATGAACGTTTCACTACTTTCTTCATACTTGCAAAATGGTTTAAATAGCTTTAAAAGTTGGTTTAAAAAATCCTTTTTACATTATTCTTAGGAACTTTCCATTTATTACAAATTTGAGTGAGATACCTTGTTGTGTATGCTCTTTCCTTGCATCTTAGGACGATCTGGGAAATCAAAAACAACATCTTATCTCCTTTATATGACGTTTTGGAAAATTACTAACCTTGGTATGTAGGACCAAAATTGCATGTTAAAGAAGGGCGTCAAAATAAACAAACACAAAACTGCTAATACACGTGTTCTTGCATGTTGCCAAATGGTGTGCCACTTAAAACCACATTTAAATTAAAAAGATAAAAAACACACCATATTCAAAACACTATATTGTAGGTTTCGGAAAAGGGTACATCCCTATTCGCTCAAATGGAACATAACCCCTTTGGCATAACACCTTAAGTTACAACAATGGGGGTGGTTCCAGGAACCCTAAAGTAATCCATTGCCTAATAACCTCGTGGATGAAACAAGAAGTGCTCTGCTTACCCACTTGACTAGTACACCTTGTGAGTTAGAGTTACCGGTTGTCTGTATGGCAACCCCAGGGAGAGCACATGTGGACACACTAGTTGCCCTTTGTGATCGAAGGGGGTAAATTAAAGCTGAGATACTCCCAAGATAGGAAAGGGACTAGTTGGGTAAATCACGCTTGCTTAAGACAACTTTGTAACACCTAGTTGAGATAACTTATTAAAGAGGCCATTCTATCTTGGAGCCCACTTTACTAGTCCATTGTTGCATCAAGCCCTCACGAAGTGATAACTCATCTGGAATTTGAACCTTGTTTGTCGAATAAGGAAAACAACTCATCACGAAACTAAACTATGTCCCACTTTCACTTAGTTTTATTCTTGTCTTCGGACAAGGCCAAACTCTGCCCAAGTGGCACTTGGTTTGTTTTTATATTTTTTGATCTACCCCTTGCATTCTCACCACCCACTTTTTTGGGGGTGAAAAAGGTGCATACCTCGTGCATTTTTATCAGAGATAGTACTCGCCACTTTTTTGTCCGTTTACGCCCATCCATGTTTGCGGTCGGGCTATTAAAAGTATAAAGTGCACAAGTACGCTTTTCGTATCTTTGATAAAATTCCTTGATCTCGATTTCAAGATCATCATCATAGTTCAGATTGATTCATCATTTGATCTCCCTTTGACGTGTTTCCTCATTTGCATTGTCTCGACACAATTAAGATACTTATGTCATGTTTTTTGTAAACATGATCTAAGTGTCTGTATTGTGGTGTTACGCTACACACATTTTAGCACATCTTTAGTATACTTTGACTTAGTTTTTCTTAAAAAAATTTCTAAAATATTGAAGCGTGTCACTTACTTTGTTTGCATCATTTTGATACCACTTTGACACTAATATTACGCTTCTCCGTGAAGCTTGATAAACGTGTCCAATTGGTGTGGTTACGTGGCTTACATTTGTAACCATCACCCTTTAACATTTTTTCCTTGTTGGTTGTTGAAATTATTGTAGTATCCTTTGATTGGGAGTCACATCTACCCTTTTTTAATATTTACGCATTGTTCATTTCGAGCTTGACATAAATATTGACATTGTGTTGATCATCTTTGCATCGAACTATCATTTTGTAGACATATTTGCATAGGGTGTATCTCCTTGTTGATTGGCTATGTTTCACACTTGCATGATTATTCCTTGTGATTATTCATCTAGAAATTTTTTTTTCTAGGACAATCATTTTCGATCTCATCGAGATTGCATCCTCACAATGTCTACTTTCCTTAGACCTTATTCGAAAAATCACGCACGCATCTCTATACTTATGAAATGTCTAGTTGGTTGTCATTATGCTTCCCTAAATCAACATATCACTTCCTTCCCTTTGAAGGAGTTCCATCCCAGTATCTAGGTCTAGACATTTTTCCTTAAACGATGCCAACAATGACTGAATATCACACGGTTTCTCACACTTACTACAATACAGAACCTAGGTTTAGAAATTTAAATCAAAAGATTCCCATTACAACTAAACCTCATTTGGTTCTTTGTGCTAGAGGGCCCATAAGGGTACCTTTTCCCCCACCTTTAGCTCATATTCGGTGGTATGGCTTGGATGCTTCTGATCCAAATTATTATTCAAGTTCCCCCCACTCTTCTGCTTCTGATTCAAATCCAAACTACCATTCAAATTCCCACTCTTCTTCTAAAGATTCAGATCCAAACTATTGTTCAAATACCCCTAGATATAATCCTGAATCATGGTCCTCCCTTCCTTTGTAAGAGCTTTATTCTAACTCACCTCAATGACATCTTCCTCCTTTGAAGACTTGTGCGACTCCAAGTTCCATCGATTGAACATCTAATTCAGGTCTTGAGTCGCGGTCCTCCCTTTCTTTGTAGAACCTCCTTCATCAATCATATCAATGACCTCTTCCTCCATCAAAGAGTTCCACAACTTGGATTCCCTCTATTCAATCATCTAATTTGACTCCTACATCACAACTTAACGAATGGTTATGTGATCCTAATTTCCAACCTACATTACGTTGTCTTCTAGAACAACGACATAGGTCCAAATCCAAATCGTCCATTCATGAGACGCTTACCACCAATCCTACTTCCTCTCTTGAGTCATATTCTTCTATCAATCAATCATCCCCGCTTATTAGATCTATTTCTTCTATTCAACCTTCCATGGAAAAATAACAACCTATACTAATTTATTTCTCTCATGATGAAGGAACAATCAGACTACACGATGATATCCCTCTAGAGGATTGCAAACAAGGATTCTTTCTAGAACTCGATATGCTCACGTATTGGGAGGAAGAAGTTTATCCTTTTCGTCATAACATAAAGGAAGCTCCTAAAGTCATGGAACTTGATTCTTCTTCTATTCCATCTTCACCTTCTTCTGAGCATGATGAGATGTCGAGGTCTAGCATTGAGCCATGGCCTATCTTCTCATTACCAAATCATTCATTATCTATCATCATTCCTCAATCAAAATCTCTCCTTGGGTCACCGTTGAGTAGCCTATCATCTTCTTCTATACTTGGGACACCCTTGGGTAGTCCTCCATTTTCTACTTGTGGGTCACCTCTTGGTATCCCATTACCTTATATTCTTGGGCCACATCCTAGTAGCCCTTTATCCTCTTCTATCTATGAGATGCCTCTGAGCATGCCCTCCTCATCTGTACTTGGGCCACACCCTAGCAGCCCTTTGTAATCTTCTTCTATTCTTGGGCCATGTCCATGTAGCCTAGTTTCTTCCATCTTAGGGCCATATCCTGGTAGCACTTTATCATCTTCTATTAGTGGCTCACCTCCTGATAGTCCCATCCTCTTCAATTCTCAGATCGTATCATTTTCATCCATCACATCATCCTTCTACCAATGACTGAGGGAAAGCCCACCATCATTTCTCTCATTCCTATCATCAATCATAAATGTTCACTCTCTTCTCCCACTTCTTGGGGCCAAACAAGTCACACGTTAGCTTATAAGAAACCCAAACAGGTTCATTATCAAGCTCAAGTCAAAACTTCCAAGAACTCAAAATCCCCCAACAAATCAAACAATCTAAAAAATTGTAAATCAAATGCGATTCAAGAACACACATCAATGTAACCATCAAGTATGGCGCAAAGTGCATAAACCTCTGGATAGGGAACTCAATATCCCACATACGAAATCCATGTTTCAGGATAAATCGTAGTCATTTGTTGAGTATGAGCTCACCACGATCATTGAGATCGGGGATAACATAACTCTTGATAAACAAATGCACCTAGTCTCCCTTATCAAGGAAGTTGTAAACATTGTTGTTGGATCCTATCACATGGAGTGACATTTTTGTTCCCACCTTTCCAAAAACTATCAAAAAGCTAAAAATTAAAAAACATTACAAAAATACAAAAACATTGAGAAAACACAACAAAAATCAAAGGTACAAAGATCAAACATTGCAATCAGGTATTGCATACACATGGATGTTTCTTTCTTCCCTTTATTTCTCTTCTTCTGCAAGTCTTCCTACCATTTTCATCCCTTCAATGATATTTTGGTTAGCCTATTCACACACATTTTGTGACATTTATCTCTATGGTATCTGTTTGACCTTGGTCTTTTATCACCTTCGTAAATTAAAGAATGACTGACCTCTTAGAGATCCTATCACATTCAACATCTAATAAACTTGTTGTGAAGAAATTTTGGACATATTTGTTGACACTAGCCAATGTCATCATCACAATCACTTCCACCTCCTTCCATCAAGCCATCTGTGGTTCTTAACCCCTTGTCAAACAAGAGACCTAAAATAAGTTTTTTAGAAAGAAAAAGAATCAAAATCAATCAAAAAAATAAAAGCTAAAAGCTAAAATGCAAATTGACATATAACTCTCTCTTGGGGTATTTCCAATAATCTCTATCAGGGCTATAGACGCCTGGCTGGAAGTAGAGAAATGTTGTGATTAGAATCAAATACATCTCTGTCGGGGCTATGGATGCCTGGATGGCAGCAGAGCAATGTATGACTATCCTTCCACCATCCATTCAAAAAATCACCTTTCAAAATAAATCATTCCTACACATTGGCTAGGGTGTCTTCACTTGTTGTCTATTAAATCTTCCCTTCAAGAGGTAATTAAATTCCACGTGCACACACTGGATCTCTATGAGTAAACAAGATTAGTATGTTACCAAGTGTCTTTTTTTGGACCTTGTTCAGACTCTTACTCTAGTCTGTATCTTGTCTCACAATTTGTGCCTTTGGCTAATCACTTCTTCATCGTGAGGCTTCTAAGCTACATTCATATCATTCACATCATTCTTCTACTTCGTTTAGAACATCCATGTGTATAAGATTACTTTTTTTCCATGTTTTTGGACACCTTTGTCCCCTTTCACAAAAACAATCTTCTCCTTCCTTTCTATCATGTGATTTTAGGCCAACTTATGTTGGGGGCATCCTTGCTTCTTCCCAGCACTTCATTGGTTTACGTTCATCATCATGTTGAACCTATCCATAATGGCCTTGGGTCTCACTTCTACACGTGAAGAGTTTGCCTTTGAATACTCCCACCTAATCCCTGGGGCATTTTCACATCTTCACCTTTCTCATACGCACGTGGCCTTATGCCCTTGTACATCCCATCTATCACTAGGGGCATCCATGCTTCCTCGTCTTCCTGTACATAGTTTCAGAAAACTTTTCATAAAAACAATTCAAATATGTTAGAAAAATCAAAACATTCAAATATGTTAGAAAAATCAAAACATTCAAATATGTTAGAAAAAAAAAAACATTCAAATATGTTTCAAAAAACTTCTAAACAATATAAATCATCCTACAAAACATCTCTCTTTGGTTCTCACTTGTTCAGATTGTGTGTGACTCGCGGATCATCTTGATCTACCTCCATCAAAAAAAGCTAGGTTGCTTACTTCGTTTGTACTCTGGGGCACAATGAGTTGCCTGGTACTATTTTGTAGTGCACATTGCTTTTTCATCAGACCAAAGTGTCCTCCATTATTCCCCTTTTATGTATCCTTTCTTGGGGCACCATCTTCAACCCTTGTCATTAATTCACACAGGTCAGAACTGAAGCTCGATAACAAAAACATTGCATCTATGTTTCTCTGTTAGTTTAGCTTGTTTACTTTCTCGTATTGCATTACATTATGTATGTTGCATGGAGTTAGGCATATTTTACTTTCCTCGTATTGCATTGCATTTTGTATGTTGCATGGAGTTAGTGTTTTTAGCAATGGACATTTGTTCGTATATGGCTTTTCATGTCATACTACACTTTTGTTCATTCTTTTTAATAAGGACCGATGATGAAGATCACTAGCAATATGATGAAAAATAAAGTTGTTTAAAAGGCACTGGATGGATGTTAGCTCATTCCCCCTTCCTCATACTCCTTTTCTTCTATATCCCCTTTCTTCCCTTCATCTTCTATTCTATTCTTCCTTCATCTTTTCTGTCATCTTTTTATCATCGATCGAGTTCTTCTATCACCCCATCGACAATCAAGGGGGCATCCTCCATTCTACTCATTTTTCTTCTATCCCTTCAAAAATTTCTACTTGGTTATGCTTGTCTACTTTCTTTGAAGTGGCGTCACTTACGCCACATCAAAGAGGGGCAAATGTAGACACCTAAAATATGCTTACACTTAGCATTTCATCCAATTCAACCAATTGATGACACTTTGTTAATCAACCCTTCTTTGCTCCATTCTCAGATGCCCATTCACGACACCTTCTCAGGTTGTATTCCTCCTATAATCAACTTATTTGGCTAATATCTCTCTTATTAGCTAAACATTCCTCCTTTCGACCATTCAGAACCTCCCTAGTTCTCTCTAGACCACTTCTATTGGCTTCGTAGGCTATCTATCAGTCATAAATTGGCTATCCAAACCCCTCCCAACTCTCAATGAGTCTCTAATCACTTGATAATCAAGTTTAACTATCCTAAACCCTAGTTAACTAGCCTAAACCAAGATTATCTAAGCCTAAAGCATGTTTATCCTAATCTAATCTAAAAGTGCTTTTTGAGCTTTAGTCCCACATGCACCCAAATTCCAAACTCTTCCATTTGGAAAACTATAAATATAAGGGTCACCCCTCCCTCTCAAACTTACAACTTCACTACATAATTCAAAATCTCTCTCACATTTTGAGATATTGACATTAGGCCTCATTTGCATTAGCCAAGATAATAGGCATTTGATCTTGGCTATCCTCCATTAAAATAGCTTCATCTTGCACCCATGATAGGTTAGTAATGGAATAGCTAAACTTGGCCATGTAGCCATTTAGTGAGATTCATTCACCCTCATGGAGTAAACAACAAAATTGATTGCTTAAGTCTTTATTAGGCATATTTTATTAAGCTTTCAAGAATAGAGGTTAATAGAGGTTAATGGTATTTGTTAGATTTCTTGCTTATTTCAAGTTTTAAATACATGAAAATAGGATTAATTTCTCATTTCTTATCTGATGGTCCATTGAGGGACTTTGCACAAAGCTTTGGGGTCTTGCCCCATATCCATAGCTCTTTGCAAAATCTTTCATTGAACACAACAATCACGTTGATTATCTACATGATGCTATAATGAAGAAAATTATTAAAATAATTGAACACAATATGAATTAAATGAGATATTTAACGAAAATAAATAGTTTTTTTACCTCAGTGAGTTGTTGCGCAGATGAAATCACAACGGAAAAATATTTCTCTAATCCTCACAGAGATGGTGGTGTGTGTTGTGTGGTCATAAAATTTATAAAAAAATATCACATCAAGTTAGTTATGCATATATAATATATATAAATAGAACACACACACATATACACACACACACACACACACACACACACACACACAGACAAACATATATTTGAGTGAAAGTTATATATATTTACATACATAAAAATTTTACACAATTAACATTCTAAATTACCTCTGTGAATGTATATATAGCCATGATGCTTGCAACCTATGGTTGGTACTTACGATGATGACATCCCTCCCACATGTTGTAATATTAATGCATACATGTACATATGTATGTGTAAGTTAATAAATTTGACCAAGTTTAAATTTAATTATTTTAAAAATTTAACTTATATAAGTAAATCAAGTACTCATATCTTTTGTAACATGTAATAAAAAATAATACATTTGAAATCATCATCAATGTCTGAAATCTAAATGTATCACTCAAAAAGTGTCAAACATAGCCACATTATCATGTGTACCACCAGTGGCAACTCCACCAACACCCGTCTGCATGAAAATATCATCATCATCAGGTCCCATGCATATGCTACCATAAGATGTGAAAAGATGTGGCCTCATGTTAGTACTATATGGAAGAATACTATGTCTACCTCTGCCAACATCGGTATCAGAAATCTCCCTCGTATGATGGAAAATGGTATCAGAAAGCACCTGAAGCATGTGAAGTGTATCAATCTCTTATATCTCCTTCACTGCTATAGGGATAGTCTCAGGATGAGGGGGATTTTGTGTTGGGACTCTACCATGATGAGTAGTATGTTGTACACCTGGTCTATCCTGTGCAGAGATTTTTCCTCGGCCCTGAAACTCACGGTAGTCAAAATAGTTTGAGATCTCATTAAGGATAAACTCATGATATAGTTTCCTAAAAAATTATAGTGGAACCTCATTGTTATTGCAAGGTGGAATATCAAATACCATCCACCATCAGTCTTAAGAATTTTTTTTTTATCAGAGAATTATTGCACCATTGGATTGGAAACCGTTTGCATGACAACAAAACATGAAAATTGGTTCTAGTGTCAGTGAATAATGTATATATGAGGTGTTTTGTAATTTTTTTTTACATCTGAATATGATAATTTATTAGTGTAATATTCCCTACAAGTCTCTCTATAAGATTTCCACCGATCAACTTGACTCATTACCATGTCAACTTGAGCCAATAATGCCTCCAATGTGTTTGCAAGTGACGCATGGTGGGGGTTTGTGGAATGGTGATACCTCATTTTTTAATTAATTCCTCAATTTCAATCTTATTTTCCACTATACAGGTTGTTGAATCCTCCTAACTACTTGGATGATGTTTAGAAATTGTTGGAGAGTTAGGAGGGTTATGAGGATTTTCAAGGTTTTGTTGTGGTTGTGGTGGAATTGTAACAATAAAAAAACATGTCATTACTTAAAATCTAAAATATAATTACCAAATTTCAATGTAATTTACAGAAAAAAATTTCCCTACCTCTTCTTTGTGGTGCCATTATCGATTCCACCTCAATCCAACCTTCGCGGCGATCTACAGATGATTTTGGGAGCTAAATGGCTAAAATCAAAATGCGAATACAAGGTTCGTTGTAGAATTTGCATTTGGGGAAATTAAAAAATGAGGAAGGGATTTGTTTTTTTTTGTTTATATTTTATGGTAACACATACTCATTATAACACATACCCGTTTTAGGCTCAGGAAATACCAAACCAAGAAAACTATAACGCGTATGTGTTATTTAAAAATGCGTACGCGTTTTGCATAATTTCAGCTTTATGTCCACTTTTTGGCCCCCCAGATTGGTGCACTTACCCAAAAATCCTAAATATAAAATATAGACAATATTGAAAACATAAAATTTAGTTTTTGAGATATAGTCACATTAGGACATTTGGCTTTAAAGAGAGATATGAAAAGGTCCACCTAGAGAATATGAAGAGAATTTGTTTTTCTAGTTATGTTGGTAAAGCTATGATCAATTTTTTTTATACTATATGAACTTTTTGTCTCATATATAACCATTTATTTACTTTTAGATTTGTAATTTTCCATGGGACATAATTAGTATTAAGTAAGTTCTATCGGATTTTGTTCAATGGCTAAAAAAATGAGGTTAACTTACACCAGGATATTTAATATTTATATATGTACCTAATATGATTAGGGTCATGTTATGATTTATCATAGGGTTCAAATAATTTCTTGAGGGATTGACACCAATTTAAAATCATAAATGTTTTTTTAGAAAGAGGTCCAGAAAATTTGACCTATTAAGACTAATAATAAAAATATAATGTACCTATGAGAGGTCCGATTATACAACTATGTGTTTTTTCCAACGATGGTCACATGGAGCCAAAACCAATTTAGCAGGGAAGCTAGCTACAAGAAAACACCTCCTTTTTATACGCACAATTTACAAATATATGGATGAGCTCGATAGTGTTGACATGCATCTAATGAATGAAGTTGATAGAGAAAATCCCAAAAAAATCTTCAAAACATAGGTAGTACTACAAAATACTGTGATGATAGTTGTACATCTTCAAGAAAAATGCAATCCCTTTGAAGAACGACACATAAGAGTTCATCATGCATTAATCCATCCTAGCATAGCAATTCAGACTATAAATAATGAATACAATGAAGAGCACATGGAATGGATCTATGTATGTACGTAATTCAATCTTCTAGATGCAGAATTCAAATTTATTTTAATCCATTATAGAACATCTTGGTATGATCTAGGTGCAGGCACAACCTAGATCATGAAACTGAGTTTGTAATTTTGACTCTCAAACTACACTCTCAATGGATCAACACTCTTTTTTAAATCTCTCTTAAATATTTATCTCTTTACAAATAGAATGAGTATGCACAATACACAATAATACCGAGAAGAACCAGATTATAAATGGTCCTTACCTTGATGTTATTACAACAAATAATGATATAGAATAGACATAGAAGAAAAATATACAACTTCTTTATCGAGGATTAACGCATGTCCTCTCAAAATGCCTATGCCTATCCCAACTTATTTCTATAATGCTCAAAGATTAATCTGAAACAAATACATGTAGAATTAACGCATAGATTAAGGGGAAAAATATAAGTATAGATCCACCCTCTATTTTCTTCCTACTACATCATGCCCAAATCTGATACCAAATGATATTTGGTACTTTGTTTTACAAAAATATAATATAATGTTTTATGTTAATTATATTTCGCAAACATCTTACAAATATATAGGAAGACTTTTCCTATAATCCAAGATAGTGAAATCCTACAATTTCTCACTCACTAACCATCTAAAATATACATATTCTACTATTTGATACTATCTTACTGTAAGTAAATAACATTTACCATTTGGAAAATATAAAACCATAGAAATTGAGCATTAGATAAATAAAATATCTATAATAACATGTTCCTACTCTTTCCTCATTTCAAATTTACTTCTAGAGAATTTTCTTCAACTTGCTAGAACAAAATTCAAATCCTTCTCATTAATGACGTCAAACTATCCTGGTATGATAGTTGAGAAAATATTCTAGAAATTCATGACATCTTTTTAATCGATGGTTTGTGTCCTTGACACATGGATTGACATTTTATCCTTCCCTACTCCCTTGTCACTTTCTAGACTTTTCCTCTAGTTCCTTTAGTCTACTGTGTAATCCTTCATTTACTTAGTTATGTGTATTTCCGTTTTTACTTTATTGTGAAATCGTCATGCACCACTTTTGTGTCCATCCAATACTCCTATGCACCTATCCTTCAATGATATGGAGGACATTACGGAGCACAGAAGTTACCTGAATTTCCCAAGATCACTACAATGCAGAAGATGAATCCAAGAGCTTTCTGACAACTATTTGAAGGTAGAAAATGGAGTTTGTATGCACATTGGGTGGCTGATCAAAGTTTGGTCAACTGGAAAGTCAATCCTAGTTAACAGTCCAATCTAGATGTGACACGTGGCAAAGGTGACAACTAGCAAAAAGGAAAAAAGAGAGTCATTTTATTTGGTTATCGATCTATGATCTTCGTCAGGCGTAAAAGTTGGTGGTTGCAGTAAGAGGCTCAACTTTTGTGATGGAAGGGAGCCCAGGCACCATGAGAGCTAGTGGTGCTACTAACATGGTGACCTCTCAAACCACTGTGTCGATGTCGAATTAGCTCAATGAGCTATTAATTCTCACTCGGTGAGGTGAACAACTCCCCACTGAGTTGATCACATTATATTACTACGTGGATTGAGTTATTTCCACATTGACCGAATGGATTAGTTTCCACATGGCTTGTTGCACATTGTTATGCCTTATGCCATCTAACTTAGCGAGATTCTATGGCTCGGTCTGATATACCATATGACTCGGCTAACATGGGTAGACATCAATGAGGGGAGGATAACAATGCATAGCCCATGACTCGGGATTCAAACAAACACATGGAGGCATACCCAACTAACCATCATAGTCAACAAACACGGTGAACACCTCGCCACATGGATCAGCCACAACCTCCAATGCTTAAACAAACAACTTGCCACAAACCTCGACCACATTCAACAACCAAAGCACAATGCATGGTTAGCGGTAGAAGTTGGCTTGGCCAAAAAACCCAACAACAGGTGTGTTCGAAGTCACGGTGACAACGGGTTGGCGAGCCCTTTTTGAACACCAATCCCTGCTTATCCGGCGTCGATGTGGGACTATTCCCATAGTCCATACAAACTAACCATCGCCAAAAAAAAATGCATGCATTTGAGATTCGACCCCTCGAACTCTGGAAGGAAAGTGGAGCGACCTGACCACTATGCCACCTATGTCGGATGGGATATGGATAGAGTGATAAGCCCTATATACAAGATTTATGGGTGTCCTTGGCCTATAAAAGGTACCCCTCTCCATTTATTAAACACACACCCCAAGCTTATTATTTATTAAGCTTATTTATGGGATTTTATAGAATTGGGGATTTTAGATATAGTTTTGTGCACTATATTAAAATCTTAAAATTGCTATAGGATAGTATTTTATTATTATTGACCTATTATTCTTAGGCAATAATATATTAAAATATTGTGATTGGGATTATTACAAACTACCCAATAAGCCCATTGAGCCACAATATTTTTCACTTACGACACCTGAAATTATTGACCGGAGTGCCAAAGGATGCAGGGAAGCGTTGAGAAGGCTGATTGAGTTCTGAAGGAGGTTGTGTATCACGAAGGTGGAGAACAATTCGACTGGTTATTGGAAGTTCTTCGAAAGATTGGTGTACTACTAGGAAAGTGGAAATTCCATTAGGATTTATTGTAAGAAATAACATTGTACTTACAATTTTTTTACTACTGGAACGGTTCGAAAGAACCTGGAGACGTAGGCCATTTCTGAACTCCATAATCAATCATGTGCAATTGTCACTACATTCTTGCATTAGTTTTAAATTGATTACTTAAAAGGAGCAACTTGTCAGCAAATATAAAAATCCTATAGGGGTCTGAGATTAGGTAGATAAAACTTGATCATTTTCGGATCATTCAAGATAAGAATTACACACAATTTAAAACAAGCTTCTTCATAATACTACTACACACTACTTCTACCACACACTTTGCATTACAATAAATTGCATAAAAACTTTCACACAATTTCCAAAACATTATGACATGCCTCATTTTCCTTTTCTACCCTTTTTAACCTTGCATACACCAACACTTAGTCAAAATTCCTAAGCTATACAAACTTCTATCCCTTTCCTGTGATAGTCTTTCATAAAACATCCCAGGTTAAAAAAGTGTTATCCATCTCAAAATTTAAGTCCTTAAGATGATGGCCAATTTGACCAAGCTCCTTTGAACTCATCCATCTCACATATCCTTCTATGTGATTCTTCCACTTTACCAAGTATCATCTTTTGTGTTTTCTCTTCACTACTCTTGATTCCAATATGTCCTTAATTTCTTCCTTTCCTTCCTCTGGTATCTACCTTGTCCAATCAAATGATCCTTGTATTTATTATGCACCCTCATTTAATTATTTTGCACATGCATACATCCTTCTTACGCACTACTCCCCTCTTCATTGTGTTCATACAAATTTGCAAAATTAAATATCATTAAGATATCCAAGTCTTCAGGAAATTCAATCTTATATGCATTTAGCCCCATCTTTCATGACACTTTACATGGCCCAATGTTCTTTAACTTCATCTTAAAATTATACATACCCTTTGGAAATATTTATTTGTGTAAAT
Organism: Taxus chinensis; assembly: GCA_019776745.2. Taxonomy (NCBI): domain Eukaryota; kingdom Viridiplantae; phylum Streptophyta; class Pinopsida; order Cupressales; family Taxaceae; genus Taxus; species Taxus chinensis. The sequence continues at coordinate 712,247,887 of CM034146.1, read as the reverse complement.
GCGTCAACACTTGATCTCTAATTTAAAATTATTTAGTTTTGTGCCTCTAATTTGTGAGTTCCTTGTAACAGATGTTACTCTTCTTCAACTTTTTGTGCACTTCTTCATGTAACTTACACATATATTTTACATAATCTTCGGCCTTTGTAATATAATTATCAATTACTTTGCACAATTCAATGAATTATATTAGACTTATCCTATAGAAAATTTAGAATAGATTCTTCCATATCCTCATGTCAAATGATTTATTATATGAAAATTCTACTTGTGCAACACCACATCTAGTTGCTTTGGCTTGTCTCTAACTAAGTTGCACAATAAATTGCCTAAACTCATGTTCACTTCTTCCTTTTGTTCATATGTTTTTGGATGGTATGTTAAACTAAAATTCAGTACTATTTCAATTTTATTATATAATGTCTTCCAAAAATGACCCAAGAACTTTGTATCCGTATTAGACACTATGTTGTATGAAAATGCATGCAATCACACTATTTCCTTGAAGAAAAAATTTGATAGCCTTGTTACATCACTAATATTTTTGCATGCAATAAAATGTGCCATATTGGAGAACCTGTCGATAACCAAACATATGGAGTCATTCACTCTTTGCATTATTGGTAATGCTAACACAAATTATATGTTAATTCTTTCTTAAGGTCTCTTTGGTACATGTCATGTTTGATACAATCCCATGTTTTTTGTGCTCTTAGCTAACTGGATAATTATTCACATTTACACATACTTGCACACACCTATGCCCATCTTTGTCCAATAGTAATGCTCCTCCAATCATTCTAAAGTTTTTTCACCTCTAAAGTTAACTCCTAATCCTCCATTATGATTATACTTAATCAAATTCTCACAACTTGAACCATTGGGTATACACAACAACAATCCTCTAAACAACATTACCTATTATAGGAAATGATATAACCAAAACATTTTATCTACACTCTCAAATTATTTGCATTCTTCTCATTCTTCTTTGAAGTCATCATCTTGTGCATATAACTCCTTTATGGTGGAAGATCCCATGAATTCATTGTGCATTCCATTCAACAACAACACTCTTCTTCTCAATGTATTTGCAACTCTATTGGAATCACCATTCTTATGTTTTAGCACAAAATAATATATCTACATAAATTCTACCCATTTTATATACCTCTGGTTTAGCTTTGCTTGAATGTTGATAAACTGCAATGCCTGATGATCCATGTACAAGATAAATTCACTTGGAAAAAAGTAATGCCTCTACTTCTTTAATGTTTATACATTAACATAATATTATTGGTCATGGATCAAATATCTTATCTTTGTGACATTCAACTTCTCACTAAAATAGGATATGGATTTCCCTTCCTAGCTTAACACTACACCTATAATTTCTCTACTTTCATTGCAATCCACTTGGAAGAATTTTTCAAAGCATGCTAATTCTAACAATGGTTATGTTATAATCCTCTACTTCAATTCTTAGAAGCTTTGTTCTCCTTCTTCTATCTAGAAAAATTCCTTGCGATCTCCCTTCATTATATCTACATTTTTCATGCACTTTCTAATGAAGTTTTTAATAAAATTTATATTAAATCTTGTAAATCTATGAAAGCTTTGTATCTCAGTTACATTCCTCGGTGATGACACCTAAACTATTGCATGCATCTTTTGTAGTCATTAAATCATGAAGATTCTATGTACATCTAGCCTCTAAAGAATTAATGTATATGTATGATTCCTAAGAGAACTATACATTAATAACCTTTATAATTTGATTTGACATTTCTGTTATCCTTTTCATATTTACTGCTTACTATTTCAGATTTGCAACTTGTAGTTTTACATACTAGTCGACATCTTTCTCATCCTTGATTTCATTGTTTACCTTTTTGAGCACAATGTACAGGACTTCCCATTAGAGACATGTGCGACCAAAACACTACTCTCCACTTTTTTTTCTTTTGTACACTTCCTTTTTTGTTGATTATTCAAATGTTACTTTTATATTATCTTTGTTTATCACTCTTATTCAGATTTTCACTTGTTAATGAAAGAATTTAAGAAAAGGAATCATATATATACATGTCTTACTTAACCTCATTAGGGGTCAAGAATTCAAGGGGTACATACTATTACAAGGAGATAATATTGTATACCTAATACACCAAGGACTTCATTTTAGCATTACATACTTTAGTGCATAAGAGGGTTTATTATGAATTTTATACCACACATTTGCGTTGGGAGAAATTAGTTATATCCCTATATTATCTATGCGAATAACACTAGGGAATCCTAGAACAAGGGGTGTTATTTCAATCACGCACACACTAGAACTACATTGAGTGTGAAATGTAGTGCATCACTCAGTGACAATCAAATTGGGGTGACTAAAGAGGTCAGTACGAACTCAAGAAAATGCATAATGTTATTCATCTAATGTGTGCTTAAGTATTGTGCATGTAGTTATGGTTTATTTAACATGTACAACTATAACAAGGCAATGGTACAAAAAAATTGATGCGACCTATAGTGAACAAGAAGTGACAAGGAGCATGTTGTCATGCTAAATTTCCAACATGCAAAATTGAAAATTTTAGGCATGACAACTAAGCTCCTACTTGAAAATTCCTCTCCCAGTCTACCAAAAGTTTCATCCTCATTTTATCCAGTAGGGAGCATGATAACAAGATTTTCAAGTGTGTTTCATGTGTATGGGTGTATGCCTAAGGTTATTGAAGAAGTCAATGAAATTTAATGAAAAATAAGTTTCCTCAAAGGCCTAAAAAGGGCCATTTTTTGGAATTTTACAATTAGTGTATACCCCCTGGAAGCTGACAGGGAAGAATCAAGACATCTGGGAGTTGTATGTGATAGAAATTAAGTTATCCAAGGAAGTTTAGGGATGATTTGTGGAATAAATCGATGTCAGGAAAAACTTGAGCAAGATCAGGCCATTTTGGGCATAGGGAATTGATTTAACAAGAATTGAATTAAGCGTTATTTCCTAGATATTACAAAGTAACAGATGTAGACAATGAATAATAGTTTCTAGATACAAGAGGACACAAGAAATAAGATAATTATATTTAAAACCCTAAGTGCAAGAGAGGGAATATAATACTTAGCTAATTTCACAATAAATCTCAAAGTGTTATGGACTGGAATACTGATGAACAAGAGGACGATATTGTCGCAACTGAACACATAAAATTATGTAATTTCCTATCAAGCCTAAACTAGGAAATTTAGAGGACTAGGGTGCCTAGGCACTGGGGACCTCTATTAGGCGCATGTGACCATGCAGAAGCTCATAGACTAGCTTTTCTTATGTTGCAAGGTGGTTACTAACCTTCATTATTTATCACCTGCATGTCACAATATGCCCACAGAGTTTTCCTATAACCTGAAAAATAAATGATATGCTACAAAACCCCAAAACAAGTCATATCCTAAAAAATAAAAGATGCAAATGGGGAGTTAGACTGATCTCGATGGTCACCCGATAGAGAGAACTTACGACTGAGTGTTGGACTACATTTCAAAATCCATGTAGTTCCTTTTTGTTTGTAGAAATAGTTACCTAGGAAGATCTTGTGCAAGATGCACTTGATAATGAGTGATAACTAGATGTAGCAATGTGAATAGATGTGTAGATGGAAAAAAAAAACTTCCCTTCATATGCGTGTATGTAGAAAATGCAGTCCCTTGTCCCTTGAGTGAGTGCTATATGGATGCTTTGATGCTCTTGAAATGCATTTTTTTGCAACCTTAGGTGGTGATAATAAATGCTTATAGATTGGACCTTTATTATGGTTCAAAATGAGAGAGTAAAGTAGAAAGAGGTCAAGGGTGCCCAATAGGAAAATGACACTTGGGTGCTGGCAACCTATCTAGGTGCTGATGTCCAGAGTCACAAAAGATAAAGAATTAAGTATCGATTGGGTTGTAGGGTGTAGGATACCAGAAAGAAGACATGAAACAAAAACAAAAGGCCAAAGATAACTTTCAATTTCTAGTTTTCTCGCTTAGGAATCATATGAATAGTAGTATGTGATTAGGACCTATAAGTGTACCCAAAGTACATGATTTAGTGTTTACATTTTCCCTCACTTTATGTTGTTGAGTGAATACTCGATAACATAAAGTAGTTTTGAATTTGCGTACCTTAGTTTTTTTTAGAGCGATGGCGAAAGCATGCCGAGGACACAAGTTAAAATGTGAAGTGATAAAAATGAAGTGTGGAAGATAAGAAAGAGGAAGTGACCCTAGGGGTGAAATGTATGGGTTGTGTTATATTTGTACATGTTCTTGTTGAATTTTTTTGTTGTGCTTGACACTGCTACTTCTTATAGGGACAGACCTGCAAAAAGATGAGAAAAAGAGTAGTCAAATTCGTGTATATGAAAAATTTGATCCAAATGTGTAAAAAATATGTAAATGTGTGAGAAAGTAGTAAATGGAAAGTGTACACTTGATTTGTGACAAGTGAAAAGGGATAGAAAGTGTCCTAAAATGTTGTATAAGGGTAAGTTTTTTAGGTGATCTCATACCAAGATTAAGTTTTTTGGGTGATCTCACACCAATAACGGGTTTTTTTAGGGTGGTCTCATGCCAACTGCGAGTTTTTTTTGGAAACCTCACGCCATGGCAGAAGATTGTTGGGGAGAAAGACCTAGTGTTATTCTCCATCCATGACTGCTTCCTAAAGTTTATAAACCACAACAAATGGTGTGATCCTACTTTGTTCCATAATCAATCCTGTTCAATCCAAGTAGAAAAATAAGATAGAATGCATTCTAATTACTGAAGGAAAGTGCCTGTAATGTGAAAAATTATCTGTAGATTACTGAAAATTATGCCAATATGATAAAGTAATTGTAATTTACCCCTTGGTCATAGGCACCCAAGAAAGGTCATGAGCGTCTAGGTGATAGTGTATGTGATGAATTGAGGACACAAGAAAGAATATAAGACATTATGTGTCTATAAATTTATTTTTTTCCTTTACTATGCAAGCCTATAATGAATCTCTGAGATATTATATGGGGTGATTGATTCACCCATTGTATTGCCCCCCTTGTTTGGGGTGCATGCGACGTCACTAGGAGAATACGACCTAAAGGAGGACTTGATGCCGATTTGAAATTGATACCTTTTAGGGAGAGGGAATGCGCATGGTAGAAACCAAGACACATGAAAAAAGAGAAGCTAGGACATGTGTTAGTGCAAACAAGACAAGTATGTATATAGAAGACAATGTGAAATATAGCAAGAAAGAAGACAATGTAGACCGCAAAAAGTGGGTTTCAAGCATAGGACATCACTTACAATGTTTAAAGAAAATAAGGGCCAAAGTGGCCAAAATCATACAAGAAATGAAATGAACATACATGACATATGGAATAGCCCATAAAAAATGGCATTCGATAGAAGACAACGAGAAAGCAAAGAATCAGACAACCATGGTGGAAAAAAGTCTTGTAAATAAAATGCTGCACATGAAGCACCTGTTAACATCTTAGAAAGATAAAAATTATGTCAAGACATGTGTATATTGATAGAGTAGTGTGCTAGTAATAATATAAAGTAGTTTAAAAGGAAATAATAACACTTGTAGTGTGTACGAAAATAGATTCCCTCAGGTGCCTCAGTGCGATTGGTAAGAGGTACAATGCCAAACATCTATGCTACATGTAACAATCTTTAGGAATACTGCATTCACAAATAAAGACCAAGTGAACATTTATGTGTATATATAAAGATAATGACATACAATGTATCGGTTTATCATATGAAACAAAGTGTCCATGTGAGCATAAGTATGCATGAATAAATGCAACCAAGATATGTAGTACACAGTGAGTGAGTGTAATGGAATGGTATGCAAAGTGAATGTGATAGGGGAAATGTACCACACAAGTGAATGTGTATGAGTATGTATGATATGAGGTTCATTTGTAAAATACCCCTTGACAACCAAGAATGAACCATAGAACAAGAGTGCGTCATCAGAAATGGTTTGAATCATGCATTATAAAGATATGATCGATGAAGCTTAGAGCCTAAAATTTAGAAGAAGTGAGGTTCATTTCATATTTATACCCTTAGTAGTCGAGTATGAACTATGGAACTAGAGGTTTTCATAGGGAAATGAGTGCAGTGTATAAAGGTTGATGCCAAAAATATACATAGTGTGAAATGCTTTGATAATAGATGCTAGAAAGAAATTTTGTGAAAGCCCCAAGTGTGAAATGTGTATGATGTATAATAGTTGAAGCTAGAGAGAGATGTCGTGAATATACAAAGTGTGAAATGCGTATGTTGTGAGGTTCATGTATGTAGTATGTCCTCAATAGTCAAGTGTGAACCTTAACACAAGAGTCTGTCACAGGGTAGTGACGATACAAGTGTATCAAGATGTGTATGATGAATGAGAATTATCTGGAGGTCAATCCAGTGAAAGGAAGTTCCCAAAATTTCCCAAGATTACTACAGTGTGGAAATAGACTCTAAGAGCTTTCTGTTGACTAAAAGAATGCGGAAAATGGAGCCCATATGACTTAGTTGTTGTTGGTCAAAGTTTGGTCAACATTCAAGCTCTTCAGGGTCAACTGACTAATCGTAGAGTGACAGGTGGAAAAAATGGAATCGGGTGAAGATCGATAAAATTTAGGTTTTTTTCTTTGGTATTTGGTGCTTGATAACCATCTTCACTAACGCAATCAGTAAAAAAATTGTCACGTGGTGGGTCCTCAGGCCACCATGTAGCCTGCCACCACAATTCCACATCATACCTAAGACCAAGTTATGCACCAACTCAGTGAGTCAAGGGTAGCAAGTTGAACTAATAGGGTGAGATAATGCTTAGGCGAGACAACCATGCACAACTCAGTGACCTCATGATGCCAAGCCATTCAGAAAAAAGGGTGAAGATGTGGCTAAAGCCACAGTCAACATAAAAACATTAGGCTTAATAAAGCCCTATCTCACCCCACTTCACATGCATGTGGGATAAATATTCCCACTGCAAAAAGATGCCGGACTCAGTAGGAGGCCATGCAGTAAGTGAGGACCGATTGGAAATGGAAATGGTGCACCAGCATGGCGAAAACAAACTTAGCAGGGAACCAACGAGAGACGTGGCATGGCGAGAACTATAGATAGTGGACATGTGGTAGAGTTGAATGAAGTGGAAGACACATGGGTGTAACCAATGGTGGTCGATTCAAACTGACCAAGCAAAATGGGGGACAGGGGAGTTGACCCCGTGAACTTCCTGTACACACCAGACCAGCCAAACGAACTCATCCAACCAAGTTGGTTAGCTAAGATAAGGGGATAGGTAATTTTACCCTTAAAACTCAGCTACCCAAGCACTATAAAAAGTTCCCCCTCCTCTATTAAAAATATAACAATCTCTCAATCAATCGTAACCAATGAGGAGTATTAGAGAGAATTGTGAGGCCTTTTTAAAGGTAATATTTGAGAGAATTAAAGACCTAATTGTATTAGGAATTTTTGTAATAATTTTGGGAGTTAAATTATTAACTCACCAAATTTTGTAAAGGCCTTATAGAGCCTTAGTTATTCTCATAGGAGTCTATATTTCTACCACAGAGCCATAGGGAAAGCTTCTTTCTAGAGGAGATACATTGAGTTCTTATCTTCGTCACTGGGAGTTGAGACTAGGTTGTTGTTACTTGGAAGTCATTAAGGATGAATCACTGATGACACTTTGAATTTGTTCTGGAGGTGTCAAATTAGAAAGCTATGTAATTGCACTAAGTTTTCCAAGACCATTTTGGGATCTTAGATTCAATTGGCACACCAGATTATAGAGGTACCAACACGTTCATTGTAAGTATTGTAAGGTTATTGTACTTGTAGTAAAATATTTTGCAATGAATTGGTTCATCTATTAAACCTGAAGACTTAGTAAATTTAAGCTGAACTCCGTTATCAACCGCTAGTAGTGTTTTCCCTTTTGCATTGCATTTTTACTTTCAGTTGATAATATTTTTTGGGTGAATTTGGGAAAAATAATAATTGGCCTATAGGGGTCCAAGGTTGATAAAATTTTCAACAAAAATCTTGGATCATTTGGTATCAGAGTTGGTGTTGCTAGGTACTAGGTCATTATACAAATCCATGGACCTATACTTTTTCTTCCAGTGGCATATAGTGTTCAAACTATTGGGCACCATGATTTGGATGGTGGTGACCCAAAACTAGGAGTAGACCCACTATATTGCAGAGTTACACACTCACTTGGCCAATTTTTGCAAACAAAAACATCTCCAAAACGATAAATTACTGAACTCCAGAGGAAAATTGACACCATACCTAGTAGGAAGGATGAGGCAATTTAGACAAGGAAATGACACATGGATAGCACACCATCACCGTCACCTGACCATATAACATGTAGAAAATGCGGAAAAGGAATTCGTGATGCAAGATTTTGTTGACATAATAACCTTGACAAAACACCTCACTGGTTTCATAAGAAAACCACTTCTAAGGATAAAGCTCCTACAGGTCCCAGTGCAAGTCAACATGGTCAGTACACAACACCCTTACGACGATAGAGGACACTGGTGGAATCTACAAACTTGATCTTGCAATAAGCAAGAATTTCCAAATAGAGTGTTCTGGTAGTTGTGGAAGGAAACATAATGCAACTTTTTTTTTACTGGATCATTTGAGAAAGCTATGTGACGGTTGACTTGGTACACTGATAAGGAATACCAAACACACCTCTTTCTCATACCAAGACATATAGTACTAGAGACAAATGTGTCTAAGGAGTTGTAACTAGTTTTCATAACTTGAGATACATAATAGGAGGAAAGTTTTCGGATGCTCTAAATCTCAACATTGTACTAGTGGAGAAGAATGAGATGGTCATGGGGAACTTCTATCTCACTGCTCATTAAGCATAGATTACGGTTAGAGGAAGTGACCTCGAAATATGATTGAACCATGAGTTGTTTATTAAGTTCGATACTAGCCGAGTTACGAGACTCAACAATTGGTACATCAATGAGTCGTTAGAATCTTATCCTCCACGAGACCATCTAGTCCTAGATGACGAGAAGGATCACTAGATTTAACACTAAGGTAGTTAGATCCTCCACCAGGTTCAGGTACATATGTATAATATAGGTGGTAAATAAAATTGTCATCTATTGTGATTGTCTCTAAGAACAATTTTGGGTTTAATAAAATAAACATACCCATGCTTATATTTTTATGATAAAATAAAGATCCATTTTTGGGCATTTTATTTATTTGATACTTGTAAATATAAGACCCTTTATAAGGGGGAAAATATATGAGTAACTGACCCCATAATATTATGAGTATCATAATTTCTTATAAGAATTTTTGCAAACATCATCTATTAAGATTTGCAGTGAAGATGTTCATGCAGAGGAACTGACATTGGACTGGAGCCACCAAGAAGATGACCACTGTAGCAATTATTAATCAGAACTCCTTTACAAGTCCTCAGGAGATATGTGACAAAGATTAACAAGGTTGGGTTTGATCTTAGCTTTACAGAGAGGCTAGAGGCCATGCAATAGAGTGGAAGATGATCTTCGATGCCAACATGGGACACACTCTAACCTAGCTCTGTGTAGAGGTAGAATTTGTGTAATAGAGTGGAGGTCAACAAGAGATGAAAAAAGTATGACAACTATCAGTGTTGTACATCAGATGGTAGTGAAACCAAATGCCAAAGGTCCCAGGATCGAGCCAAATTGGATGACCAATTGTGGAGTAGCAATATGAAGACCGTAAATTCAAATGCAAATACCTCTTCTTGGAAACACCAAGTTCTAGATTCAGAAACAGAGGATATGAAGATTATTGTTCACAAAAAAGCCTCATCACTAGGGAGGTGTGATCTGGATGTCAATCTAGTGAATAAAATATCCCAAAACCTCCCAGGATCACTATAGTGTGAAAATAGACTCCATTATCTTTCCGTTGACTATAAGAACATGGAAAATGGAGCCCGTATGCCAAAGTTATCACTGGGCAAAGTTTTGTTAATGTTTAGGCTCAGTAGGGTCAACTAGCCAATTCGATAGTGACACGTGGAAAAAATGGAATCGGGAAAAGGGAGATAAAATTTGGGTTTGTGACTCCGGTATTTGGTGCTCGATAATCTTCTTTACCAACATGATCGATAAAAAAATTACCATGTGGTGGGTCCTCAAGACACCACACTACCACATCATCCTAAGACTGAGTTATGCATTAACTCGACGAGTCAAAGGTGGCTAGTTGAACTAAAAAGGTGAGGTAATTCTTGGACAATCTAACCATGCATAACTTGACAAGATTGTGATGCCAAGCCATTCAGAAGAAAAGGGAAAAGATTTACCTGAAGACATGGTCAAAATAGTAGTATTGAGCTTAATAAATCCCTATCTTACTCTGCTTCCCACGCATGTGGGATAAATATTCCCATCGCACAAAGAATCCTGACTCAGTAGGAGGCCACATGAAAAGTGGGAACTAGTTAGTAACAGACGTGGCATGCCTAGCATGGTGAAAATAAAGTCAGTGGGGAACCAATGGGTGACGTGGCATGGTGAGGATGGTGGACATGTGGCAAAGTTGAATGAAGTGGAAGACACATGGGCGTAATCGATGACAGTTGGTTCAAGCTGACCAAGAAAAATTGGGGGCAGGGGAGTCAACCTTGTGACCTCCCCGTATGTAGCATACTAGGAAAATCAACTCATCCAACTGAGTTGTTTGGAAAATATGAGGAGATAGGGGATTTAATCCCATAACTTGGTCACCTAAGCACTATATAAAGGGCCCCCTCCTCTATTCAAAATACAACAAGCTCTCAATCAATCCAAATCAAGGAGGAGTATTAGAATAATTGTGAGGCCTTTTTAAAGGAAATATTTGAGAGAATCAAAGACCTAATTATATTAGGCAATTTTGTAATAATTTTGGAAGTTAAATTATTAACTCCCCAACTTTTATATATGCCTTATAAATCCTTAGTTCTTCTCACAGGAGCCCGTATTTCTAGTGCGGAGCCATAGGGAAAGTTTATTGATGGAGGAGATACATTGAGTTCTTATCTTCGTCACTGGGCATTAAGACCGGGTTGTTTTTACTTGGCAGTTGTGAAGGAGATGAATCACTGACAACACTTTGATTTTGTTTTGGAGGTGTTAAATTAGAAATTTTTGCTCTTGTAGTGAGTTTTCTAAGACCAGTTTGGGATCGTAGATTTGACTGGCACACCAAGTTATAGAGGTATTGGCACATTCATTGTAAGTATTATAAGGGTTATTGTACTTGTAGTTAGATATTTTATATGAATCATCTCATCTATTGAACCCAGTTATGTAGGTAATTTAATTCAAACTCCGTTATCAACCCTTGCAGTGTTTTCCCTTTTACATTGCATTTTTACTTTTAGTTGATAATATTTTTGGAGTGAAATCGAGAAAAATAAAAATTAGCCTATATGGGTCTGAGGTTGATAAAATTTTCAACAAAAAATGTCGGATCATATAAATACTAGATGTGAATCACATAACGTAATAATGGAAAAGATAGACACCTTAGAATGATAAGAAGGGGGGAAGAAGTAAGCATAATTCCCCCCAAGTGTGCCAATGATGGATATCTATGTAGCGATGCGAGAGATACCATGCCATTGTGGGAGAGCGTTATATGTGTCATGATAAGAGAGTGAGCCAAAACAATGGGAGGAAGAAGCAACAATATGATCATGTCATGGTGGAGGAGTTTGAAGTGTGTCCTAGCCATCAGAAGAAGGATTAGAGTTTTTGACAAAATGAATTGGGAATGGAAGTGGAGTAGGATGGGGAGGAATATTGAATGGTGGAAGTCGAAAGAGACCATATAGAGTTTGTTGGTCTTGTTTATCGATTTGTTTCTTTTTTTGAATTGGTATTGTGGTAGAAGACTTGAGAGGAGGAGGTCTAGAGTGATTGTGAAAGGTGGCTGCTTAGGAGGATTGGGTTGTGTAGGTGACACTTGAATGAATGAAGAAGGAATATTATAAGTGATAACATGATGCTCATCAGACATATATGAATCATATTTCTAAAGCCAAAGATATTTAACAATTAGAGATGGGCATGTAACAGTATTGTGAGAAGCAAATGAGATAAGACCATAATGCTTAAGGTGGACAATTTTTCTCTTAAGAGCATAAAAATCATTATCATTATGTCCATTGATTCGATGATAATTCCAATATGGATGACCTTGATATTTTGCAAGATGATAAGGAGGGTAACAATGAGTAGATGGCAAGCTAATTAATTGATGAGTAAGAAGCTAAGGAAGCATATCATGTTATTTACTATTATGATCAAACTTGAGAGGTGTGGGAAGTGGTAAGACTTGGGGTTCACTAATATGCACACATGTAGAAGACATATGATTAGAATGAGATGCAAAATAAGAACTAGCATTAGATTGAGAATTATCCTTGAGATGTTGAATTCCAGATTTAAGAGATATAATCATTGATTCCATGGCCTGAAATTTGTTTTGAAATAAAGAATGTAGAGCTTGAATTGATTTGAAAATGGATTGATTGGAATTAGGAACAAAAGAGTCATCAGAAATATGATCGAAGATAACACTAACTTGAGTACGTGGTGTATGTAAAGGGAGGAAGATATTGTGTACTTCTCTTTGGATAGTATCTTTGCAAGATGGGTGCATTTGAAGTAATTGAATCAAGGGGACTTGAAGAGATTTAGAAGCCATGAAAGAAGAGTGGATAGAATGAGTAAAATGAAGATCCCAAAGTGTTCTAATAATGGGTTCACCAAATGATTTAACAAAAATTGAATTAAGAGTTAAACCCTATATATTACAGAGTAAAAGATGTAGACAATGAATATCAACTACTAGATACAAGAGGACACAAGCAATAAGCTAATCAAGTTTTAAACCCTAAGTGTAAAAGAGGGAATATAAGACTTATCTAATTTTGTAATATATCCCGAATTTTTATGGACTGAAGACTAATGAACATGAGGATACTATTGCAACCAAATACATAATTTTTTGTAATTACTAAACAAGCCTTGACTAGGGCACCTGGAATAGGACTAGGGCGCTTAGAATCTAGGGACCTCTATTGGGAACTTGTGACTATGCAGAAGCTCAAAAACTGATTTTTCTTGTGTCGTAAGGTAGTTGTAAACCTTCAATGTGTGTTGCCTATATGTTGCACTATGCCCATAGAGTTCACTTGTAACCTATAAAATAAATGATATCCTACAAAAAACCCAAAACACATCAGATCCTAAAAAAGAAAAGATGCAAATGGTGAGTCATAATGACCCCAACAGTTACCCGACAGAGTGAACTTATGACCAAGCACTGCACTACATTTTAGAATCCACGTAGTTCATGTGTGTAGAAATCATGCCCTAGGTATCTCTTGTGTAAGATGCACTTGATATCGAGTGATAGCTAGATGTAGTAATGCAAATAAATGTCTAGATAGAAAAAAAACTTCCATTCCTATATGTGTATGTAGAAAATGTAGTCCCTTATCCCTTGAGTGAGTTTTAGATGGATGCTCTGATGTTCTTGAAATGCCTTTGGATACAACCTTAGATGGTGATAATAGATTCTTAGAGCTTGTTCCTTTATTATGGTCACATAGATTTATAATTATATAACTCCCTTGGTTGAATTTTGGTTTTAACTAGAAGGCCAACCCATAAGAGAATAATATTCTGAAAATTTAAAATATTCCCAAAAGGAGCGTGTAAAGTAGAAAGAGGTCAAGGGCACCCATAAGGACAGGGGTGCCTGGGTGCTAGCATCATGTATGGGCGCTAGTGTTTAAAGTCACAAAATATAAAGAAGTAAAATATCAACTGGGGTGAAGGGTGTAGGAGGCCACAAAGAAGACATGAAACATAGAAAAAAGGTAAAAGATAGTTGTCAATTGCTATTTTTCTCGCTTATAAATCATATGAATAGTAGTATGTGATTAGGACCTAGAAATGTACCCAAAGTGTGTGATTTAGTGTCTACAGGAATGAAGGCTTTGACGATGAAAGATAACTTGTTAGGATGATTCTATAAGTTCCAGAAGGATTTAAGAGCTAAAAAATACTCAATGGAAAGGTCATGGAATCCTCAACATGATAGAAATATAATGTTTTTCCTAAGTATTCAATATTTTCTATGATACTTCGAATCGTAGCTGTTATTCCTCCTTGCTAAAAGGGTGAATGGTGATAAAATTTAAATGGAAGGAATATTTATATCGTTATGATTTTTGGGATGATTTCAAAAGGTTATTTTTAGTTAAAATAATATAATTTTTGACCCCAAAACACTCTTCCATGCTCTCGGGGCTAAAAAATCACTCCAGGTGTCCTAAAATACACTTGGCAGGTGACAAATCAACATTTCCAAAAGGATTGGGAAGAATTTTTCACCCTTGGTGTCTTCTTGGATTTTTCATGAGGTGAAAATGGGAAAGGGTGACACCAAAGTGGATTCCCCCACCTTTTCAAGAATTTCTCTCACTTAAAAAACATCTTAAGGTGTTAGGAGTGTCTGAAAGAGTTAAGTTCTCAAGTCCCTTTTCATGGTAAGTTGGACCCTTGGCATATTTTAAAGTTCTTTTTGTTCCCATGGATTGTCCCCAATGTGAAAGGGGGACAAGGGGTAAATGAAATAGTTCTCCCCATGTTGGGAAACTTTTCACAATAGGAAGCTCACCTCTTTTGTGCCTAGGTTTCACAAACTTACATTTTTACTTATCCCTCTCTCATGTAATTGGACCCATGACACATTTTCTCACCCATGTTTTATGCTTGGATTATAATAGTTCAAAATGGGACAAGGGGGACACAAAATTGTGCCCCCATCCAACCAATCAACTCTGGTCACATAGAAAACTCGTTTTTATCTCTCAGTGACCACTTTTACCTCCCCACATCTCATACAGAAGGAATTAAAAGTTGTCACTTATAACCATCTACTGAAAAGAACACTTATATGTCCCTTATGTCCCCCTTTCACATCTTTCACTAGTGCAACTACATGTTAGCCATATTTTAGCCTTGGTTAAGGTGTTAGGTTAAGTGGTGAGTCATAATTTTGTAAATGAAATGATTAAATCCTCCTCACATCCACTTAATAATTTTTAAAGCATTCAAGCGATTGTATTTCCCTCCAAAACCTCCATTTTCACCATACATATTGCTGTTTTTTTATAAGACATACATACTCCCAAAACTAAATATTACTCATAATTCACTTCCATGAACCAATTTTGATCAAAATTTACTAGTGCACTCTTTCCAAAACACCTTGAAGATGAATTTAAGAGCACTACCATTGATGTTATATACAATTTACAAAAAATATTTGGAATTTACATCCCAGGTAATTTTCTTTTCAAATCTACAAAGTTTTGGTGAATGAAAAATCTCAAATATTGGATTAGAAGGTCCTAAGATAAAACATGAAATATTGAGACTATTTTTTTTGCAATCCAACACTTAGAATACCTCTATATAAAAATAGTAAGTGTGTAAGAATTCACATGTAAAAATATAGAAATTTTCCAGAAACACCAAGTTCTCAGCACTGGTGATAGTGCAAACTAGAAAGAACCATTAGAAGGTGAAAATTTTGAAAACTTACTAAAATAGTTTTTCTAAAAAGGACCTGCTAAAAATAGAAAATTTTGCAATTGAGCTCAAGTCACTTGTGTCAACTCACATTCTACCTATCTCGCTACTTTTTGACATCATTAAGTTCAAGTATTCTTGTCTAGAGCCATTCTTCACTCTAATTACTAAATGCCCTAGTGTGGAAGATAATGATGTCACCCATATGGACCTAGAAGGCTTGAAAACCATAATGCGTGGTGAACCTCGTGAACCACTAGAGGATAAGATCTTCTGGAATGTGTTATTCAAGGAAAGAGGACATCCATTATTAGTTTAGATCACTAAGATTGTCTTGGCATGTGTGCCTCATTATGATCCTGATGCCAGAACAATCAAGGTAGATGAAAATTCAATCCTTGCATTCCTCATTCCAAAGGGAATATCTCAGTGTTTACAGATTCCCACTAGCAATAACATGGTCATCATAACTAAGTAATTTTATTTATTAGATTGGGTAAGGACTAATTCATATCTGCAAGGCCTAACATGGAATTTGTGGCTCAAATAAGGAATAAATCCTTCTTGTATTCCCGAGAACCTGTCGAGGAGTGAATTTCATGAAGCCTATTACGATTCCATTATTTTACTAAGAAGAGTGATGGGGAAGAAACAAAAAAATATTTACAAGATTGGAAGGCTTAGTTCATCCTCGTAGCTACTGAAGGAAATCAGGCATTGGATTATGGAAAATCATAGGTGAAAACATCCATTGGAAACCAACTCAGTTACCCACCATTAAGAAGTTCATCATGAATTATTACCTGGTGTATTCCATTTCCTTCACAAGACCCTTCATAGGATTGTTTAAGGCTCCTCCTATGCCTAAAAATCACCTACATATGAGAATTATTTACAACTAACTCATAAGGAGAGAAATTACCACTATGTCAGGGTGAATGATGCATTCACCATGTTCATCATCACAATCCTTGAGGGAAATCTGGAATGAAGGATATCTTCCCAAGAAAATGCATTGATAAAAAAACATGGGATCCACTTCATCTAGTTCCCTACCTTCACCTACATCAGATTTGTAGGCTATGATCTTTCTCTTCGTAGGATACCCGAGTGACAAAATCATAATGTTCAAGTCGTGTAGACAGTTGGCTGATATTCATGATAAGTGTAAGAATTCCAAAAAGAAAAGGGTGTCATTTTTCATCTCCTTAGGAATATATTCATGCAGTAATATCAAAGATGTAGAAAACATCGAATCATCCTTCAGTGACCTATTTCTTTACTCCTACACATCTAGGTATGAATTTGATATCAATAGAAATAAAGAGACCTTCACCTTACCATGTTTGCACCATCTGCCCCAAATTAAAGACTATTGGACCAATTACATGGATGCTTTTGAGGTACAGAAATGGGAAATGAGGTATCTCAAATTTGATTGGTTTACTAAAGGGATAAAATATGATAGACTATCATACTTGTTTGAACATGAGTATCAAGAGGTGTAATCTTCACCCCTTCCTCTAACTCTATGGAATACCAGAGAATTAGGTAACATTAAGGAGAGGATTGCCACAATAATCCAAAGATCAAGCGAATGGTTCAAAAGGAAGAGATTTACTTTCATTGAGTTTAGTGGCCTCCCAAAACTATCTAGAGATATGTCTAACACTTCCTCTCAAAGAGCATCTGAAAAAAATCATGGGTTCCACTCACTCAAAAGAATATTCAAAGAGAAAGATTTTGGAATAAGATCACATTGAACTCTCCCATCCTAGGAAACTTTATAAGAAGGATAAGATCATTAAATATACCATCGAGCCGCTTGAGCTAGGTGAAATTTATCCTTTAAAGTTTCCTATTATTCACTAACATCCAAGTATATGCCTCTCCGCAGCACAATCATCCCATTACGAAAAAAATGTGATCCCTTACCAAGCACCTAAAAGTTCCCCTATGCCCAACGTTGTGTCTAATATGAAAGAATTTTTTTGATGACTTTAGGAGCTACTTGGGAGTGATTCAATGATGGTGCAACAATTTGCAACACCTAATTTTGATGTTATATCAACATTCATGAAGACCAAACAAAGAAAAAAAGTAGAAGTCACCTCCCATTTATTTTCTGGGGCCTTTGGATCCTAGTAGGTAACTCAACCCAAAGTTTTAAAACCTATGGAAGATATGACTCAAGATGACTGTGAGTTGACCCAAAAATCCTTGGGGAAAGCCACACACGAAGGAGATAAACACTGGTTCAATGATTTTTTGGCTCATTTTCTTTCTATGAATGAAGAGTACAAACATACTATGGAGCAATTAAAGGATTATGTGAGAAATATCATTTCCTATGTGCAATCATTCCTATATATTAATAAAGTACTCGTTCCTCCTCTGGAATTCATCCCTCCTATAAAAAATTTGATCATCATTTGATCAAGAAAACCCAAGGTTACACCATGCAAGGGAAAGCCAATGATAAGTGGGTTGCAAATATTATCGAGAAAGGAAAGGAATTACTACCAAAGGTTCTCTCCTTATTCAAGTATGTTGTTTCTATTATTTCAAAAGTAAGGATAACAAGGGAAGGGATTGAGAGGGAGAATAATGATTGTGACAATGTGCTCTTACTTGTGTTTAAAATGAGTTTCCTCGATTGCCACACTCTCATGGGTAGGAATGTGTTTGTATTTTCTACTGAGATCTTGTCTCTAGTTTGGACCAGCACAATGAATTCCATATGTGACATGATAAATGATGTTATCTAATCCGTAAAATTCTACTTTGGAACTCTACAAAATCACACAATTATGTTGTTCTCCTTTCAACTTTGGAAAATGACAGATTGATGAAGATTAGAGATTTAGTGATTGATTAACTAGTGCTATAAAAAGGAAATCACAGAGAATAGGAAATAATTAAAACTCCAAACACCATAAATTTTTTCTGGGAAACCTCCAATGGAGAAAAACTAGTCGGGAAGGGAAAACACACTTCCTTCCCACTTTTATTCATTAATTATAGACAATTATAGATTACAAGAAGTAGAAAATGGAGACAACAATGTAAACCCCTCCCTTACTATGCTTGATTGCTTTGTTCCTACACCTTGCTCCTACAATTCCACTCCAGCTTTGAAGAAATTTCTCACTTGCTCTCATTAAACTTAAACCTTTTCTCTTTGATCTCTTAGGATCTCTAAATGATCAATTCTCTTGCTCTGTTCATGCATTTATAGGCCTTCCCATGTCCTCTCCTACACTGGAGGATGTGAAATGGAATAGAAGGGAATATACATAGTCAAGAGCTTCAAATTTACATCCATTCATGCTCCATTGTTCTTTTCTATTCAGAAGTTCTAGTACCGCCGCCCTGAGAAGACCGGTGGTTTGAGGACCACCATCCTAGCTAGGTGGCGGTTACAAGACCTCCGCCCCTGCAGAGCGGTGGTTCTTCAACCACCACTCTACGCAGAGCAACAGTTCTATCCAGAACCTTTGTCTACCTTGTTTCCTTCATTTTCTTTATTTCTCCTTCTTGGTGCTAATGGAACTGATGAAGTGGTGTGTTTTTCTGGATCCCTATGGATCATACCCCCCTCTTAGGAGGCTTTTAGTCCCACAAAATATTAGTGGGGGAGTGATAGAGGAATCAACTCCCTCTCTTGCTCCTTTCAGTACCATTGGGTCTTCCTTGGTGTCTACTCTCGTCCAACCTGCCAAGAATCCTATAGACCTCTAGTTTATTTCTCCGGTGCTACATCCTCCTTTGAGTTTCCTCGAGTACAATCATATTTAGAAGGAAGCTTCCGTATGTTTCCTTATTTTTCATGCATAGATGGATTTATTAGGTGTGAGCTCATACGAATTTCTATCACGTGCATCTACATGAATTGTGACATGAAGATTTCTTTTCCAAATTGCTCAAGTATGGCAGAAGGTCCCATACTATAGTGTTTTAGTCCTTCTTGCATTTCTTTGTCTCTTGATATGCATTAGCCAAATCCTCTCCAAGTACGTTGCTGCTATAGTCACCATTGTTCCTTGTATCTCCTCTTCTCCTTGTTACCCCCATGGTCAGGTCCAGTGAATACATAGGTAGATATGGTGACTGCATAGCGGAAGTTTGTTTTTCTCCTTAAATGAAAATTTCCTATGGTGGATTCTTCTACAAAAACTAACAAGTGCTATCCAAAATATTTGTGCTCTCAAGTCCATTTTGCTTTTATTCTAATTAAAGTAAACAAAAGTGATGATTTTCCTGAATAAGTCTTGGTGCTTGGTTGGCACTTACCATAGCCTTCTTTGATTTGCTCTGGTGTTCTTGAATGTTGAAATTGACTCCGTCCTTGACCCATGTATACCGGTTATCCCTCATTGTTAACACATCATACCTAGAATACAAGTAAGGGCTTCCGAAGAAAACATCAAATAAACATCAAATGCATCAAGTGGAATAATATCATCTTATAGCACATCAATATATTGGGTATTTATCCTAAACTGAAACTTACACTTTCTTGTAACTTATATTTCTACACCCTTCTTCACCCATCCCAATGGGTAAGGATGTGGATGCGTGTAAGTCTCTAGGCCAAGTTGTTCTACAACCGCATTAGAAATCAAATTTGACTGAGAACCAGAATCTACTAAAGTGTTTACATTAGTCTTCTTGATTTGGATTCTGATTTGAAATAGCTTACTCATCTCTTCTTCTTCTTCTACCTCATACATGTTAGTGGCCATGCATCCCAGCCTCTCGTCTACATCCGAATCATCCTCAATCTCTACCTCTCCTTCTATTTTCACAGTGGCCATGGATTTCTTGGAATCCTTGGTTCATTGTTTTGGGTGCAATTCCGGATGCAACTTCCAACATGTGGCGTCAGTGTGTCCATTTATATCAAAATTATTATAGAAATTCTTAGGATATTTACAAGTATGGAAAGTAGTAATGGAATGTTTACCTTTTCATTTACCTCTTCTACTTGTTTTCCCTTGTTCTTTTTCTTGTTGATATGTTGACTAGTCTCCCTTTGGTTATGTTTCTCATGTCTTCTTATCGTCATCAATGTAGTATACTTGTATACATGCTTCATTGAGATCCTTGGGATTCGTGGAGATTACCTTCCTTCAAAGGTGAATGTGAGGTCCTCCCAAATACTTGGCCAGAATGTCCTCATCCTCCAAGTCCATATTTAGCAACATGGCTTGTCACTGAAATTCTGTATTGTAGTCTTGCATTGTTTGACCGTTGCCTTGCCTAAAGTACTTCCACATAATCATCATGTCAGTCTTATGGAAAATAGGATAGAATTTATATCTATTCAATTCTTTAAGACCTTTCCAAGTATTGACAATATGATGTTTCTTCTTCTCACAAGTGGCTAGATGGGTTTCCCACCAAACCAAAGCATGACCTTCCATTTTGAGATGTGCAAAGTTGATCCTTTGTGCCTCAATGACATTATGCACACTAAAATAGACTTCCAGCTATTTTAGCCATTTATCCAGTAATTCGGCATCTACTTGTCCTTCAAATTTCTTAATTTTCACTTTTTTTTCAACTTTAAAAGGTGTGTGAACAGATTTTACCTTCTCGCTTGCAATTGGCATCTCTTCTTCACACTCTTCCCATTCTTCCTCTTTGTGGATCTTTTCAATTCTGAATTTTTCGACTAGTTCTCGAACCACTGAGTTCATGGAATATTTCTTAACTGAAGCTGTCTTTTGTTAATCTGAAAGCTCTTCTTGTTTTCTATACAACCTATCCATCATGGTCTCTAGCATCTCAACTCTACGGACCAAGTTCTCTTCCTCCATTTGAGCTTGAATTCTCTATTTCCACTTCTTCATAGAAATATTTGGCTTGCAAGGTACAAGTTCTTCCCCTTTAGACCTTTTCATTGTCCTAAAAAGTCATAAGAAATATCGAATACCAAAGTCCTGGATATATAATTAGCTCTGATACCAAAATGTTTCATAAACTTCTACTTTGGAACTCTACGAAATCACACAATTATGTTGTTCTACTTTCAATTTTGGAAAATGATAGATTGATGAAGATTAGAGATTTATTGATTGATTAACTAGTGCTATAGAAAGGAAATTACAGAGAATAGGAAAGAATTCAAACTCCAAACACCAACAATTTTATCCTGGAAACCTCTAATGGAGGAAAACCATCCGGGAAGGGAAAAATGCTATTTCTTCCTACTTTTATTGGTTGATTATAGACAATTACATATTACAAGAAGTAGAAAATGGAGAAAACAATGTAAACCCCCCCTTCCTATGCTTGCTTTCTCTTTTCTTACACCTTGCTCCTACAATTCCACTCCAGCATTGAAGCTCTTGCTCACTTGCTCTCATTAAACTTAAACCTTTGCTCTTTGATCTCTTTGGATCTCGAATGATCAATTCTCTTAATCCTTTCATGAATTTATAGGATTTACCATGTCCTATCATGTAATGGAGGATGTGAAAGGGGATGGAAGGGAAGAGAAATAATCAGGGGCTTTAAATTTGTGTTCATTCGTGCTTCATTCTTATTTTTTGCTTAGAAGTTCCAAGACCACCGCCTTGAGCAGACTGGATGTTTCAGGACTACTTCCCTGGCTCTATGGCGGTTGCAAGACCATCGCCCTTATAGGGAAGTGGTTCTTCAACCGCTGCTCTTCTCAGGGAAGTGGGCCTGCAACTTCTGAATATAAAATAAGAATGGAGCACAAATGGCCACAAATTTGAAGCCCCTGACTATGTCTCTTCCTTTCCATCCCCTTTCAGCCGCTCTGCGCAGAGCAATGGTTTTGTTCAGAACCTTAGTTTAACTTATTTCCTTTAGTTTCTTTGTTTCTCCTTCTTGGTGCTGATGGAATTGATGAAGTGGTGTGTTTTTCTGGATCCTATGGATCATTATCACCGAAATTGAATCTTGTGGGAAAAATAACTTTGATATTTTAGATGATGGCAGTAACAATGTATAGGAGCTTCGATTAATTCCAGACACTGAAAAACTTTGTCCTCATAAGGAATCATTAGTTCCTTCCAATATTTAATAAATAAAGAATGGGTTTCCATTTCTCCTTTAATGAGGATACCTGAGAGTCCCTTGCAAACATTAGAGACTCAATCTATGACACTGCAGGAGATCATAAGGTGTGGTTTAATTAATGCATGAATATCATTGATGTTATGAATATATGAATCAAAGTGTTGAGCTATGTTCGTATTCCAGAAGTAGAAAAGGTGACACATGCGGAAACCTATTTCAGTAGAGAGTTCAAATGCCAAGATCTCATTCCAAGATTTTATCCTTAAAATTCATCAAGGGATAGTTCTTCATTAACAAAGGATTTATCTTCATCCGATTGATACATCTCTCCTCGTCTCTCCTCCCTCCCTCTCTCTAATATTCCAATTCTTCATTAAGAATGTATTTTTTCACTATTTTGTCTTATTAACTTAAGTGACCTTTAATTTGACATTGTAAGAGCTCTTTTTCATTAATAAGAAAAAGTATCACTTTTTTTCCCTATGAATATGAAAGGTCACAAGTGATGGGAAATGCAAAAATTCATGTGGGGGGAGATGAAATGACATTTTTTTTTACCATAAATTAGAAGTACTTCTCCATTCTAAAGGGGGTTGGTGATTGTTGATTGTTTTTAGTTAGATTATGTTATAATTGTAAGAATTACAAAACTATATTTATTTTATCTCCTTTTTTATGTTCTTCTAATTTCTCTCTACTTTATAAATTTGCAAGCATTGTAATCTTATACAATGAAGAAGTAACTTTGTTTCCTTGATTAATGGATCTATAGAACTTAATGTCTCAGATTTATTAGTCTCATTGTTACTTACATTGTTATTTTATTGTATTTAATGTGGACCTACTCTAGTTACTGTTGTGTGAGAATATTCTAGTTTCTACTCATGACATTAACCCTCTCTCTCTATTTCTACTACTCCCCTTTACCTCTTTCCAATCTAATTCCTCCCTTATACATTGTACATGTATGTTTCCATAAGTTTAGTGAAGTATTCTTGTATGATCCCTGGCCTAACGGCCAACCGACAACTTTAGTCAATTTATATTTAATAATGGGATCATCCCCATACCTAATAAGGAGGGAATTAACACCATGAACATTGGTGAAATACTATAATCTTCACCACAAAATTATATTTCACTAAACAAAATGACACAAAAATAACTAGGACCAAAGCTCCTTCATAGATATCAACACCCATAACATATACTAACACCCAAGTAGTCTTGTTATCTACTAGGAAATTTTATCCCTAAGATCGTTACAGTCCAACTTCTGATATAGATCTTGCACAACCTAGAATCTACCTTTCGAGACCAATCTCCGGTGTCCTTAATCAGTTCAGACCTATATATACAAGCTAAGTCATTCTACAAACCCTATATATCACTCTTTCTTATATTTATCTAGCTAGATAGTATATGTTACTATTATTTTATATAATTAATAGTGTCCTTACATTATATTTAGTTTTATTAAATCATTTGGTGAACCTGATCTCTTACATGCCCATTGTGGATCTCTTCTTTTATGCTCATTACTCATAGTGTTGGCATGCGAGTTCTTGAGTGTTGTAACTGATGTAAAAGGTCCATTAATGAAAAAAATGATATGATAGGGTGTCATAGTGATGTCCTAGGTGCATGTGAAAGTATGTGATGATGTGGTATATCCAACATGGTGTGCACAAGTGTGCATGAGTGGTAAGAGTGCATGTTGTTTGGTCTAGTACACATAATTATGAGGTCTAGTCAGCTTAGGTGGTGGAATGAAGGCATGCGGTAGATGGATAAGCATGGTAAATGCATGAAGAACATGAGGAGAGTGGGTTGAAGCACTCATACACGTTCAGATGTTGGTTGCAAGTTGAAAACAAGGTTTGTAGGTGTTCATCTAGGCCTAATCTAGGTGTTTAGTGGCCTAATTGAGCATGAAAGTGAGTTGCAGAGCTATCAGATCCCATTAGGTCATGTAGGGGTATGAGACACAATTTATCAAAGGTTTTGGATCTTTTTTAATATTTTAGAAGAATATGTATGGTGTTTTCTTCATTATCTAGGTTTGAACTAGATCTAATACCTAGGACCTAGCTATGCAAGTCATGGTGGTTGAGAAGATGCATGGATATTTATGATCAAGTGTGCATTCAGATAAGTTGAGAGAGGTTGTCTTGGTGCTTTATGGAAAATTTAGGTTGGTGTGATGAATATTTTTAAAGATGTGAATTTTTTGGCTATAAGTGAATAATACAAGAAGGTCAGAAAAAGTGCACCCCCAAGTGAGAGAAATAGGAATCACAAAGTTGGCAAAGTGTAAATCCTTGCATGAAGAAACTGCAGAGGTTCAGGGATGTTGAGGCATGGCGTTTAGAATCGATCTTAAAGTTATAATGAGGTTAAATGAGGGTTTATACTTTATGAACAAATGTTAAGAATGTAATTTGGTCAAAAAAACCCGAAACCCTAATTCACTACCAATGGAAGAAATCTTCTTGGTATGAGCCTAGAATGGTCTGAATCATCAATGTGATGATTGGAGGAGAGTAATATCCTAGCTTTCAAATGGTGGAGATTTGAGGTATTGAATATAGGTGGAACCCACTCAAATATGCTAGTTTTTCAGGAAATTTTGTTTTTCTCTCAAGTTTTCGAAACATTTGACATATGAACTAAATTGGTGTTTTGAGTTGTTGGGGAGAAATACTAGTTTTTTAGAGATCTTGGTGAATTTATTTTATGGTATTTATAGTCCAATATTTGAATATTGGTTTCTGGGCCTAAAAGGAAGTTTTAGTAGTCTTTGAGAATGGATTTTCTTGGGAATTTAGGGACTTGGTGATGATGGTTTATGGAATTGGGGGTGTTATACACATCCCATATTTACATGATTAAATCCTCGGTTGAGATATGGAGATGCGATGAGGTGGTTTTTGGGATCACAATGTACTGAGGCTCTTGGGGTGAATTAGTCCTTACAAATATTTAACCAATTCAAATTTTCTTACTTAAACCATAAACCATGGAACCATTCATTAATGTGTGCTTAACATTCAATCAAATCAACATGACCATGAAAGAGACATAAGAACACAATATATATGTGGTAAAACATCAAGGGGAAGAAAATAGACTAAAAAATTTGTTGATATCACACACAACAAAGAATTGGGTGAATATTACACATCACAAGAATTTTTTTAGTGAGGCACCAACCCCTAAACCCTTGTTGATATTACTCACAATAAGAGACTTTCATAAATATGAATCATCACACAATATTTTGATAAGAATATCACTGTATATTTTCTGTAACAACTCAGTTGATGGTGATCACAAAATTCAGCTCCAAATTCCTTCAAACCCTTCTTCAAACACACCTCTATTTAACTCACTCAAAATTAATCAAACTTGAAGGGATTTGGTCTCAAAACCTTACACACAAGATCTATAAAATTCCTCAAAATCTTTAAAAATTCCTCATCAATTAATATATTCCTTCATACCCGTTTCACACTCTCCCTTGGCTCGTACTTTTTCTCTCTTACTCAACTAGTTCAAATTTAAACTAAAACATTCACTTTATACCCTTCTCAACTGTTTTGACAAACATGAAACAATGTCAGTCATGTTAATCAATATATCTACAAAAAAAACTAAAAAAAACAACAAAAAACTCATTTACATTCATTAAATGGACCCATATAGGTCGTTCATGCTCAAATGCAATGTAGACATGCTCAAAACAAGCTCAAAACCCTAACAACTGGATGAGCAAGAACCACAAACACCATAACCATGATTTTTTAAGCTTCCAAATTCAGAAAACATGCCAAATATGACATGAAAAACATCATCCATGGTTATTAATTACCTTTCACCAATCAAAATTCACATAACACAGCCGAGAAGGCTCATATCCCTCTCAAAACAGTTGTTTCCAGGACCATGTCTTCACCTATGGACTTAAAGCACACACCGTAACACCTAAACTATGGAATGTAACCACTCATTAAAATTCCCATGAAATTTATATAACATCCGATTCCTTCTATATATCAAGAAACATTCATATGTGAAAACCACACTAAATTCCCTTTTTGCAAAATTGAGTTACCTAGAAAGTAGTTTTTCTAACTCCACCAGTTTTCACCATTGTTGCCACTTTCAAGACCTAAAAATGCCTTCCATAGGAATAAATTTAATCATTATTTACTCTCCAATTTATATATATCATCTATAAATCTGTATCATGCAACATCTACCTCAATATTTCAGTTTGAACAATCCTGCCCTAAGAAACAAAAACCCTTCTTCTCTATAAATCAAGTTAGATGACCTATCAAATAAACTCATCATGAGAAAATCCATACACAATTTTTATATCTATCTGAATTCTCTTTCCATAGAACCTCACTTTTCTTTCCAAATTCAAGTGGAAGGCCTTCAAAAAAGTCCATCTCTGAAACTGCTCTAGAATTTTCCCAAAACTACACTAGGACCAGTCTTCATAAATAGGGAACACTTTTCCCTCTATAATTTCAAAAATGATATGAAACCATCATGGAAATCAATTAAAACTCATATGCTAAAAATAATGTCAATTTATTTTGTACCTCCTTTAGAAAACTTTGTCCCAAACTAAAATTCTTTAGAAACTTACATGTTCGTGTGGGGTCCACTCATTACCAAATGCTCTATCATACCTTTCTATAAACCTGTAGTAGTCCTACAAAACATCCAATGATCATAATAACACAAGAAATCAAATATGGGCACATAACATGAAGTTATTTTCCATCGCTCTTGACCTAGTGTTTCAAAGCCATAACAAGCAGTTTACCTTCTTAGCATTCGTTCATAAATGTTTGGGCCTCATTTGACCTCATTTCAACTCTAGGATATTATTAACTTCAATTCCCAACATACTAAAAGACTCGGCTTCCCATTAAAACTCTGCACATGCCAACAATGAGCATTTCACTTACTTTGAGCTGGAAATAACACTCTCAAGCACCCTATTTTACCAAAAACATCATATCTTGCCATTTCTTCAACATAGAAACCTGAATTTTTTTCCAAAGAATTATGATATACTCTAATAAAATCTCCGATACTCAATAAGTCTTAAATATCTCTACATATTCTTAACATATCTCATTTGCATGACTAGGCCTTAGGGATTTTCATGTTCTAGGCTATAACAGATTGAACCAACACTGAAACTCATCATGAAACCTCTAAAAATTATCTATACATGATGAAAAAAACTTGACATACCTTCATGAGTTATCTCAAGAGCTCACACATACCTATAAGTGACTTTCATGCCTTAATAGGCTTCCAAACACTAGGATTAGACCTAATAGACACCATGATCAAGAGACTAACACTATAGCTCTTTTTCCCATCTCTCCAAAAGGACCTAACACACATGAGACAACATGTCTCACACTTATGCATTATTTTATGAGATCATATGGCTCTGGACCTCATTCTCATTATCCATTTGGTCTTGAATCACCTAAATTGGGTCCAGATGATCACTTACGAATAATGCTCAAGCCTGGACCTACAATTCTATACATCACTTTGCATCTACTAGACCAATAGTACCTTCATACAATAACACTATCACAAACTTTTATTAGACTCTGAGGTAATCAATTTAGACTCTGAATCAAACAATTCACACTCTGAAGTAATCAATTTAGACTCCAAAGCAAGTTGTATTTCATATTGCAAACACTTATAAAAACCTGAATGTCCATGTTATCATTATGCTTGGGATTTAATAACACTTCTCAATCATCCTCTTTGTCGTTAATGATTCTTTTAAATCATTAAAAACACCTAGAACTCAACATGCTAATAATCTCCCACTTTTACATTGATGGAAAACCACTTAATCTTCTCCCCCTTTTTACATTAATTACAAAATGCAAACCTGAGCATCATATTCTTTATATTACTCAACTTCACATGATCATATCTTGGTTGGAAACCTCAACCAAAGTCTTCATTTTATCATAAAACATGTCTTTCTTCACTAAAATCTATTTAAACCTCTTTCAAATCATTTTATAACTCTAATCCCCCTAGGAAAGAGCATACAAAACACCTATACATGCCAACAATCATGATTTGGAGCCAAAACAAAATGCTTACCTTCTTTATTGTTTATCTAAACTTGTAAAGACTCAAACTTGGCTTAACACATCTATATCTTGACTTCATACCTCCTTGAAGACTAAAATCCCTAATTTGAATCTTAAGTGAAATATGGACTAACTTCTCAATGCCCTAGAATCTAAAACACTCTATAACATACCTCTTTATGGCTTCCCCTAGAATTATACCAACCTTGATTAAGTGAGAGTACCATATTTATGCCACATACCTTGCATATGAGTCATGAGGATGACTCAATCACTTTATCACTTCCATGAAGCTCTTTCTCAGTCTTTTCAACTTTTAAAACATGCTATTTGACTCTTCTTGAATGACTGACCTATTTCACAATCCTTTCTACCAAAAAATACCACTCATTTTTCCCATACAAGCCTTCTAAATACTTTATACACCTAATTGGGAGATAAAACAATTTCCCCTTACCTTTTTAGCCCTCTTTAGACTTGTATCATACATCCTTACCCCTGCACAAACCTACTGTGTCTTTTTATTAAGTAATATGAGATTTCATTTGCAAGGAAACCTCCATACATACCTTGAAATAATCATTCACCTACCTTTTTCACCTTCTTGGTATCCTTCTATATTTTTATTGAGTATCAACCTAGCTTTTATTTCCTTGAAAAGGCCTTCTCATATCTGTACACCATATGTGTACCTCATCTTAGTGTTACAACTCAAGAAAGTGTAACTCCAAGCATACATTTAGACCTTTAATACACTAGCTCATATCACAATCTTTATCTTATTATACTAGGGATTCTTGACACTTTAACACCTGGATAAAAGTCATTAGTGGCTTCCCCTATCTCAATTACTCTTCACAGACCTGTAGTTGTATCTGGGATGTAATTGGACTGGTTTTTGGCTGGGTTTTTTATTCAGTGAACTTGAACTCTTATTCACATTATTATTAATTTGATATATGTCACAAATATATCTCCCTGCTTTAACAGACCTTTTTATACTTGTAGCTTGCATCTTTACACCTTCACTATCTTAACACAATAACTGTAGCAGCTTCAATTGATGAGACACATGACCATACCTTATCATTTTCAATCCTTCACGAATCAACATTTAGATGAACATTCTTCATAGCCTCCAACATATCTATCATAAGAAAAACTGAGCTCTTTTCTACCATTCCAACCTTGAACTTATCAAAATCAACCACCTTTAACAAACAAATAGCTTTTAGACCTTCATAGTAGAGTTTGAAATATCATTCATATTTGAGTCAACAATATTGACTTGTAAAGCACCTTTTGATGACAGTGAACAAATTTGACAGTCATAAGCATTTCTTTTCAACTTTCATTGAGTATGAGCAATCCTAACACCACCATAAACATGTCTCCAAATCAAATAAACCCATTACAGACTGTATCACACCTGTAGCCTCCAAGTGACCATACACAGGTGTATAAGCTTGATTGGTAATTGAGTGTTTTTACCATAACCCACACATTCCTGTCAGGTATTCACACTTTTTTATGTAGATTCAATGAGTCAAAGGTTTACTTGATAATTTCATAACCTTTCTTTAAATATTTAAAAAATCATCATGTATTATATTAGATATCTCACATACCTGGAGAGTATTATAACATACATCCTATGGGAATCTCCATTACATTATATGATGCTACACTCAGTCCTGAGTCATATTTTGTAACTTGCATACTTTGATTGGTTTTTTTACTAACAAGATGTATCTTATCTCCTTAAGAATTTGAGATACTGTGATCCACCATACTAGCTTGTACACCACTCATTTTCATTTATTTCATAATGCATAAACAACTTCAGTACGCTTCAACCCTATTCTCTGATCTTAACATACCATGACATACATTGTATAAAATTTTTCTAACCTTCTTGTATAATTATATTGACTTCTTGATGTAAGAAAAATCTTAAACCACTTCAAGGATGAATCAAGAGACACAATATTAACTAACACAAGGATTCACCTAAATTGCATTGTATTAACTCTACCATGAATGATATGGTCAAAAGGAATGGCTTCTATTTTATGAATCACACACCCTTGTACTGATACTAGCATCAAATTTACTCATATCCTTATTAAATATCTTCAAGATCATAACATCGATGTCTTGACCTCATGTACCCATAGTTATAATTCCTTCCTTCAAGTGTAAGTTATCATAGACTTTAAACTCAAAACTTCACATGCTTTAATCATATAGAATGATGGTTCCATAAAGCGTAATGGAGGCATAAAAACACATGGAAGAGTCTAACATAAAAATTATCTCAAGTCCTCATGAGAGAGGACGCCAAGATCTTTCATTAATTTCCTTATTTACTATATCTTTGATTCCTTATGAGCAAGTAGTCCCTTTTGAGCATTTTTCTCACTAGAAATATTAGACTTCTCATTATGACTAGGCTTGATTTCCATCTTCCTCTTATATATGTATTTCCTCCATCTGCAGTATCTTGAGATATGACCAACCTTGTTGGATTTGAAGCAAGTGATATGACTCCACTCCATCTCTCCAACTATGTCTAGGAGTGACCTTATTGGAGACCCTAGAAATATGGATAACTTGATTGCATATGAAACATACAACCTCATTCATATATTCATTATTCCATCTATAACTTGGTGATTTATGTAGAAAATTTCTAGGTATGTGACCAACTTTATTTCAATTCAAATATACAACTTTACCTTTATCTCTAGCAACTTCATTTTCAAAAATTTGATTTGATGCTTCATATAAACACTACCTTGTAGTGTGACCTATCTCATGTTAGTTGTAACATGTCACATTCTTTTCTTTCTCACTCCTACTATCTATCCATGGATGTTCATTCTTGATAAACCTTCTACATTCCTTATCCCTATAACCAAAAATATTACAAGTGAAACAATAACCATTAAATGACCTTTCATACCTTGAGGTATTGGGTTTCCTAATAGATTTTTTCTTCACGTTGTTCTTGATCTGATCATCATTTGAAAAAGTAGGATTATTTCTTGAAAAAATACCATTTTAAATTACCTCCTCAACTTTAAGGCTCTCTTTTTATTTGGTATCTTCTTGACTTGATTCAGATATTTTCTCATCCTTCTTTGATTCATTTTTGAATCCCAAACCTGAATTGTCACTTGAATATCTTTGGCTGCTCAACAAATCATCTAAGTTACTTGTAATCTTTTTAAAATTTTGAAACATTTTTATTTTTCTTGAAGCTAGATTAAAATCTCATTATAAATACTTCATTTCCATTTCAAACTTGATACACTCATCATCTTTAGTATTGAGACTAGCAGTAAGAAATCCAATTTGACTTTTTAGTTGAGTACATTCCTACCTTTTATCCTCAACCTCCTTAAGAGATGTCTTAAGTATTTGGTTCTCCTTCATTATTAGTTGTAGGTAAGCTAGTTCATTACCTTTTTTGGATCTAAAATTTATACTTTCTCAAATTATGCCTTTTTCACTATTACTAGAGGGGTTGTTATCTTCATACAGATATTCCAACTTATCCAATAGTGATTTAACAAATATATAAGTAATGCTAAATTTTACTGGAGGGGTTGTTATCTTCATACAGATATTCCAACTTATTCAATAGTGATTTAACAAATATATAAGTAATGCTAAACCCTAATATTGTAGAGTAACTGATGTAAACTATGATAAGAAATTGTTGGAATATAGATGACAAAACAAATAAGCTAGATAAATATAAAACCCTAGGCGTAAGAGAGAGAACAAAAGACTTATCTAATTTCACATTCATGCCAATATTGTGTAGACTGGAGAAACTTAGAAATAGGAATTGCATATTGTCGCAATCAAGCTCGAGAAATGTTTAGAACTATTGGATGAAGCTGGACCAGGGTGCCTGGATAGGGACGGGGATGCCTAGGAGCCAGAGACCTCTATTTAGATCCTATGACTGTACAAGATCTCACAACCTAGTTTTTCTAGTGTCACTGGTTGTCTCTTTTTGTTACTTGTATGTCACTGGATGATCATCGATTGCACATATAACTTGCAAAGAAATGTTGACCTATAAAACCATCAAACTACATAAAATCCCAAAAATAAAATATGCAAAATGAGGAGTCAAAATGAATCTAGAAGTCACCAGACTAAGTGATCTTATAATCGAGTGATGCAATACATCTCATAGTCCATTTAGTTCTCGTGTGTGTATGTGTATAAATCGTGCCCTAGGAATTCCTTGTGTAAATGCACTTAATAGTGGATGATAGCTAGATGTACTAAAGTAAATAGATGTGTGGATGGAAAAATGAACTTCTCTTCCTATTTGTGTATGCAAAAATTTCATTCCATTATCCCTTGAGTGAGTGCTAGATGGATTCCTTTTATGCTCTTATAATTCCTTTAGATGCAACCTTAGGTGAAGATAGTAGATGCTTAGAGCTTGGTCCTTTATTTTGGTCATATAGATTTGTATTTATATGATTCCCTTAGTTGAATTTCATAATTGACAAATGGAAGGTTGACCCATAATAAAATAAGATGCCAAAAAGATAAAATAATTCCAAAAAGAGTGAGTAAGATGGAAATAGGTTAGGTGCACCCAAAGGGGATGAGGGTAATTGGGCATTGACATCCTGGCTAGGCATTGGTTTCTAAATTCATAAAATATAATAAATTTAAATATCAATTGGGTTGTAGGGTGTAAAATACTAGAAAGAAGATAAGAAACAAAGTAAAGAGCCCAAAAATAGCTATCAATTACTAGTTTTCTTGCTTAGGAATCATATGAATACATATATGTTTTTAGAACCTAGAAATGTACCCAAGTTCTTGATTTTGTGTCTACACATATCTCTTTAGTAGAATCACAATCCACAACCATGGTGCTCACACATTCTTCCAAATAACCAAAGATGATAACCTTGGCTATTTATTACATTAGATATGAAAAATCAATATGTCCCACACAAACTTCATAACCAAGAGAACTTAGATATACCTTCATTATGAATCTTCATAGGGCATATTTTGTCCCATTTAACTTAGGATATTTATATGGAAAGAATTATTCTCCCATTCTAATCACCTAGACCTGTGCTCTAAGAGAATATCCTTTAAAGTAATTAAACTTATCCAAAAGAATCTACTCTAATACCAATTGTTGGGAGAAAAATGGAATGAGAGGAGGGGGGTGAATCAGTCCTTACAAAAATTTAACCAATTCAAAATTTCTAACTTAAAACTTAAACCTTCAACCATAAACCATTCCACCATTAATTAATATGTGCTTTAAATTCAATCAAATCAACACAACCATGAGAGAGACACAAAAACACAAGATGTATGTGGGAAACCTTCAAGGGTAAAAAAACCCACTAAAAAATTTGTTGATATTACACACAAAAAATACTCAAGTGCGTATTACACATCATAATAGATTTCTTAAGTGAGGCACCAACCCCACAAGAAACACCAACCCCTAAACCCTTGTTGATATTACTCACAACAAGAAACTTGCATGAATATGACTCATCACAAAATATTTTGATAATAAGATCATTGTAGATTTTTTGCAACAACCCATTTGATGGTGATCACAAAATTCAGCTCCAATTTTCTTCAAACCCTTCTTCAAACACACCTCCTTCTAACTTGCTCAAAATTTATCAAAATTGGTTTGATTTGATCTCAAACCCTTGAACATAAGCTCTCTAAAATTACTCATCCTATTACACACTTCCTCAAAACTGAATATATGCCTTCATACTTGTTTCACACCCCCCCTTTGGTTGCACATTTTCCCTCTCACATGGCTAGTTCAAATTTGAACTAAAGAAATCACTTTATACCTTTATCAACTCATAAACATGAAACAAGTCATTCCTTCATAAATATATCGACAAAAAAAAACTCATATACATTCATCAAATGGACCCATATAGGTTGGTCAAGCTTAAATGCACTAGACATGCTCAAAAAAAGCTCAAAACCCCAACATCTGGATGAGCAAGAACCAAAAACACCATAATAATACTTTTTCAATCTTCCAAATTCAAAACACATAAAATATGACATAAAAAAATCATCCATAGTTGTTAATTATATTTCACTAATCAAAATGCACATAACACAACCGAGAAGGCTCATATCCCTCTCAAAAAAACTATTTCCAAGACCCTGTCTTCACCTATGGACTTCAAGCACAAACTAGAACACCTAAAATATGGAATGTAATCACTCATTAGAATCCCCCTAACTTGTAGATAACCTCCATGCCTGATAAATCTTAGGAAAAATTCATATTTTTAAACTACATCAAATTTCCTCTTCACCAAATTGAGCTGTCTAAAAAGTAATTTTCCTAACTCAATTGGTTTTGAAATGAAGGTATCGATAGGAAGGATATGTGGAAGAGTGATCATGTTACCAATAAGGATTTTATCAAAAACCGCACTATATGATTTACTAACAGGAGTATAGTTTCATTAATGGCAATAATTTTTAGTGGTTGGCCGTTCTTTGGTGGAAAATTTAATGACTACGAAATTAGCTGATGATTTTGATTTGTCTTAGCTAGAGGATGGTTTGGATGAAAATTCACTTTTTGGTTTATTTGGTATATGTTTGACTCTACGTTCTTTAAGGGATCAAATCTCAATTTTTTGAGCCATTGTAAAAGCTTCGTCAAACGTCTGAAAGGATTTGATCTAAAGTGTGGATGAGATATATTTTGCACAAAAACAAGAAAATAATTTGATCAATTCAGTTTGTGGGAGTGAGAATGATAGATGGTTGAGAATACCCCTCTAATGGGAAAAATATTCTACAATAGACTCATCTTCAAATTGTTTGATTCTATATAAGTCGTTCATAGTGATTTTACAAGTGATATTGATTGAAAAATGTTCAAGAAATAGTTGTGTGAGTTGTCCAAATGATAAGAGAGAATACTAAGGGATATTGTTATACCAATCCAGAGTAGGGCCTGCTAGAGACATGGGGAATGTCTTGATCGTGGGATATAAGATAATAGGTGTGATGGAAATCCCATATGTGTTGTTGGGGGTCCTCCTTACTATAAAATTTAAGGAACTTAGGAAGTTCCCAATGAGGAGGGTAGGATTTATATGATACTGATAGATGGATAGGTTCATTACATATTTGTATATATGATAGTGTATTATTGGGACCCCTTATAGCTGGCCTTGAGGATTGATATCCAGTTCATTAAGGCTTGCAAGAGGTTTATTTTTGGTTATTTTTGTGTGGTGGACAGGGATGAACAAGGTTGATTATACGAGGGTTGACTAGGTTGTTGGGGAATGTTTTGTTGAAAGGGGATACTCTTATGAGGAGTGTTTACAGGAATGTTGTAAGTTGGTTGTAAAACTAATGGTTGTGAGGGTTGGATATATTGATATTAGACTAGCATAGATGTGTTAAGAAATGGTTTTTATTGTTCTATAACATATTGAAAGGGAACAAAGTTGTGAATAAGAGGTTGTGACTGTTGTGGGATTTATTGAAAGAGAATGGAAGGATGGATCAAAGCTTGAGATTTCTAAGGTATGTAATAGAAAGGAATTGAGATATGGATGAGAGGCTGGAATTTTTGTGTTGTGGATTGAGAAAAAGTAGGGATAGTAGATGACTGTTGAGAGGATGGAAGAACAGTAGAGATAGATATGGTATTGGTTAGTGGGGTGGATGTTAGGATGGACATAGCTATGTTTTGAATTATAGATGTAGGTTATTGAGATGGGGTAGGCTATACTATACTTGATGGGATGGATATGGAACTTGCAAGTTGATTTTTGATGGTAGAGGAAACTAGAGGTATTGAAGTAGGTGACGATGGGTTGATGTTGTTCTGAGGGGGAGTATATCTAGACGAGGGGTCTACTGAGGAGGAAAATTGTTGACTATTGGTATATTGTGAGGAAAATACATTAATATCAAAAGAAATAATGGGGATGGTAGATAAAAAGACATATGTTTGTGATTGACTGTTGATATGATAAGGATGTATCTATTGGATAAACAGTTCATGATTTGGATCAATGAGATGGGAGTAGGAACATGGGGGGTTGCGTACATATGGTCAGGGTTCAGGTGTGAATTGTTGAAGATGGACACCCTAATTATCAAGGTATGCACTGAGAATAATGGGGTTTGCATCTAAAATTTATGAGAAGATGGGATCCCCACTATCAAATAAATGAAGACTAAAAAGATCAGGTATCTCAGATGAATAAGATTGGATGCTAGGAAAATGAGGTTGTTCTTTATTTTCTAATCAGGGTGACAGAGTAGCTCGTCATTCTTATAGAAAGTGTGAGGCATCTTCAAGACGTGTTTGGATATTTTTAATAGATTTATGAAGATTTTCAACCATATTTTCTAAAACTTGGATATGGGATTGTTGTCTTGTGAAAACCATAGAAACAAACAATCACCTAATAATGAAAGATAAAACTAGATCATTAATTACAAACAACAGACAAACCACATAGAATAATTTTTTATTATCTTGATTAATTTATAAGAAAAGGGAAATGTGTAAAATGACTAATAAGGTTATAGGAAAAAATTGGCTAAGAGTAGTTTCAAGAATGTTTAAGGCTAGATTCCTTGATACACCCAAAGGTACATGAAGCCCAAATTTTTTTTGGTGCCAATATGAGGCTTGGCATTGGGGCCTACCCCCTCAATTTATGGTCCCCGCAATGATAAGGGAGTCAGATGCTTAGGCAATATACCAAAAACCAAGGTGATTATACTCAGCTAGAACATTGAGTTAGATTCCCTATTGGGTGATGACATGCCAATAGTTTCACTTGGGTAGGAGTGTTTTAATGCAGTTTATGTTTGATGTGATTTGGCTATGTGTGGGGGGAGATTGAGTGGATTCAATCTATTAACCTCCCAATTAAACTATGTTATCAAGTAGGATGAAAAGTTATTTTTAATCCTAAAAGAGCGATTGATTTCGATGAGAGAAGAAAACAACAATGCAATGCTTTGAAAAAAAAGAAGGGAAAGAAACACATCTGTAATATGCTTCATTTTTTAAAAATTTTGATTTTTTTTTGTCACAAAAAAAGCAAATAAGAAAAATCCCCAAAATCAGCAACATGCAAGGGTTAACAGAAAACAAAAGACAAAAAAGAAAAAATGGATGTTAGAGGTGGATTGATTTAGTAACCAGAAGCGGTCACAGAGATCGTAAGTGATTGAAGAAAATCATAGGCGATCCATACCAACAGCTGGCGATTTAACTGAATTGTTAGTGATTACAGAGAAAAATACCTAAATGAATGAAATATTAAATTAAGTGAAAGAAAAAATGAATAAGGATCCTTGTACGCACCCCTCTTTACATGTGCAACATTGTTGAAAATGGTTCAAAGGTCCCTAATGATGATTCATATTTTTCTAAAGGTGTTCGAGACCCTTTTCCTCTTTATAGTTTATATTTGTATCTTAGAATACTTTACTTAGATGTTCCCATGATTTTTCCATCTTTTGCTATCTTTCCGTAGTTTTTTTCCTTGGCATGTGACTTTAAGTCACGTAACTACTGGTTTTCCCTCACCAGAAATTGTGCAACCACCATGGTGATTGCACAACTATTGGTCTGTGCAGACCGGTGGTTTTATTCGTTGTTAACAAAAACTTCCCAGTCATGATCTAGATATGTTTTCTTTCTTCCTACTCACCTTTTGTGCATGTTTCTTATTCAAATTAGCTATTATTAAGCTTGTTGGATACGTACCAACTTCCTCTTCCTCTTCTATTGCTAATTGAGAGTTAATTCCCCCTCTTGGTAGTGATGTGGAATCTTATGGCTGCCAAATGGCTTAGACCATTTCTTAGCCTATGTTCTATAAAATCCAAGCTTCTTCCCGAAGAAATGGCCAGAGATTTTTATTGTGATTTGTATTGTTATGTTGTTGAAATCTTGGTAGAGACTACACAACCAAGCACTGTTCTGTTACGTTATTATTCTTCTACCTGCATTGTTACCAAACCACTTCTAAGTCAACATTACTCCAATGTCTTCTTATTTACTTCTTCTACATTCCCTGCTTCTTGGACTCACGTGAACATTGAAGATTGGAAAAGATAACTGAGGGGACACAAGAGTAAAATACAACTAAATTTTCCTCAACACTGTAAATTCCAGGTTGGAGTTACATTTGGATTTCCTTATTTCTTCGATTCTTTATTTTGAATCTGTGCGTACATTATTTACTAGAGTAGTAAATCATTTCCATTTCAATTTTTGTAAATAGATAGATCGTTATTGTAGCTTCCATTTCTTCTGAAAGTATTCTGGTGAAAAATTACTTCCTTACCTATCCTTATGGGTTTGTAAGGGAGGTTTGTCTAGAGGAATGCTCTTGTATTAGTTTAAAATAATTGCAATCCTATTTCAATCTGTAAGCTTCATTTAAATCCTTGATTACTTCTACTAGGGAAGTTGCAGGGGAAGAAGTGCTTCTGAGGAGCTTTTACTTCTCCCTGTGTCTCTAAGGTGGAACATAGGATTTAAATCCACAATCACAATTAGGAAAATATTTGTTTAGTTAGGATAGTTTAGATCCATATTTTACAGATAAATAGTCAAATCTGATTATTTATTTGTTTAGGTTCCATTAATTATATTGTAAAGGCAATTATATTTCTTCATTTCTTCTGTTTCCTCTGTTGTTTTCTAGAAAGTATAAAATCGTAAAACATTAGTTTAATTTAATTAGATTGTTGTTTATTTTTATATGTATTCTATATAATTGAAAAAGCATAAAAACATATATTAGATTTACTTTATTTAATTAGTTTTCTTTCTTGCATTAGATTAATTAGATCCCATTTGTATGACCATTTCAGGTCCTAGAGAACCCATAGATTAAGTTTTTGAACCCATAGTGCCACAACTAGACCTACAGGTAACCTTGTCAGATATTGACCAAGGCCTTAAAATTCACATTTTCCAAACTAATTAGGAATTACCTATTATCATTGAACAATTGAGGATGATAAGTCTTTTGAGTTTTGGGAAAATTAGGATGGACATAGATTGCCTTGATTATTCACATGAAAATTCATGGTCCCAAGCATCATAGAGATGAAGTGTATGACCCTAGATTCCCACAACCAAATGCAACTTATCTAGAGACAAAAATTGACATGGGTCTTAGGATTTTGGTTTTCCAATCTACCCTAGTTCCACCTACCATCATTGCATAGTTAAACGTACTCAATGAAGAAGCCAAAAAATGTTTACGACTTTTGGCAGAATCATCCTGGACAAAACTAGTCCACTCATTTATCTTATCCATATGTTTCCTCTAGCATTTCCATGACCTTGTTTGGAAATTTCTACAAGGAAAATGAAGGTAAATTTCCATGCATACCACAACCAGTTGAGAGAGTTTCACACACAGACATTGATAGAATATTATGTGTGTGTATCCTTCTTGACCGTTCCATCACACCTGTTCTTAACAACACGTTGTTCATACTCACCCATATTCAAGTATTTTACTACCACATATCCATCTATCCATTCCACAACGGCTGTCCTGACATGATCTCAGGAGATCGTGTGCACCTGAGAGTCACATGTTGATTTTCAGTTGTACAAATTGGTGAACCAGACATGAAGGGCTATTTCCTTTTCATTTCCATTGTCTTACCTTCTTTCATCCATCCTTCTCCTCTCCCATTATTTTGTGGGTATTTGTATACTCCCCGAATATGTTAGGTCGAGAATACGGCTGACCCATTATGAGTCTCGAGGCATATTATTACCAAATGGGTATGTAACAGGTACCATCACTATCTAGGTGGGATGATAACTACTCATCTAATCTACCTTCCCCTCACACTCCTCCTCCTTAAGGTTTCATCAATGGTTCATCTGTTAGGATTGAGGAGATTGATCAACCAGAGTTTTCCAACTCGAATAATATGAAATTCATTGGAGAAGAAGGATTCTATCCTCGATTCTTGTTAAGGCCCCAAGTCAGCATGGAGTCTTACCCTTTCTCTTCATATCTCTCATCTAGTGATGAAATCCTAGCACATTTTTCCCAAAGCCAAGAGCGTTATAATGTTATGGACCAGTCCTTGGAAAGGATGCAAGATTATATTGATGCTCTACTTCATAACAACACTGCTACTCATCCCTCTACAACAAAAAATATACCCAAAGAGGGGTGGCCTCCCAAAGAACAATTTATAGCAGGACATCATGTACCTCTACCTCTTAACAAGACTCAAAACATGCCTAAACAAAATAAGACACCATCTAAGGGTGATGTGATTTCTACTTTGGTAGATAAATCTAGGGAATTAGAGTTTTCTTAGTCGTATCATGTTTCATATTTTTTCAAGAAAGGCAAGGTCCTTTACCAAATTCAAAATCCTAGTTATGTTCCTTCTACACCATCACCTCCTTCACTTTACACGGGCATTCCTAGTCCCAGAGATCTCCTCACTAGATCGGGAATGCTAGGTATACACCCTCACACTTCATAAGGATACCCTCAACAATTACCATCTAGAAGTACGTTCTCGAATGCAATCCCAAATAGAAATGTGACATTCCCTAGTTTTGTGCTTACCCACTCCATACCAGAATAATGTTCCCCTGTATTTGCATATATATTCCAAATCTCTAGAGGGGGACATGTTTTCTTTCCTTAACTCATATGCTCAGCCTTAGGGGATGTCTTACACCCCTACAAATGTTTACATTGTGCCATATCAGCCTCTTATGCCTCCTCTACCTCCCCATCTAGTGTCATCTATGGTAGAATATTATGCATTGGGCACACAGGTTGAATATTTTAAGGATCTTCTTGATTTTACCATCTGAAGTTGATGCTTCCTTGACCAATTCTCAAATTGCCAAAGTTTAAAGGGGAGGGGGGACCCAAATGTAAAAATTAAGGCATATATAACTGCTGTCAGAAAGATACTCCCATGGGATGAAGTTGTAGCTAAAATATTCCCTAAGACCCTTGAGGGGACTGCTCTCAACTGGTACTATAGGATACTAGAATCCTTGATCCATTCATTCAAACAACTCATTTATGAGTTTATAAAGGATTTTGATATGAACAATCTTGTGACTATAAATAAGAAAATCCCTCCAGATAAAGCAAGAGCACAACAAATCCGCTACCCATTTTATTCAAAGATGGCGACAAGTCCTCTATTCTTTCGCTAGCTCTCTGAATATGGACCAAACAGGATCTTTGTAACTTATTCCTTCATTCTCTTAACCGAGAAACTAAGAAAGAGGTCCAAAAAATACCTCTCATGAGTTATGAGGAAGTCCTAGAGGGTGATCTCCGCATTGACCAAGAGGTAATTGATAATGACCGGAAAAATTACGACTCAAATGGGAGATTGGTCAACCCCTCTCATGGTAATTAAAGCTACCCTAATGGTTTAAACAACAATAACCAAGGACCCAAAGTCATCAATAAGAACCATGGTGTTATGATGGATGTCATGAATGACCAATCCAAGAATTCAAACATTATCAACACCACCAATGTGAATAATGGTAAGAACAAAAATAACAATCAAAGGAGTAATGACTTTTCTCCTTCCATTAATATGGTGGACTTCAATTATCCTCCTCCACCACCTCAACAAATCTAGGACTAAGCACTGGTACAATACCTGAGCAATTATCCAAACCATTTCCAATACCAAAACCAAGGCCAAAGGCCCCCAAATTTTAATTATAACAATCAACAACAAAATAACAACAGAAATTACGGGCCACAAAAAAACCAAAATCAAAGGCCTTGTGATTACAACCTTGATTTGTATTATAGTTTCCATAGGGTTAGAGGACATGATGCTCATACATGTCACAACTATAACAAGTTCATCCAATGGTTTCTAGAGGACCATAGGCACCTCTTTATCAAGATGTTTTGGCTAATTCTATGGTGCTAATGATGGGTCGTCGTATTCTTCAAATCATTTAACTGACATAATATTTTTCAGTGTCATTCTAAACTAGGGTTGTGTCCTAGGCAATATGCAATGGAGTCTAGGAGAACCAGTTATACATTGGGTCAGTTGAGGGGTTGCTTAGTTCAGTGACTATTCT
The DNA here is from genome assembly GCA_019776745.2 of Taxus chinensis. Taxonomy (NCBI): domain Eukaryota; kingdom Viridiplantae; phylum Streptophyta; class Pinopsida; order Cupressales; family Taxaceae; genus Taxus; species Taxus chinensis. The sequence goes on along the minus strand of CM034146.1, from coordinate 712,204,826 downwards.
ACGGAAATATGGTTCAAATCTATGGAAATTAAATACAATTCTACGGAATTCAACTATTTGCAATGAAAGGAAATTTAACAACTAATCTTCTATTCTAAAATGAAATACACACACACACTTATTCTTAACAAATGAAATCACAACTGAATAAATGGAGCTTTAGCAGAAAGAAAGACTATTCGTTAACTAGATTTGCAGAACAAAAGAATCTATTCTAAGTGAAAGAAATAATGGAGAAAGTAGATACAGCTAATCAAAGCATGCATGTAAGATTTATCAAATGAAAATTGCAGTAAATCTAATCAAAGAACTAGATGCATGAACTCAAAGTAACCTCATATATCCTCGGTTGAGTGGGCCCTTACTCTTCCTCGGGATAGAGGGATTAACAATGTTTGATTCTCAAAATGCCATGGCTTTCATTAACTTAGAAATAAGTTCATAACATAGAAAAAATGTCCAGAACAATATGTAGATAATCTCCTTCAATAATCAAAAAGTGGTACTACCAAGTTCTGAAGACGAAGTCTTCATATAGATAATGTTGGTTAAAAGATCCACCATATCAGGAAGCATTAAACACTATCCATCAAATTCTAATTAAAACACAAAATTCCTACGGGTCGTTAGGATCAAGCCCAAGCTAATAGGTCAACTTGATGGAAACAGTCTTCAGCTGTAAGCTTCGAACTTGAGCTTCTTATCCACCAGCAACTTCCATCATTCCCTACGCACATCATCATGTTTGATCTCACAAAGACAATTAGTAGGAGGTTCATGTGATAATCAGTTTTCATAAACTATAGTAAGGAAAATGCATAAAACCTACTAAGATATAACTACACAAAACATCCCCATATACTAATAAGTCATATCAAAAAGAGTTTTTCCGGCCTAAAGAAATGATATTCATGAGCCAAACAATGCACTCATCATTTTCCCCCTAACTTTACCTATTGCATGTCCCAATACAACTCATCTGTGCCCTACTCACCTACCAAGTTGTTTAGCCATGTCATACTCCTCGAATTGATCAGTGTATTGCTTTGTGGAGTTCTTGCAGCCCTGAGTATTGGAGGTAATTTCCACCTAGGCAATGAAACTATTATGGGACTGTGCTGAATTGTTCTGCCAGGTGGTGAGAGGGCTCAAGAGGAGTGGTGGCCGTACTTGGAGGCCTACCCATTCATCAGTGTACTTCTGGCTAGTTTTCTCTAAGTTTGTTTGATAATGGTGATGAGGGCATCACCCCTGCGCATGCTCCAACTCAAATTCTGGGGGGAGATAACCTCCCTACGTTTTAAAGGAAGAATTAAAGTATCCCATCTCCTATCACAAGCTTTCCAAGTAGCTCCAAAATTCTCCTGACTGTAATTTTCAAAATAAATAACACACTGAAGAAAAATCTAAGAATTATTCACCCTAATCCCTACCTGATAGTAAAATGATCGAAATTTTTTCCACAGGGTGACATCTGTATGATGAGTTGGGTGAATGTGAAATCTGATGGACTGAGTAGTGTGATTGAAAATGTCTGTTTGCTATCCCCAAATTATCTAATTCCACAATACATACTGAAAGGCTTTAATTTGAAAATCACCCACAAATAGGTTAATCAAGAAATCAGGGACATTGGTAACTATCATGTTATGTAGATAAAATTCACAAAGCAAATTTTGAATTTTCAGAGTACTTGCACTTGTAAACTGATAAAAAATTAGGGCCATTGGAAATTTCGTGAGGGGCTTGAGAACACAATTGAAATAACTGCCAAGAATAAAATTGTTCTCAGACAAACATGTTGTAGACTAAAGAGGGTTTCCTACAGGAAAATAGTTTGATGGCCAAAGGACAGAAAAAGTCTAAAATAGATGTTACTTTTTGTTTTTCCTCATCTATAGATTATTTTTCCTTTTTTAATTTTTGATTTTCCTTCCACAATTCCCTTTCCTGAAGGGACAACTATTGGAAACTATTCAAGAGGGTAAGACTCTTATCACACTGTCACTTTAAACAACTCACTTCAAGCTACAGGACAGCAATCACTTGAACTTTTTCTACTGTCTTTTGTGTAAATTTATCTTGTAATAAAAGGTTGGTTTCTTCCATACCTTATAACTGAGATTTCAACAATGCGATTTCCTCCAGATAGTTGTGAGAAGGCACCACTTGGGTGTTAAGCATTTTAGGAGCCACAGTGTGAATTTCCCTAGATGATGGAACAATGAATGATGGAGTGACTAGGTCATCCTCTTTATGCAGTTCCTCCCAAATGTGGGCGGTATCATCAAGCAAGAACTTTGATTGGGAACCGTTTGTCTGTAAAAATGAGCTAAGTCGTCGGGATCGTAGTTACATGGAAGAAGATGGGACCATGGCACACTTGCCTTTTGAATCAGAAATGGAAGGGAATGGAACCTCAGGAGTACCAACTATGTCCGCATGCTCAGGAACATCGGCTGCCTCTGCTTGGTTGTGTGAAGGGCAAGGTCCCGATGCAAGGGTAGACTGAGGTGTAAAAGAGAGACCAGATTTTAATTGTTTTAGCCTAGACCCTTCACCACCAGCTCGTCCCTTGACCCTCCGATTTGTTCTAAAGAAGACTTGGTGCGAACAAAACAAATGAATCAATCCCGGGTGTTTAATCATAGAATTTCCTCCACTAGACCGGTGCTTCTGGAAAACTTTAATGATGGAGTCTACGAGGTATTCTGGCAGGTTTACCCGAAGGGCCTGGTTGACATGTCCCTTTTTAAGTTGGATGAGCATTTTAAGTGCATCATGCCCCAGAATAGAGGCCTGACCATCGCATATGAAATACCAGTTGACCCATTTCACAATCTCGCTCCAAATTCCAGGTAAACTTGTCCTCTTAACACCCTTCTGAACACCTAATGGAGTCATGCTGACCTCTAGGAGTGCCTCTCCTTCATCGTGAAACTAAGCAATTAGACTTTACAAAGGGGCATTCATCATAACCTTTAAACCAAAGTTTGGTAGGCCAAATAGGTCAGAAATGACCTGATTGGTAATTTCAACTTGTCTTCCACCAACTTGTGAACAGGTGGACTCAAAATTGTTCAAGAATTCTTCCACAATGCCCTCATCGAAACCTTCAAATTGCCGAATGAAATCCATCCATCCAAAATCATGAAATACCTGTGAAAGGGTGACATTCTAGAGTAAGGCATCTAGTGAAGCAGGTTCTAATGTCTTTTGCGGTCCCATGCTGAAGCCGAAGGTGAGTAATACTCGGTAGTAGGAAAAAAATAGAGCAAAGCATCTCTTCCATTTCCTATCTAGTGACTGATAAAACCAATCGTGCTTGATGTGCATATAACAATGGTAAGAAGTAGTTGCAGAAGCATTAAATTTCAAATTACACCATATTCCTTGGGTGGCGCAACATCAAGCGAAGGTGATGGTGGAGAAATAGTGAATGAGATCGGCCACCCATGTGAGTTTAAAATTTTTGTAGTGGCACATATCCCATGGTTGAGGATGTGAGCGCCACCTGTCCTGAATTTGGAGAGTGCGATACATCAAGGCATGTGGTGATTATGAGCCATTACTCCTTTTATGTCGTCATTCATAGAGCCAGATTTGGAAAGAGATCTGGAATGAACATAGCAATCATTTCATGATGGCGTAATGATGAAAAATGCATACATGGGGAAATGTTTTACATAGAAATATCATTAGCAAGTTTACAATGCACTTACCCATGCTACATTTAGTCATCTAATATCCATAGATTCCTACGACCTAAAGTTCGAGATGAAATGTGATTAGCGGTAGTAGAAAAAATGAAAATTCCTACATTTATTGGAAATAAAAATAAGAAAAACTGCTAACTAAGGGAAGAATATCAAATGAAGGATCATCTTCCTTTATTGAATTTGCAAGAGATTGATTAATCCATGCATGAGAGGAAAAGAGCCTCCTCAGCATGCATGTCTGTTTGTAACAGAATGTCATCAGTGAAAGTCTTCTTTTCCAGCGGTTGGTGATAAACTTGGAGCCTATGCCCATTCACCAGAAGAGCCCGTTTGTCTCCATCAATCGGTATCAATCGAACAAAGCCATTATCGAACACTTGATTTACCTGATAGCAACCTAAACAATGTGTATGCAACTTGCCTTTAAACTGCTGATAGCGGGAATCAAAGAGTAAAACCCACTGTCCCTCATGAAATGTCCTTTTTTTGATGTGAGCATCATGCCAAAATTTCTGCTAATGTTGTAGAATTTCTTTCTATTTTTTTGCCTCCATCTGCATTTCATCTAATTCATTCAGCTGCAACACTCATTCATACTGTGCTTCATCCAAATCGATCCCAACTTCCAACGATGTTCACCAGGTGCACAATTTGAACTCAACAGGTAACAGTGGCTTCTTCTCAAAGACCAGCTCATAGGGAGAAAAACTAGTATTTGTCTTCCAAGTCATGTTATAGGCCCAGATGGCCTCAGGAAGCTTTGGTACCCAATTCTTTCTATCGGCATTGACCACCTTAGAATATTCTTGAGTTATTGATTGGTTACCTCCACTTTCCCATTGGATTAGGGGTGATATGGTGATGATTTTTGGTGCCTAATTCTGTATATTTCCAAGAAAGCTTCAATCATATTTGAAACAAATTGAGGACCTTGATCAGATACAATGGTCCTTGGTGCTCCAAATCGTAACAATATCTGATTGTAGATAAAATCAGCAACAACATATTCATTGATAGATGCCGATGCTTGAACTTCAACCCATTTGGTGACATAGTCCATGCATACCAAGAGATACTCCTTCCTAAAATATGGAGGATCAAATGGTCCAACAAAGTCAATACCCCATTTCTCAAATGGTCCTCGAACCAGCTGAGGATTCAGAGGCATTTCCGTACAAAGTGTAGGTTTTCTCATTCGTTGGCATGCATCACACTACCACACATACTTTTTGACAGTATTATGGAGGGAAGGCCAATAGTACCCTGCTCTAAGGATCTTGTGAATTGGTCATTTCACTGAATAATGTCCACTTCCTGGCTCATCATGACACGCTTTCAGTATGTCATGTACCTCATCCTCTCGAACACACCTGTAAAGAACCATGTTAGGACAAAATTTAAATAAGAATCCATTAAACCACTTATATGTTGCACTATTTCTAACCAATCACCTTCTTTCCTTAAGAGTAAAATAGGAAAGGAAAGTTGACACTAAAATTTTCCTCCGTAATTTCTATTTCATTAATGTATGTATTAGGAATAGGATGTGGTTAAGTGTAATTAGTAGTAGCGTCTGATAGAAGATAACGGTGTTGCCAGTACGACGCCGCCAATAATGTGGAGTACGGTAACAGTCAAAGTACAATAGGAATGTTGTAAAAAGTAAATGTTTGTCGTAAGTGGTCCGGTAATGTTAAAATGTCAAAGTTTGGGTAATTAGAGAAGTAGGGTCTACATGATTAGGAATTAGAAATATTATATTGGTAATAAGGACAAGGAGTGAGGTCAATAAATATTTTGTGTATTTTATTTGTAACAAGTCTAAAAATGTGGAACCCATGTAAAATGATAAGGTTTATCTTATCTTAAAAGATAAGCTTACATGTACAGATAAGAGTTAAGGTATGGAATATGATTCGTCAAAGTGGATTTCTTATCCTATCTTAGAGATAAGATGGATAAGCCTGGAAGTTCTATAAATAGAGAGGCCACCCCCCTCATTTAGCATAGAAGGAAGTAGTGAGAAATATTGTAGGAAGTGTGCGAAGGAAGCCATTAGTTTAAAGGTGTGTTGAAGAAGTCATTAAGAGGTGTAATTATAAAGTTTCTGCCATAGTCTTGGTGAAAGGCAAGTGAAGTCAATAACACTTGAAGTACCTCATGGGTGAGATTGTAACAATTTCATGTTAATATTATAATTTACTTTGATATTTCAGATTTGTCATCATTCTGTCTTATCATAGTCGATGGTATTCTTGTGTTATGTTGTTGTTTTGTTTCCAGATTACATCCACCAAACTAAAGGTTGTGCATTAGTAAATAGTCATAGCACGAGGAGTTCCCAGTGAAGAATTATCATAGTGCCAGATTGGTGATGACATTTTGGTTCCGTTGCCAGGACCATTCCTCTTTGGTGGATTTTCTAGAGAGATATTCCCACTTAGTCAAAAATCAATTGGAGGGTAACCTTGTTTTTATTGTGCATAGTAGTTACCATGGTAAAGTCATTTTTGCCATGAATAGTAGTTACCATGGTAAAGTCATTTTTGCTGGGAATAGTATTTACCGCAATAAAGTCACTTTTTACCGTGAATAGTATTTACCGCAGTAACTTCACTTTTTACTGTGAATAGTGTTTACCACAGTAAAGTCAGTTTTTACCGCAATAAGTCAAGTTTTACCATAGTTACCATGGTCATTTCTATTTTACTGTAGAAAGGTGTAAAGTCACTTTCTAGTATAGTGATTCCAATTATTTGTGCACATAAGTCTTGTTGATTGTACTTGTGCGTTGGTATTTCATGGTGGTTACTTTTGAAAATGGGAAAGATTCCTGTTTTTTCAGCTCAATCTAATGAAGATGCTTCTTCTTTCATTCAAGAATTTAAACAATATTGTATTTGTAATGGCCTCATAAGAAGGGAACAATGGACTGAATTTTTTCCTACCTTTTTGGATGGTTCAGCGCTTAGGTGGTTTGAAACACTAGGTGATAATGTGAAAAATTCATGGGATTTATTAACTGAAAGTTTTCTTGAAGAATTTGGTGAACAACAGAAATATGCAGATCTCATGATCGATATCACAAAGCTATCCCAAGGAGAGAAGGAGAAGATAAGGGATTATCATGCTTGTGTTCTAGAGCTAAGGAGGAAGCTCGATGCCCAAATCCGGAAGGAAGGATTAGCGGATGGGTTGATGAACGGCATGGATAATCTCCTATGTAAGCACTTCATTCTTGGGATGAAGCCAGAGATTAGACAACAAGTGAAGTATGACCGCCCAGCTACCATTGAACAAGTAAAGGAGATTGCAAGAAGGCAAGAAGAAAGCATGGAAGAGGAGCCCAAAGAAATTGTTGCTAAAGTAGAGCCTACACCAACACCTTTGGTCCAGAATCCACAACCACTCCCGGTGAGCACAAATATTTATCCTAGTACATCTACTGAGTATGAAGATCTGCTCAAAAAGATGGGTCAATTAACTATTAATCTTCTTGAAGGAAAAGAATTTAGTTCTCAGGGAGGAGATAGAGGTCCAAAAAGAAATATTTCTGAAGTTGTATGTTATGGTTGTTATAAAAAGGGTCATTATAAGTATAATTGTCCAGATAGAGCTTCTACATTTGGTAAAGGAGATAATGATAAAGGAAAAGCACCTATGAATTCTTTTGATGTAGTAGATAAGAGCAGAAATAATGAAGTAGATGTGTTTGTAACAAAAAGAAAGAAAGAAAAAGATAATCAAGATGGAAATGACCCTAAGAAGATGAAAGAAGAAACTAGTAAGAAACATAGGAGAAGAAAGTTTGGTGTGCAGGATTTTCTGATTTCACAAGGGCAAGGACCATACTCCATCTTGGAAGATCTATCCAAAAGGCCTGCAAATATTACATATGGTCAACTCTTGGCTATGTCTTCTGAGAAGAGGTGGGAGTTGTGAGGTGGACTCAATGCTCGACGAAGGAAGGAGGTTGAGGTCCCTGTTTTCGAGGCAGAGGCAGATCCCTATGCTCCACAAGCTAAGGTATTATGTAATGGTATTTCAATTCATGATGTCTTAGTTGATGGAGGTGCTGCAGTTAATGTAATGACCGAGTCTATAATGAATATGTTGGGTTTAAAAATTGATCGCCCTTCAACACTTATGTTAAGGTCATTAAATAAAGGAAAAACTAAACCAGAAGGTGTAGTTTCAAATGTGGCAATATCTGTTATGGGTGTTGTATGTGTGGTAGACTTTCAGGTGATGAAAAATGGTACTATTACGTACCCAATGCTATTGGGAAGACCATGGCTAAGGAGATTTCATGCAAGAAACCACTGGAATGAAAGTTTCATGACACTTGGACGTGGTAGAGAGAGGGTGAAGATAAACGTGATCCCTCGACATCATAAAGCAGAACTTGTGGATTCAAGTGATGAAATTGATGATTGGACATCCTCTGATTACTCTAGTACCAGTGAAGTGGACACTGAAGATGAAGAAAGTGAGGTTGATGTTTCAGTCACACCAACTCATGACCCCATAAAATTATCTGAAGAAGAAGTTGATGATTGTCTCCAACAAATAAAGATTGGTGATGCTGTGAAGGAGAGTGAGAAGGAATCCTACCTCCAGCTCTTTCAAAGATACATACACCTATTCACTTTTGATTACAAGGAACTCCGTCAAGTAAGTTGGGTAGAACATTGTATTGAGCTTGTAGATGGTGCTAAGCCTATAAAGCAAATGCCATATAGAATGAATCCTAATTTTTCCAAGACTGTAAAAGAAGAAATAGATAAGTTGCTTAATGTAGGATTCATATTTGTTGTAGAGAATTCAGAATGGGTTTCTCCCATTGTGATCTCAATAAAAAAGAATGGGAAGCTACGCATTTGTGTTGATTACAGGAAGCTCAATAAGGCAACAAAGAAGGATCATTACCCTCTTCCATTTTCAGATCAGATCTTGGATGAAGTAGCTGGCCAGGAGTGTTATAGTTTTGCTGATGGATATAGCGGCTACAACCAAGTTCGTATACCAGAGAAAGATCAGCTGAAGACCACGTTCACCACTCCTTGGGGAACGTTTGCTTATAGAGTTATGCCTTTTGGGTTGTGTAATGCTCCAGCAACATTCCAACGTTTGATGAATAGGGTGTTCGAACCCTACATTGGGACCTTCATCAGAGTATTTCTGGATGATTTTTACATCTATGGGAGCAAGTTGGACCACCTGCACCAGATGGAGACAGCATTTCAAAGGTTAGATGAAGCACAAGCCTCACTAAACCCTACAAAGTGTGTCTTTGGATGTTCTAAAGGTGTTTTGTTAGGGCATGTTGTATCCAGAGATGGTATTAGTACTGATCCTGATAAAGATTTCAAAAATCAAAGATTTACCATTTCCTATGAATAGAAGTAAGTTGAGATCATTTTTAGGCCATGTGGGTTACTATAGAAGGTTCATCAAGAATTTCTCAAAGATTGCACAGCCACTAACCCAGTTCTTGAAGAAGGATGTTACTTATGAACCAGGAAATAAGGTGCATGAAGCTTTTGGACAACTGAAGGAAGCCCTGGTGTCTTCACCTGTTTTGAAGAATCCAGATTGGATCAAGCCATTCATTGTGTACACTGATGCCTCAGATGCAGCACTAGGAAGTACTTTGAGCCAAAAGGATGAAAATGGGAATGAACATCCAATTTACTTTGAAAGCAGACAAATGAGCAGTGCTGAGGTAAATTATACTGTAACTGAAAAAGAGGCTCTGGCTATCGTTTTTGCTGTAAAGAAGTTTAGAAATTACTTGCTAGGGTAAAAATTTCTAGTTGTAACAGATCATCAGGCTCTAAAATATATTGTAAATAAGCCTAACCCATCAGGGAGGATAGCAAGATCGATAATTTTTCTACAAGAATTTGAATTTGATATTATAGATAGGCCAGGAAAGAAGCATGTCAATGCAGATGCACTCTCTCGAGCCTATGATGGTTTAGAATCATCTTGTGATGATGATGATTTCCCAAATGCAGCATTGTTATCCCTTGACACAATCCCTAGTGAATACATAGATATTTGGAATTATCTAAATGAATTCAAGTTTCCTGATGGTGCCAATGCAAAGACTAAGAGAAAGATTACTCAAGCCAGTCGTCCATATTCTATTCTACATGGAGTATTATTTCGAATAGGACCTGATGGACAGTACAAGAGGGCAGTTGGATGTGATCAAGGGAAGGAACTGCTAGAAGAATTCCACAATGGTACATGTGGAGGGCACTTCTCTGGACAACTTACAGCAAGAAGGATCTTGGATGCAGGTTATCACTGGCCCACTCTTTTTAAAGATTGTTATAATTATTGTAAGACATGTGATATTTGTCAAACACATGGTAACCATAAGACTTCATCAGCTCCATTATGTCCTATTCTTCCCCTTGGTCACTTTGAAAAGTGGGGAATATACATTGTAGGTCCACTTCCAACTACATCACGCCAAAATAAGTATATTGTAGTTGCCACAGATTATTTAACCAAGTGGGTTGAAGCTAGGCCATTGAAAACAACTTCCATGGATGAAGTGGCAAGGTTCATGTATGAACGTATTGTCACCAGATTTGGTTGTCCATTAGAAATTGTAATAGATCAAGGAAGCCACTTCATTAATGAGGTGGTAGAATCCCTAGTCAATAAGTTTTCTATTAAGCACAAGAAGGCAACAACATACAAGCCAAGCACAAATGAACAGGTGGAACGAACAAATTTTGTGTTGTGTCAAATTCTAGCAAAAGATGCAGCCCTGGAGGTACATAAATGGGATAAAAGGATTCATGTAACATTGTGGGCATATAGGGCAACATCAAAGTCAGCAACAAGATACTCCCCATTTCAGTTGGCCTATGGCATTGATCCAGTTCTTCCTATTGAGTTTGATATTCCCACTGTGAGAGTTATGAAAAATGGAAGGATGGATGAAAGTGATTCAGTAAAAGAAAGGTTGGTACATCTTCATTTGCTGGAGGAAATGAGAGAAATAGCAAAGGATACAAGCCATAAGAAGAAAATAAAGCAGAAGGAATACTTTGATCAAAAGATCCGGTGGTCTCCATTTCATGTGAATGACTTGGTTCTAGTATATGATTCCAGATACAAAAAAAGAATACAGAGAAAATTTCTTCCAAAATGGATTGGGGCCCTACAAAATAGCAGCTGTGCAGGAAAATGGTACGTACCCGACTGGAGGAATTGGATGAAACTCCCATTACGAAATGGGTCAACCACGACAAGTTGAAGATTTTCCAAGCACCAGAATAGTCTACTCCGAGGACTGAGTAGAAGCTAGGAAGGGGGAAGATGTCGACACTAAAATTTTCCTCCGTAATTTCTATTTCATTAATGTATGTATTAAGAATAGGATGTTGTTAAGTATAATTAGTAGTAGCGTCCGATAGAAGATAACGGCGTTACCAGTACGACGCCACCAAAAATGTAAAGTACGGTAACAGTCAAAGTACAATAGGAATGTTGTAAAAAGTAAATATGTTTGTCGTAAGTGGTCCGGTAATGTTAAAATGTCAAAGTTTGGGATAAGTAGAGAAGTAGGGTCTACATGATTAGGAATTAGAAATATTATATTGGTAATAAGGACAAGGAGTGAGGTCATAAATATTTTGTGTATTTTATTTGTAAGAAGTCTAAAAATGTGGAACCCATGTGAAATGATAAGGTTTATCTTATCTTAAGAGATAAGCTTACATGTACAGATAAGAGTTAAGGTATGGAATATGATTCGTCAGAGTGGATTTCTTATCTTATCTTAGAGATAAGATGGATAAGCTTGGAAGTTCTATAAATAAAGAGGCCACCCCCCTCATTTAGCATAGAAGGAAGTAGTGAGTAATATTGTAGGAAGTGTGCGAAGGAAGCCATCAGTTTAAAGGTGTGTTGAAGAAGTCATTAAGAGGTGTAATTGTAAAGTTTCTCCCATAGTCTTGGTGAAAGGCAAGTGAAGTCAATAACACTTGAAGTACCTCATGGGTGAGATTGTAACAATTTCATGTTGATATTATAATTTACTTTGATATTTCAGATTTGTCATCATTCTGTCTTATCATAGTCGATGGTATTCTTGTGTTATGTTGTTTTGTTTCCAGATTACATCCACCAAACTAAAGGCTGTGCATTAGTAAATAATCATAGCATGAGGAGTTCCCGGTGAAGAATTATCATAGTGCCGAATTGGTGATGACAGGAACTTCCCTATTGTTAAATAATTCATGAGATTAGTGAACCAAGGAGTCTTAGTCGAGATAGAAAACAAGTGTTCATCAGGAAATTAGTCTTGGACTGCTTCGTCATCACCTGAAACATTTATTCTAGAAATAAATTCAGCGACAACATTATATTTCCTAGGATTATCTATGATAGTGAGATTGAATTCTTACAAAAAGAGTAACCAGTGAATAAGTCTTCCACTAAACATTGGTTTGTTCATCAAATATCGAATGACAGAGTGGTCAGTGTAAACAAATTTTTTATATCCAGTGATGTAATGATGAAATTTATTCAAAACATAGACGACAGCCAAAAAATCTTTTTCCATAGTAGTGTAATTCTTTTCTGTAGGAGTCAGATTTTTGCTGATAAAATAAATTGCATACATATGATCTTCTGAGTCTTTTTGGCCAAGGACAGCACCCATGGTTTTATTAAAAGCATCAGTTTGGATATGGAAAGGTTGTCTCTAGTTAGGGCCACGTAAGACAGGGGCTATTGTCAGATTGTCTTTGATAAAATCAAATGCTTGTTGACATTGAGGAGACCATTTAAAAACACAATCTTTGGTTAGTAGTGAAAACATTGGGGTGACAATTTTGCTAAAATCTTTTATGAATCGGTGGTAATAACCTGCATGGCCAAGGAAAATTTTGATGTAATTCTAATTAGCTAGTGTAGGTAATTGGGTGATGATTGATATCTATTTGGGATCCACCTCTATACCTTGGGCTGAAACATGGTGACCTAAGATAATTCCTTGATCAACCATCATTAGACATTTTTCATGGCTCAGAGATTGTTGGTGTTGTTCACATCGACTGAGCACTTTCTCAAGATTATTCAAAGATTCTTCAAAAGTGGATCCATGGACAGTGAAATCATCCATGTAAACCTCAACACAGTCATTAGCAAGATCTACAAAAATGGCTAAGACTGCTCGCTGAAATGTAGCAGGGGCATTACAAAGTCCAAAAGGTAAGACTTTTTAAGTGAATTTACCCTAAGGGCACGTAAAATTAGTCTTATCCTGATCACCAGGGGACATACTAATTTGATTATACCCACTAAACCCATCCAAGAAAGAAAAATATTTCTTACCAGCCAAATTGTCTAGGACTTGGTCAATAAAAGGCAGGGGAAAATAATCCTTCTTGGTGGCTTTGTTAAGTTCCATGTAATCAACACATATTTTCCACTTACCATTCTTCTTGGGAACAATAACTAATGGGGAAACCCACTAACTATCAGATATAGGATAGATGAAACCTACCTTTAGGAGTTTTTTTATCTCAGTTTTGACTATGTCTCTCAATGCTAGATTGATTCTTCGTTGTGGCTGCCTTATAGGTTTGACGTCATCGGTGTAAATATGATGTGTACAGATGTTAGGATAAATTCCTGTCATATCAGTTTAATCCAAAGAAAAAGCATGGGAATGTTTCTTTAGAACCTCAAGCACCCTAGCTTCTTGATTGACCTCCAAGTCGCTCCATATAGTTAGCTCTCTAACCATACTGACAAGCACCTACTTGGTATCATTCACAAGAGAAAGTTTTGTACTATTGATAAAATAATTCAATGGGAAAACATGGGACTGAAGCCTGTGCAGGATAGATATGTTGTCAAAAGATAGAACCTTGGTTAAAGGACAATACAAATCAGGAACTAAATGTTCAGAATTATAAGCATAGAGTTTCCTACTAGACTCAACAGAGGTAATGTCTACCAGATAAATAGCAAAAGAGATGTCTAATGATGGTATTCTGGATTCCGTAGCAGTAGCACTGATTTCCGTAGTCGCAGAGTCCTTAGAATCAGTCAGTGTATATGACTCCACAGCTTCCACCATATGATTGTATACTGTAATAGTGGCCAAAAAAGAAGAACTCAAAGAGTTAGCATCCAAAGAATCCACCCATACTTGGTCACAATTGTTCATATAAGGCTGGGAAGGAGGATATAATGAAATGTGTTTCAATTTCTACCCATTTAGAATTGTCATGTTGCCTGACCTACAGTCAATGTAAGCAGCAACCGTAGCCAACCAAGGTTTTCGTAAGATGACTGGATATCCCAACTTTCAAGTTTTAGGCTACAAAACCATGAAATCAATTGGGTACTCCCATGATTCAACAGTGACCATTATATCTTCAACCACACCATTAGGTACAGTAATGGATTGATCTGCTAACTGCATAAAAGTGTTGGTTGGTTCAAGTCCTATTAAGGATAGCAGGTTAAACATTTCTGTTGTGATGACATTAATAACAGCACCAAGATCCACCAAAACATTAGATATTGGCTAGTTGTTTATACAAATAGTAATGATAGGACTCCCAGGATCCCCATATTTTGGTGAGATAAGGGTGCTAGCAACTAAATCAGCCAAACTCCCTTTGAATCTGTTAGTCTTTGGGTATTTATTTTTCCTTCCTCGTGTCTTTATATACTTGTTTCTAATGGTTTTGTTTAGTTCAGGGATGTCCCTTATTGCATGCAGTAGTGGAACCTCAATATGTACTTTTTTCAATTCCTAAACTAGTTTTGTTTCATCTGCAGTTTGAGTGTTCTCTAATCACTCAGGAAAAGGGGCTGTAGTCTGTTTAGGTATTTGATCATCCTATTTATCTAGCATTAGTGAAGAACCAGTATTACCCTCAAGGTTCTCTTCCTTATCGGCATCATCAAGTAGTTTTGTGATAACAACGGGAGGGTTCAATATTTTACCAGATCATAGTCGTAAATTACCAATAGTGTTAACCTGCATGGTGTTACATGAGTCTGTGTCATCAATCGAAGCTTTCTATTTATTTTTAGGATTGGATACTGGCTGGGCCAGAAGTTGTGTTTGTGTTGCTTGTCTTTGATTTTGGTAGCCTTGAGGTGGAGGCATTAAAGCTTGTTGTGGCTGTTGGAACCTACGTTGTTGATTACCATTTTTTGGTGGTGCCCAAGACTGATTTTGGCTAAAGTTTTGTTGAGGACCCCACTATTGATTGTGCCAAGGATTGGTTGTGGGTGGTAGAGCCCAACCCGGTAGAGTGTAGGGATTTTTCGAAGGTGGTGGATATGGATAAGTCATCCATTTTTAGTTTTCCCACTCAGGTGTTCCTAAAGAAGATTGAGAGGCTTGATTCGGCCATGGAATTCTCTAGGGATTCTGAGTTGGTCTAGATGGGAACCCACCCTGATTGTTTGGTCTTTGGAAAAAAATTAATTTAGCACTTGTTTGAGAGATGGCATTCAAACCTCCCTTCAACTATGGTAAAAGTGTGCAATGCTTAGTGTCATGGTTAGTAACTTCACATATTAAGCACATGTCTTTGACATCCAAAGGACATTCTCTCAAGGGTGTCTCTTCTAACATTTAGGGAAATACATGTCCAATGGTTCTTTAGCAGGGGTGGCTTTTGCCTTGAGTCCATCTATGGTGGATGTTAATTGTAGCAGAATGTCTATTTTCATGTTGGCCATTTCTTCTAGAAGTTCAGAGGCACCCAAAGAATTGGATGTTTGTTTTCTTCATATTCCTCCATATGTTCTAGAATATCTTCTACATAGCTCAGTGATTTGTTCCATTATGATTTTATGCACGTCTACTCCTCCCATGAGATGGAGGGAATCCTTGGTTTCCTCATCCAGTCCTTTCAGAAAGACTATTTTAGTAATGTCTACATGTAACTCATACCCACTGTGTTTATGGAGAAAGTGGAATCTATCCAGATAATCCTCTAGATTCTCATCTTCCTTTTTCTGTATTTGGAAGAACTCTTCCTTCCTATCCCTTCCCCTACAATAGTCTTGGTACTTATCCAGGAAGGCTGTTTCCATGGCTTCCTAGGAATTAATGGAGTTATACGGTAACCCCATAAACCATCTCATAGCAGAATCTTTGAGAGTGGAGGGAAATAGTTTTAGTTTTTGATTGTTAGTTTGGTAGTCATATGTTTGGCACAAGATTTTAAATTCAAACAGAAACTGATCAGGGTCTTCTTTGGTCATTCCTCGAAAGAGGGGGACGATGGATGGTGGGATGTTTTTCATGGGTACATCCTCATCTGCATCAAGGACAATTGGATATGTAAAGGTTCGTCCTAAAGGTTGGTCTTCAACATTCCCAAGGTCCCCCATTGCCAAGTGGTGTGAAGAGGATACAAAATTCGCAGAAGAGGTTCTAGGTGTTGAGTTGGAATCTGTATCACTCTCAGTGTTTCTCTCTTGTGAAGTTTTTAAAGAGATTTATTGAATATTATGTTCTATAAATCTCCCTTGATTATCTCACGACCTATGCATCCAGATTGGTTGGTTTAAATCAAGGTCTGAGAGAACTACTGGTTTCCTATATGAACTCCATTAACACCCATAGCATATGGAAAAAAATAATGGAGCTTATGGTTATATACCCAGAAACGGCACCAAAAATGATGGGTCGTCGTATTCTTCAAATCATTTAACTGACATAATATTTGTCAGTGTCATTCTAAACTAGGGCTGTGTCCTAGGCAATATGCAATGGAGTCTAGGAGAACCAGTTATACATTGGGTCAGTTGGGGGGTTGCTTAGTTCAGTTACTATTATACGGAAATACGGTTCAAATCTATGGAAATTAAATACAATTCTACAGAATTCAACTATTTGCAATGAAAGGAATTTTAACAACTAATCTTCTATTGTAAAATGAAATACACACACACACACACTTATTCTTAACAAATGAAATCACAACTGAATAAATGGAACTTTAGCAGAAAGCAAGACTATTCGTTAACTAGATTTTCATAACAAAATAATCTATTCTAAGTGAAATTAGTAATGGAGAAAGTAGATACAGCTAATCAAAGCATGCATCTATTACAATAAATCTAATCAAAGAACTAGATGCATGAACTCAAAGTAACCTCATATCTCCTTGTTTGAGTGAGCCCTTGCTCTTCCTCGGGATAGAGGGATTAATAACGTCTATTTCTAAAAATTTCGTGGCTTTCATTAACTTAGAAATAAGTTCATAACATAGAAAAAATGTCTAGAACAGTATGCAGATAATATCCTTCAATAATAAAAAAGTGGTACTACCAAGTTCTAAAGACGAAGTCTTCATATAGATAATGTTGGTTACAAGATCTACCATATCAGGCGGCATTAAACACTATCCATCAAATTATAATTAAAACACACAAATTCCTACGGGTCATTAGGATCAAGCCCAGGATTATAGGTCAACTTGATGGAAACAGTCTTCAGCCGCATGCTTTGAACTCAGGCTTCTTATCCTCCAACAACTTCCATCATTCCCTACACACATCATTACGTTTGATCTCACAAAGATAGTTAGTAGGAGGTTCATGTGATAATCGGTTTTCATAAACTATAGCAAGGAAAATGCATAAAACCTACTAAGATATAACTACAAAAAACATCCCCATATACTAATAAGTCGTATAAAAAAGAGTTTTTCAGGCCTAAAGAAATGATATTAATGAGCCAAACAATGCACTCATAATCCAGCACAAAATACTTACATGGGGCCCATGTACCCTCAAAATTCTACTCTCAGGGTTTGTACAAATCCTCTACCAATGTGCCCTAAGAATGGAAAACTTAACCCCCATGGTACCAACAAGGGAACTACTATTGGAAACAATGACCATGAAACATCCACTTTATCAAACATAGTGGTAGCCCCTCTTTTAGATGGTCGGAATCAAACCAAAATTGTAGGTTTGGTTGAGTAGGAGACCAAACATAAGGCTCACATAGTAACCCGTGCCCATGATTATTCCTCAAAACCTCTCCCTATTTACCCTTCAATGTCAGATGATACACCAGTATCTCCTAATATAGTGGGGGCCTATGATTTAATTACAAATTTGACCAAGACCTTCTCTCACATTTCCTTCTTAGATTTATTGAATAATTCACCTGTGCATCGGGAAAATTTGTTAGATGCATTGGGCCTTGATGACTTAATTCATGTTACTCCTCCTCAAGAGGCCCAGGTTAATCACATATACTTTGATTTCTACCCTCTGGCACATTCTGAAAGAGATGTTGTTTTCATTTTTGAAATAATCAAAATTCTAAGCGATGTTAAGTCGACACGTAGAGGTAGGCATGATCCTCACTTCTTTGGAAGGGAAGGTTATGCCTCTTTCCCTTAAGCTCAATTTTGAGTGCATGAACAATGGTAATAAGTATGAGGATCTTCTTCTTGGTCTCATTATAGCCAAGAGAATGGGTGCTTGCAATATTAGAGTTTTGGGTGATTCCAAACTAGTCACCAACCAAGTTGTAGAAGTTTACGAGACTAGAGCATAACACCTGTAACTCTATAAGGCTGTCATACTTAACCTAAGAAAAGGTTTTGAATTCATATCCATTGAACCTATCCCATATGAAAAAAACCTTTTATCTGATATTGTGGCTACTTTAGCTTCTCACTTTTATCCAAGTGAAGATTTGGAAGATATTGAGTTCACTGTTAAAAAAATTCCTAGCAATCCAATTCTGGCATATCTTGAGACTGAGAATGAGCCTTACACTTTAGATTATGTGGAGAATGACGAGGCTATATTAGGCTACCTTAATGCATACATTGATGTTCATCCCACAAAACACAAAATGGGATTCATTCTTATACCTCACTCTTCCTCCTATTTTGGATATCATACAATGGGTCCTTCCTCCTAGGAAGGCCTTGAGATATATCAAGTAGATGAGGAAGGATAACTAGAACTACCTCTAGCCCTGCCCAAGTTTGAATAAGGAAATGCCTCTTTAATCGAAGGGACCATCAATATAAATATCGGGATGGAGGAAGACCCTAATATTTTAAAACTTGGTTCTAATTGAACTCCGAAAGAATTGGAAATTCATATGAAGGTTCTCAAGTAACATTCAAAATCCTTCGTATTCAACTACAAAGAGATGACGGGAATCACTCTCAAAGTTACAGTGCACAATCTCATAACCAAACCTGACGCCAAGCCCATTAAATAAAAATCAAGACCTATGAAGCCAAAAATGGCTCTAACGATCAAAGAAGAGTTTATGAAACTCCTACAGGTGGGATTCATAAAACGTATAGATTATTCAATGTGGGTATCAAACATATTCCTCATTCTGAAGAAGAATCAAAAAATACATATCTGCATTGATTTTTGGGACATAAACAAGGCTCATCCCAAGGATGATTTCCCATTACCCTCCATTGAAGTTATCATGGACGTAACAGATGGATTTGAGCTGTTGTCACTCATGGATGGTTTCTCTTGTCATAATCATATTAGGATCCCTAAGGAGGATCATATAAAGACCACTTTTACCACTCCTTGGGGTACCTACTACTATGGGGTCATGTTGTTTAGTCTTAAGAACGCTGATGTTACTTATAAACGGGAAACAACCATTATATTCCATGATCTCTTTCACGATATTATGGAATCATATATTGATGAACTTCTAGATAAGGCCAAGAATAACTGTGATAACCCCAAGGTGCTTCATATTATCCTCTCTCTGCTCATTGAATATGGTGTCACATTGAATCTAGAGAAGTCCATCTTTGGAGTGACGGGAGGGAAGTTGTTGGGTTACATAATCTCTTCACAAGGGATTGATGTAGATCCAAAAAAAATTGGGTGGTCTTTGAAATGAACCCACCCACAGATGATTAAAGCATCAGGTCCTTTATCAAATATCTTGGGGAAATCCACAAGTTCATACTTGATTTAACCTGTGCTATTCATTTGATCAACAATTTGTTAAAGAAATATTGTTGTATGTTTGGACGACTGAGTGTCATGAGGAATTTGAATCAGTCAAGTGTTTCCTATTATTACCCCCCACACTCATCCTTCCTAAGGTGGATCATACTATCATCCTGTATGCTTGAGGTACAGATGTCTCTCTCACTTGCATGTTAGCACAAGAAGATGATGATAAACATGAACTTATAATTTAATTCATTAGTTGCACGTTGCTAGACTATGAGAATCACTATACACAGGTAGGAAAGGAATTCCTTTCTATAGTGTTTGCTAGACATTGATTCTACCAAGGCCTACATACTTGGTTCTACCCATAGATTTTTTCTAGCATAGGTGTCTTTACCCATAGTCTATTTTAGAAGCTTCCTGATGTCACATTTTTCCCAAGAAACCTCTTTGGTAACTAAATCACTCTAAACACTTTACCAGAATCACTTGTCCACCTACCTACACCTTTGATGATAAGCCTTCGTATCTTTTTGGTTGCATGGGGTTGAGGCTAGGGGCAAGTTATCCCTCCCAAAAAAATAATTAAAGTTAAAATAAATAATAATAATATAAGTTAGTCAATAAATGTGATTATATTTTATTTACAACTAAAACTACACTTCCTTGCCCCACCAATTTTCAGTGATGATCCCACACTTCTTACTAGTAGCATGAGGTTGGGAAAGGAGGGGAGTTCCCTTACTCGCCTATATCTTGTCCTTGGTGATGATCCCATGCTTCTTACTGGTAGCATGGGGAAATGTGTAGGGGGTATTTTCATAATAAATTAGAAAGGTATATGAAATTTATCAAATAAAAGGAGCTTTGAAACTTCAAATCCTAAGAAAGTGAATTAGATGTATATATTCCAAGAGGGTTAAAACGTTAAAACCAGTTTTTGTCAATCAAGAGGCCATCTATGAATCTAAGTCTAGATAATCTTGCAAGAAAATCACATTCTAGACTATGTAGTAAATTGTGTGCAGAGTTAGGTTGTAGGTTCCTAATTGGATTTTTGTCAAGATCTTGTCTTCCTTGCATCATTTCTATTCATCAAGATCATATAACTCACGTCCCTTCTAGCTCTTGGTGTTGAGCCCTTGCATCTTACTAGTTGTGTGGAGTTATAAGAGGAGTGGGTTCATTCCCTTATTTTATCACATTCATCACATTTTTCCTACAAAATAAGAAGTATTAAATATTATTTGAAAACTAGAGTTTAAGGTTACATTGTATTTACATAATCATCATGTAAAGAAAAACAACAAAATAAATCATTTTGTTAACCATCATCATCCCTATCATGTATCCAAAAAACATATTAAACATCAGAAATTATGAACATCTAAGAGTACACAAGTGAAACAAACCATCAATGAGATAACTCTTGCACAAGATTTCCGAGCTAAAAAAAGCATATGTATATAAATACATAATGGTAAAATTTTGTATACAATGTTGTCACACTCTAGGTGTGGTCAAAATACTCGTAATGAGTAAATAATCTCTTAAAAATTGATATATATGTCCCTTAAAATGACAAAAAAACAATAAGGCATATGGCCTATCCCTATCTATGGAATCCAGAAGATGGTGTGTGGCTGGGGCTCTTGTTGTGGCTCCTATAATGGGAGTGAGAGCCTCCATGCCTAGATCTATGAGAGTGACCATGAGATGATGAACTAGGTGATTTATCGATGGAGGCCTCACTACAGGAGTTCTTTCGCTGCTCCCTCCTCTTGGCCATCTGATATCCAACAAGATCGCTCCTCATCTTAGTCACCTCTTGTGATACAATCCATGCTGGGGAAAACACATCGATGTGTCACCCCACCCATCTTGGATGCCCTGAGTCCACGAGTAACGACTCTAGTGTCATGCCCATGGGATACGTAAAAGTGTCAATAAGGATGTCACAAATAAGGTTTCGTCAACCGTCAGCGGTGGCTGCAAAATGAAAGAAACAATGGCGAGATTAGAAAAATATAGAAAAACAAAAAAATGTGTATGTACAATGCGTAATTATCTAACATTTCTAGTCTAAGTAGAAAATAGAGAGAATAATGTTAACTTACTCAGATATCAATGCCGCTATGAAGGATCTATTGGTTGTGGTGGTGGTGCCGCTGTAGGAACCTATTAAGCTATTATCTCCTCTGAAGCCACCTACCACCAAAAAAATGAATCCTCGTCTCCCCCTTTGGTAGTCAGGAGAGGCTCTTTAGAATTAATAGTCTCATCCTCTACCCTCACCGCTATGGAAGCCTCCCCACTGGATCTCCACTCATTATACTCCTCACAACTATCCTCGTGTCCCTCCTCATGACCCTCATCCTAGGCCTCCCCCTTGATCTCCATCCCCGCCTCGACATCCTCATCCCTTCCATGTATGGGTCCAGCCTTAATCATCATAATAACCTTGGGTCTAGTTGGGTCTAGAACAGTGTGTGTAGTGCCAATCAGGATCCCAAGAATAGTAGTAAACAAATTTAGTCGGCCCTTAGGGCTCGCTATAGCCTCCCGAATCCCATGATAAATAAAAGAAACTATTGGAAGGTGATCAATGTAAGTTAATCCAAACTGTTGGAGCACCCTAGAAACTAGATGGACCTTAACCCTGTTAGTCATGTCCATTAACTGTGTAATAGTAGAGTATACGGCCATAATAACCACATCCTCCCCCTATAGTCTAGCCATATCCTAATACAGACAAGTCCCCATGTCATTTTTTGTACGCATATTGATCATATGATAACACCCCTTCTACGGGGTCATAATTGTCCATCTCGAGGCTTTAATAGCCCAAGGGTCTCTATTATCACCGAATCACAATACCCTCATATTTTCACAAGTGTGTGTGCTTGAGATCACGGTGTGGCTAGATAACATGGGTACTATCTCCAAGTGTGGGACTTGCTACTTAAGATAGACCTCCAGAGAAATATGGTTCTTGCTCCTAAACTACCTGCCACAATCTACTCCTAATGCAGGAAAAACTATCTTATCCTAATCTAACTTTCCAAAGGACCAGGGAGAGAGAGTGCATGAAAACAAAGCCTACACTAAAGCAGTGATACACCAGAAAAGGAGGGTATGAGAATAACTTTCCAAAGTTTGAAAAATGGAAGGAAAGTACATACCAGAGAGGGTGATAGTAATTCTCCATAGTTTAGCAACTGCATTCACAATAATATTTCATACACACACAATGATAATGAATCCCTACAAGAGCATAAAATAGACACAATATATTTGCAATGAGGTTGAAGAGGCAAGAAGAATGCAAGAAACTCAGCAAGGAAAGATACATCCACAAACTTGAATCTATTGCTTCCTTGATATGCATAGTTCAATCTATTACAAAGTAAATATTTGGATCACCATGCAAGGAGTCCACTACAAGGGCCTGTAGTACATTGACTTCACAAAACCAAAATGACAGAGTTTTGCTACTCAAACTATCCCTCCTTTTACAATGAGCCCAATATTCTAATTTATAGAGTTTTGGAAGAGAGAGAGAGAGAGAGAGGGGATGTAAGTCCAAAAATCAACTTTTCAACCAATTGCAAGTGATAATAATAATTTTGGTTAGTGATTTTGGGCCTACAAAATAAATCTCAAGGTGTCCCATAACTTGCAGCAGAGAAGGAGTGACAGCCCATGCTCATTAAATGCCTCTCCAACCACTAATAAAATCATTGAATAGAATTGGGATAATTTTCCCTAAGAATCGCCATCATGTCTTATTCAATTTTTGGATTTATTGATTATTGTGTGTTGGGCTCGAAGTCATGATTCTAATGAGACAAATTTCTTAAAAATCAGTTGATAATTTCAAAATTTATGGTCCTCTGAGTGTGAAGAGCTATTTTGGGTTTGTCATGCATTTCTTGCACTTTACGGGACTGAGCATTTAATTTTCTGGAGTTGTTTATGTTTCATTCTTCTTATACACGTACCCTTCCCAAAAATTCCAATTTTCTGAAAATTGGTGCTTTGGATCAAAATTTATGACTATTTTAAGATTAGGGTTGGGATGTTCCATATGGACTTTCACAATCTGCAATACACTGGCTTTTACAACTTTTTACTTTGATATTTGGTGATTTCGGGTTTGTGTGGAGCTCATGTCCCTATGGTACTTAGACCTTCTAGGCCTCCTTTCTCTGTGTCGCATGATTCAGGCTCTTTTATCCTCGTGTGTCCGTCGTTGACCGGGTCAGGTGGGACATTGAATTCTGACATATCCACATTGCTGTGAGTGCGGTGGTTTCGGTGATTTCAGGTTTAGGCTGCACTCATGTCCCCCAGGCCACTTGGTCTGTTCTAACTTGTATTGCCCTCAACATGGGCCTCCAACCTCATTTACACCTGCATAGCCTTCTCCGTACTGCGTTGACTAGGATATGAGGGTCATTGACCCCCACCTTTTCCGCATTGCACTTGTGGGCATTTCACATTTTGTACACATGAACAACCCAAGTGTGACTTGGGCCTTCCAACTCCACTTTTTCTTCGCAAGTATTTCCCTATGGCCATATCAGTCTTCTTAAGCCCATGTGTTCTTTGGGCCACCTGGGCCTCTCTTGTTTGTTTTTTTTGTAAAAGCCTTCAGCTCGTTTGATGGCTCAGCAAGCCATGGTAAAACTTTACTGTGCATTTAGAACTCATCTCCTCTACATAATAACTTAGTTGCACAATATAGATCGCTACATGGTTCAAATAGATTGGCTCAACAACATGTGAAGAGCTTAGTTCTCATATTGCATGGCTTGACGGATCCTTTAGGATTTTGGTACCAAAAAATTTCTCACTTAGCTCGATGTCACCCATGAAATAGCTCATTCCCTGTGAAGGCAGCTCATTGGGAAATGTTTTCACTCAGTCATGAGTTCGACCAACCCATTGGAACCCAAATGCAAAATTTTAACCTTTCTCGACCCCTTCTAATTGATGGATCTCCCTAGCATAGGGAAAAATGCATGAGCATTGAATTTCCCATTAATGTTGTATAGTGGGCCCCTCAATACAAGCTTATCAGTCATCCAATTTTTCTAGGTAAAAAAATTGGATTAAAATATCCAATACAAACACCCCTCTAGTAGGGGATCATTCTCTCATATACCCATCCCATAACAAGTGAAGGATGGGTAAGTGATCTTCCTCCTATTCTAAAAACCCTGTACAAATCATGGTATGTGGTCCCCAGTATATACATACCCACGTGTAAATTTTCCCATCCTCCTTTATACTCTTTATGATCGGAGCCCAACAATAGAGAAGTTTGTCCCTGCCCTTGTCCCCTACCAAGCGGGAAGCCAAGATGTAAATGATGGCCTTGCACAAGGTGGGGATAGGAGTGGAGGAAACTGACAATAGTCTCATGTCATGCTTGGCACTAGTATGACATGCTAAAGGATCCCCCTTATCAGTCATCCAATTTTTTTAGGTAGAAAAATTGAATAATAATCTCCAATACAAATACCCCTCTGATAGGGGATCATCCTCTCATATACCCATCCCATAACAAGTGAAGGATGGGTAAGTTATCTTCCTCCTATTCTAACAACCCTGTACAAAGCATGGTATGTGGTCTCCAGTATATCCATACCCACATGTAAATTTTTCCATCCTCCTATATACTCTTTATGATCAGAGCCCAACAATAGAGAATTTTGTCCCTACCTTTGTCCCCTACCAAGTGGGAAGCCAAGATGTAAATGATGGCCTTGCACAAGGTGGGGATAGGAGTGGAGGACACTCACAATAGTCTCATGTCATGCTTGGCACTAGTATGACATGCTAAATGATCCCCCTTGTATGAAGCCCATTGACGTGACTGAACTTTAGAGGCAGCACTAGATAATATATATCTCATGCTTGTAATAGGGATCCCCAAAATCTTATAAGTTTCCTCCAGAGTGATAATCCACTCTCCTCTAACCCCAGGCAACTAGAAGGTGTTCCAGTTTGCATCCCAATAACTAAATCAATTAACTAACAAATAGATAGCAGGTGCAAGTATCATTGTCTAAGATATCCTCCACATCCCATCTTTGTGTAGGGTGTCTCTCTCTTCCTAAGAAATACCAACTAAGATATCAAGGATCCAATCACACTCCCTAGCCCTTCTCCATCTGATATATGGGGCCTGCATTCACCAAAACACCAAAAACGAGCAAGTTAGAAACACATCATGTATAATAAGCTCATAAAAATATCAGATGACAACATAAAACCCAAAATAATTCATTCTACTTAGTCATTTTAGCCTTTGCCTCAATGGTTACACAACTGCCCCTCTGTGTAGAGTGGCGGTTGCATAACCGCCACCTGTGTAGACCGGCGGTTCCGTCCAAAACATACAGGACGTACCCTAATACCTAAAAATCTAAAAAAGGACAAAAACATGTCATTTTCTATGAAATAAAAGACACATATTCCTAGGTGCCCCCTAGAGAACATTTTAGCTGAGAAATTAACAAAAATCAACCCCCCTAGGTAGATACTTTTCAATTTTTCACATTTTAGGTTTAAAATGAATAAATGAAAATAACTCACCTATATCTGAGCCACTACTCCTACCACTAGTGGCACTGTCATCACGTCAGAATGATCTTCGAATAGACTGTACTCTCGCGTGAAACCATCACAAGTGATCCAGAGATCAAAATTTTCCAAGTGGGTGAGTGCAAATGATTTCTTTAAAAAATAATTTTAGTTATATATAGCATGTTTTAACTTTGTTTTGAGTGTACTTGTTTTACATGGCTAGAGCGCTAGTGCATGTATATTTATACCCCCGTAGATATGGTAAGTCCTCTTATCATTTTGTTTTCAGTATGTTTTTTCGATTTCACATATATCTGCACTTGATTCATGTTTTTTCTTGCAGGTAGTTGGAGCTTGGATTGGCAGCACTTCGGCACATGGGCGTGTCAAGTATAACTTATAACTCCCCATTTTGGGAACTCTATACTTGGATTCTACATTTTACGCCTCTTCATGGCTAAAATACTTCTCTAAGGGGGTAGTATGTACGCACCCAAATTTGCATGAGCTATATTGTTGGAAATAGTTCAAAAGTCGCCAATGATGATTCATATATTTTCCAAAGGTTTTTGAGCCCATTTCCCTCTTTGCAACTTATATTTGTATCTTGAAATACTTTACTTAGCCATTCCCATGATTTTATGCCTTTCACTATCTTTCAGCAGTTTTTTTCCTTAGCATGTGACTTTAAGTCATGCAAACACCATGGTAGTTGCAAAATCACTGGTCTATCCACCGATGATTACTCAACTACCTGGATGGTTGTGCAACTGCCAATCTATGTAGACCAACAGTTTTGTCTGTTGTCATCCAAAACTTCCAGGCGTGATCTAGATGCGTGTTATTTCTTCCAACTCACATTTTGCACATGTTTCTTAGTCAAATTATCTATTCTTATGCTTATTGGATATGTACCTACTTTCTCTTCCTCTTTTATTGGTAATCGAGAGTTAACTCCCCCTCCTGGAAGTGATGTGGCATCTTATGGCTGAAAAATGACTTAGACCATTTCCCATCCTATGTTGTATAAAATCCAAGCTTCTTCCTGAATCAATGGCTAGAGAATTTTGTTGTGATTTGTATTGTTATGCTGCTGAAATATTGTTAGAGACTACACAACCAAACATTGTTCTGTTGTGTTGTACTTTTTCTACCTGCATTGCTACCAGAACACTTGCAAGCATCCTTTTCTCAAATTCCTTCTTCTTTACTTCTTCTACATTCCTAGCTTCTTGGACTCACGTGAACATTGAAGATTGAAAAATATAACAAAGGGGAAAAAACAGTAAAATACAACTCACTTTGCCTTAACACTGCAAATTCCATGTTGGATTTACAATTGGATTTCCTTATTTCTATAATTATTTATTTTAAATCTGTGTGCACATTATTTACTAGAGTAGTAAATCATTTCCATTTCAATTGTTGCAAATAGATAGATCATTATTGTAGCTTTTATTTCTTCTAAAAATATTTTGGTGAAAGATTGTTTCCATGGCTATCCCTGTGGGTTTGCAAGGGAAATTTTTATGGAGGACTACTCCTACTTTAGTTTAAAATAATTGCAATCCTATTTCAATTTGTAATCTCCATTTAAATCCTTGATTACTTCTACCGGGTAATTTATAGGGAAATAAGTGCTTATGAGGATCTTTTACTTCTTCCCGTGTCTTTGAGGTGGAATAGAGGATTTAAATCCACAATCAAAATTTAGAAAATCTTTGTTTAGTTAGGATAGTTTAGATCCATTTTTCACATATAGATAGTCACATCTGATTATTTATTTGTTTACATTTTGTTAACTATATTGTAGAGGCAATCGCATTTCTTCATTTCTTCTGTTTCCTTTGTTGTTTTCTAGAAAGTATAAAATCCAAAAACATTAGTTTAATTTAATTAGATTGTTTATCATTGTATTTCTTCTATATAATTGAGAAAGCACAAAAACATATATTCGATTTCATTTATTTAATAAGTTTTCTTTCTTTCATTACATTAATTAGAGCCCATTTGTATGAAAATTTTGGGTCGTAGAGAACCCAGAGATTACGTTTTTAAACCTATAGTGCAACAACTAGACCTACAGAAAACCTTGTCAGATATCGACCAATGCCTTTGAATTCACATCCTCTAAACTACTTCAGAATTACATATTAGCACTGAACAATTGAGGGATTTGAACATTGAGGAAATTAGGATGGACATAGATTTCCTTGATCATTCACATGATAAATCAAGGTAAAAGGTAGCATAGAGACGAAGTGTATGACCCTAGAGTCCCATAGCCAAATGCAACTTATCTAGAGATAAACATTGACATGGGTCTTTGGATTTTTGTTTTTTGATCTACACCAGTTCCACCTGCCATCATCGCACAGTTAAACTTCCTCAATGAAGAAGCTGACAAAGTCTACAAACTTTGGCATAATCATCCTAGATGAAACTAGTCAACTCATTTTTATTATCCATATGTTTCCTCTAGCATTTCCATGACCTTGTTTGGCAATTTCTATGAGTAAAACAAAGGGAAATTTCCACGCATACCAAAAATAGTTGATAGAGTTTTACACACAGTCATTGATAGAATCTTATGTGTGTGTATCCTTTTTTATCGTTCCATCACACCCCTTTAGGTTAGAGAGGCTCTTATTTCCCTAGATGAGCAGATTCCTTTGGTTCCCATAAAGGACTTTAGATTTCCTTGATAATTTGTTGTCCATACTCATCCATATTTTAGTATTTCTCTACCACATATCTGTCTATCCATTCCACAGTGGCTATCCCAGCATGAATGACTATCTAGAGGCCACTAATTTTTTGAGATAAGTTTACTTCTCTACCCTGTAGCTGCTACATATATCCAATTACTTCCTCACGGCACTTTCTTAGGAGAATTTTAGTTCTACACTCATAGCTCCCTTTATCTTCCTCACTGTGCTAGTTATCAGATTGTTTACAGTCTCCACAGACTCCATTTTTAGCTTAGAATTATGAAGACAGTTGACTAGTATTTGGAACTCAACCATCAAGAGAGATCCTCCTACTTGCAAACTACATAGGCTCCTTCAAGATTTAGATACTGCAAGAGGTCCCCTGCATTGGGGTCCTTCTAGAATGATTGAAAAACCAGATGGTAAAAGGGACATGTAGCATGGATCCCCTCCATTCAAACCAAATGCATTGCAGTTAGAATGTTCATTGGAGGGAACAACTCACTAATAGAGCTGATGCATTTAAAATGCAAATTTGGAGTGTATCCAAATTAACAAACTCGACTCAGCAGGAGAAAAAAATCATGGTGATCCCGCGCTAGTGGGAATTATGGAGATAAGGAACGTACTTGCCAAGTTTTTGCGATGAAGCTAAGGTTGGGCCCCGTGGATTAATGTGCCCTAGCCATTATGCGGGGATTTAGAGCTAGTATACCGAGTTCGAGAAATTAGAGATGGCAGGCCAAGATGTTAACTCCATGTAGGGGAGATTCAGGCAAACATGGTCAATTGGAAATATTGGGATGGAAAACCAACATGAGACTTCTTCACGGGCCGTGTAAATAGGAGGATCAGAGCATGTTGGTGAATTTGGAGGAGGAAGTTGATGACCGAGGTATGACAAGTGAATCAACATATAAACAGGTTAATAAGGAATGACGCCAAGTTGGAAGAACGAGTCAAATGCCGATTGGAGTGGTGCATGGACCTTGAATGCATCGCAAAGTGAGGAACACCAAAAATTGAAAGGATATCGGTAAAATGAATAACAAGTGTTCGTCAAATGGGAATCAAGACCAAGTTGAGGCCTGAGTCAACATTAACCAGTGCATAGAGATCAAAGGATGCGAGGAAAGAAAGGCCGATCTATTTGAACTCGACGGTGTTTGGCATGATCAATTTGAACTAGATGGAAGGGATAGGTGACAAGCTCCCATGCACCAGGCAGAAGACACTTTGCAGTATAGTAGAAGCCTTTTTGAGTGCTTCCAATAAGCAGGTTGTCCAACTATGTTGTTATCTATTCAATATCGAATACATCCTCAAATTCAGGATTTTCCTTCAAGATATTTTTATCAAAATCAATTAAGTGACAGTGAGAGTGTTACCATGAGACCTGATGAAATTTATTACAAAGATTCTCTATTGAGACCTTATTTGTTTTACAATGTAACTCCTGGAAGTGAATCTCATAGAGGTGGATCTGTTTCATATCAGAATATTCATGAAGCACAATTTGCTTTGCAATTATATGAGCATCTTTAATGAGTCACTAAGTTGGCAAGCATAAAGGTTTCTGTTGGAATTATCACACCTTATAAGCTACAACTGAAATTTTTGCAAAGAGAGTTTGATGTTGTCCTCAAAACTGATGAAGGAAAAGGTTTATATATCAATACAGTAGATGCCTTTCAGGGCCAGGAGTGTGATGTAATCATTATGTCTTATGTCTAAGATTGAAATCATGGGGTTGGATTTGTAGCTGATGTTCACCACATGAATGTGGCACTAACACAAGCTCACAGAGTGCTTTGGGTTAAGGGAAATGCAGCTACATTGAAGCAATCTAGTGACTGAGTTCAGTCGTGGGAAATAGCTCAGTTATAAGCCATAGGAGTTTGACTTAAGCTCAAGATACTATTTTGAGGAAATAAAGGATGAATGTATTAATTGGGGTGTTTGGGCCAAATTCAGTGTTCACGGAGGTGCATATGGCAAAACACTATCACCTCAAAATGGTGTTCTACCTGCCATGAACATAAGGAAATAGCCTGGGTTGAGATGAGCTAATGCTCACACGGGTAAAGTAAGAGTTGTAGAGTTGGTTCTCGAGCATGTCAAATGGGATCCAAGGTGGCTCACTAAACTGATTAAGTAAGGTCTTGATCAAGCTTCCCCAGCTCATGGAATGTATTGTGCACTCAGTGAAGAATACAGAGGGTGGCTTGGTGGTGAATCTATGCGTCAAACATGGAGTTCAGTTTTCAATACTAGTGAGAGCACTCAATAGCTCGAGGTAAAGGAGCTCATACTTAGAAATCAAATTAGCATTGAGCGAGATGGTGTTTCAGTTGGGCATGAATTAGAACTCAGAGAAGTATGACATGAGTAGTAAATGGGAGACTCTACCGAGCTAGGGTGGAGTAATATCGAGTGGCTCAATCAAAGTGCAATGAGAGAAAAATGGTGAATATAGTGGCAAGATCGTTGCAAGATCATGTCTTAGTCAAGTTTAAGGGTCGAACAAGGACTCGGCTTGGAGGTGAGTTTGAGCCCAGGAAAGGTAAGATCATTTGCTGGATGAATAGCTCGGTGACTTCATGGGGAAGCTCACATATGTTTCACGAAAGGCAATGCAGAATGCATAAATGGTCTCGAGTTAGCCAAGGGAAATGATAAGAATTGAGTTTGATAGCTCAGCATTTGAAGGAGTCAATGCAAAAGAGCTCGATATCCAAGGTAAGGAAAGAGTTGGTGTGGGGTTCAAAATCGAGTGCAACACTGAGTTAGAGGATTCAAAACTCGTTGAGTTAGGCTATGTGTAGACTCTATCCACATGGACCCCCCTCCTCTTCAAGTCAAACGGGTCAACAGGGGGTCCCGACATTATGTTAATTAATTTAATATTTTTATTTAAATATTTTAATAATAATATTTATTATTATTATTTAAATATTTTATTCAAATATTCTTTTAATTAATTAAGAAGACTAGGTCATCAGGCAATTAATGACCCATGATGGAACCTTCTCAAGTGATTCAACTAACTGTAATAAATACATCATGGGCCTTCAATTTAGGAATGTAACTATGACCTTTCCTCTTCTTTATCAGATATTCTTCTATAAATGTAAGTTGGAAGCTCATTTCAAAGGGTTCTAACAGTTCAGACAAGTTGGACACTTAGATATCTTAGACGAGTGTATGTTTTTCAAGAGTCCTCTCTCTTCTGCAAGTCGTTCTTGTGTGTTGAGAGAACTTTCAAGCTTCCTCTTCAAGACTGTAGTGGCAACTATTGCCTCTTCTGAATGTATGATGCATTGTGCATGTTATTGAAGCAATAAAAGTGTGTGTTTTTTGACTAATCTTGGTCCTTTCATCATTCTATGCTTCTTTGTGCCTTTCTCGTACTTGCAGGTACACTGTGCAAGTTTAAGTTTCTATTGTAGGTTCTTGGAGTTATGTGTTGATCGAGTGGTGGAGTATTGCATGAAGTTGAGTTTTGGTGTCTGTTCACCCTTCTTGAGTTCATCCTTATTCATTGGGAAACTAGTATATTTCTCTATCTGATAAATTTTAACAAAGGGAACACATGTCTCTTAGTTTGTGGTATCATGTACCCTCTCTAAGTTACAGTAGGTGAGGTTGACCTGTGGTGCACACACCCTCTTCAAATTAACCCTTCCTTAGTCTAGAAACACCCTTTATTTGGTGCATCACCATCCCTGGTATAATTTCATTTCTGTAGATCTCTTTCCCTAAAACCCCATGAAAATGTTAGAATAGGACTAGATAATCATTTTTATTACAGTAGGAGTAGTACAACACTTAGTTTAGGAAGAGGAAGCTGGCCTTCTCCGGAGGTTCACTTCGAATCCTCCTTACAAAATATTTCCTCCACCCAGGAACAATCAACCTTTCATTGCTATGGCAAGGAACCAAGTTTTTCCCCCTTTCAATACAAGTAGTCCTCTTATGTTAGCTCAACATGACCCGATACCTGTTGTGGCACTCAAAAATTTACCCTTCTACATGGGGGAAACTCACGTTACTCCAGTGGAGCATATCTTTGATGTAGCCAGCATCTGTGCAGTAAATAATATCATAAAAGAAAACATTGCAGTTAGACTTCTTGCTACCTCTTTCAAGGGAAAAACACTTCAATGGTTTCGTGGGTTAGGTGTTGGCACTATAACCACTTGGGATGAGTTGGGAGAAAAGCCATGTAAACAATTTGAAGAAAAAAGTGATCATCTATCACTTTTGGAACAACTCACTACCATGAAGAGAGCTTCCCAAGAATTTATAAGTGATTTCAACTTCCAATTCCATAGGACTTGGAATAGCATTTTGGCACTTGTAAAGCCTTCTGCGCATAATGCATTCTTGTACTATTTGTGAGCCTTGAATAGTGATGTAATAGTTATGATCCAGTCCATGGGAGGGACTACACTTCTTGATGCTTACGAAGTTGCCATAAGTGCAGAGAATTCTTTGATTCAGGTTGGAAAGATAGCTCCATGACCACCAATGCTCTTTTCTCCAGATCTTACGAATCATCAGCCTATCATTGCTCCTATTCCAGTAGACTCCAAGCAACCATCTCAATCTTCCCCTTCCTCTTCAAATGACCTATTTGAAGTGAAGTCATTACTATAAAATTTTGGAAATGAGCTCATTGTACTCAAAAGGCAACAGTGCAATACAATCATCTGTATCAGCCATAAAATCAGTAGTATAAGGCTAACCATCCTCCTTTCCAAGGAAATAATCAGCCTCAAAATCAAGCTACAAGTCAAGTTGCAAATGTCAGGCCCTTGAACTTTTGGGACCCTCTTGCAGCTAGCTCATCTAGAGCTATAGTACCTATTCAAAATAATCTAGTTCAAGACTACGAAGGGTCCTATCTTTTCTCTCAACCTCACAATCAAAATCTTTGCCCCAATGGGGTTCTTATCCAGGAACTTATGGTTTAAAGTGTATCTACCCCTTTAGAGTTAACAAAAAAATCATCCACGTAAGAAGCAGTAGATCAACTGCAGGCACCTAAAGAATCCGCTTTGCTAAACCGTCAAGCAGAAGATTTTCGTGGGTTGAATACAAATTCTTCATCAGTGGCAGAAAACACTCATTCCAAAAAGAGAGAAATGGATCCTCAACCTTCTGAAGCTGATCTAGCATCCACTTCTCAACCTAGGTTAAAAATGGCAATTGATAAAACTGTGGGAAAGAAATCACCAAAAACACTGGCTAGCCATGCCGTAGGGAAAGATGGTTCTTTAGGCATCACGGTACAAAACAAACATTTTCCAAAGGAGGACCTCAATGCCCAAAAAAGTGTCATCAAAGTTGGAGTGATTCCCTTCAACATAGTAGAACAAATGCAGAAAACTAATATGAGCGTTACCATGTGGGACACACTCTCGATCCCTTCCTAAAGAAACCTTTTGCGAGAAGCTCTGAACAGTTTTGCTACAACTAACGGTTCACCAGGCCATGGAGTGACAAATGCTACAAGTTTGTGTCAAATGAAAGGGATAATTATTCCTATGACAAATAAACCACCACCATTCTACATTTCCCTAATCATTGGCGATCACCTGGTACATAATTGCATGACCGATTCTGGTGCCAGTAGCTCTATCATGCCTAAACAAATTACAGATGTACTAGACATACAATATGCGCCAGTTGTGAGAGGGGTTTTTTAGCTAGATGGCACAAATGTTAATACTATTGGGGTGATCAAAGGACTTCAACTTACCATTCATGCATGCCCAAGTTTGTCATTCACCCAAGACATATCGTTCATTGATCTCCCTCCCCTCTTTTCCATCTTCCTATCACGGGATTTCACCGCCAATATGAGTGGTTACCTATCAGCTAATTGGTCACATATGGTTCCCAGGACTTGATACAGAACTAAATTAACTATAAGGGTAGAACCAATCTACCATAATCATGTAGAACCCTAC
This sequence comes from Taxus chinensis, assembly GCA_019776745.2. NCBI lineage: Eukaryota > Viridiplantae > Streptophyta > Pinopsida > Cupressales > Taxaceae > Taxus > Taxus chinensis. The sequence continues at coordinate 712,169,849 of CM034146.1, read as the reverse complement.
ACTTCTAGTCCCATAAATGGAAATTACACCATCAGTGATCCAAAAGAGGAAGATGCCGATCATGAACCAACCACCCTTGTTGAAGAAGTCCCTGATAATTTTCTAGATGAAGTAAGTAGAGATCATCAGTACGATCCCTACATTGATGTATTGGTAGAAGAAGAAGCTGGATTGCTAGTCTTAGAAGAAACATGATTACGTACTTACTGTATCCATGAAGAAGATACGATCATACCATACTTTGTCAAAACACCAAGTGATTCTAAAGGACTGTGGCAATTGTTCTTCGATGGATCAATAAGTAAGAATGGATCCAGTGCTGGTGTTATGTTAATTTCTCTATAGGGAGATAAGTACTTTTCATCTTTCTGGTTGCAGTTCAGTTGCACTAACAATGTTGCTGAATACGAGTATCTTGTGCAAGGAATCCAGCTAGCCCAAAGGAAGGGAATAAAGGCCATGACTATTTTTAGAGACATTGAATTAGTTGTTCATCAAGTTTCGGCATGTAGTGCATCCAAAAATGATCTTTTAAGATCATAAAAGAACCGAGTCTAGAACCTGATCAAATATTTCGAAGCTTTTTAAATCCATGCAGTTCCTAGAGGTCAAAATCAAGATGAAGATAGGCTTTCTTCAATTGGTTCAAAATACCACATACCAGTTGATATCATGAAAGAAGGGCAAAAATTTGTTAAAATGGTGGTTTGATCAGAAGTCCCTTATAATGTGAGTAGTTGGAAAGTGTTCAATAGTGATAACTAAATTGTCCTCTTCCTACAAGAAGAGGTAGAGTTTTCTGCAAGAAATCAAGATAAGTTGCAGGAGTCATATGGTGAGCAAATTATCCAATTGGAAATAAACAAGTTACCAAAAGGTTTATTCACTTTGGAATCCATTATCAATTCAGATGACCAAGCCAAAAGAAAAAGCCCTAACATGGTGGTCAAAGAAGAATATTGTGAGGAAGTCAAAGTATCAAATGCAAAGTTTCTCAAGATCAGAAAAGTGTGTACTTCTGAGGAGAAAGAAGCTTTCATCAAACTTTTTCAAGAGTATCATGACATCTTTGCATGGAGCTAAAAAGATCTGCATGTTTTGATCTAGGTCTAGCACAACATACCATCGAATTAGATCCTAATGCTAATCCAGTTCGTCAGAAACAGAGACCAATTAATCCCAAAATTGAGCCACTAATGAGAAAGGAGCTAACCAAGCTCATTGAGGCCTGTATAATTTTTCCCATCAATCATTCCTCATGGGTAGCCAATTTGGTGCCCGTGAGGAAGAAGAACGAAGAGATCTGGTTATGCATGGATTTTAGGGATTTGAATCATGCATCATTAAAAGACCATTATCCTCTTCCATCAATGGAACAGATCCTTTAAATAGTGGCAGGAACTCAAATATTTTCTTTGCTTGATGGATATTCAGCTTACAATCAAATCCTAGTCCAAGAATCTGACCAATTCAAAACGGCTTTCACTACCAAGTGAGGCAAGTATGCCTACAATAAAATGCCATTTGGATTGTCCAATGCTATGGCTACTTTCCAAAGAGCCATGGACATGGCATTTAAGATACTAGTCAAGGATATTATTTTGGTTTACCTTGATGATATAATTGTATACTCTAAACATGCAGAAGATCACATCACACATTTAAGGAAAGTTTTCCGAAGGTGTAGGGAATTTGGGGTTTCACTTAACCCCAAGAAATGTATTTTCACAGTGCAGGAGGGAAAATTATTAGGGCATGTTGTTTCGGTGGAAGGATTATCAATCAGTCCAGCCAGGTTTCATTCGATTATGTCCTTATCTCTCCCAAGTCACAGGAAGGGCCTCCATAGTTTTCTGGGACCCATAAATTTCGTGTGGAGATTCATCACTCAATTCGCGACATTGGCTAAACCACTGACAGCCATGCTGAAGAAAAACAAGCCATTCTCATTGACAAAGGAAGGACGAGAAATCTTTGAAGCCATCTAAACATCCATTTCTCAAGCTCCCACGCTTGTGAACCCTAGGTTTGACAAAGATTTTATCCTTTATGCTTTTTCAGGTCAAGAGAGCATTTCAAGGATCCTCACCCAACAGAACAACAACTTAATGGAGCAACCAATTGCTTTCTTTAGTCAATCCCTCAAATACTATGAGTTCAAATACTCATTCATTAAAAAGCAAGTCTTTGTGGTTCTTTAAGCTTTGAAGAAATTCAAGCACATATTGTCCAACAACAAGATTCACTTGATGGTGTCTCATCCAGGTGTCAAGGAGTTTTCGCTGAACAAAGAAATGAATGAAAAGCATGCTGGGTGGATCAAGAAGGTAGTGGAGTATGACGTGCACATAAAAATTCACTAAACTTGTTAGAGGTAAGGGTTTGTGTCAACAACTTGTTGTAGACATGGAATCAAAAGGTAATGAGGACATGACACTCCTAAATACTGATGAGGATGTTGATCAAACTAACTGGTTATCCAAAATGAAGAATTTCATCTTCTCGGGAGCATACCTGGCAAACATGGATAAAAACCAAAGAAAAACTTTCCATCTTCAATCTATCCCATATGTTTTGGTAGATAGCGTTCTCTTTTGAAAAGATTTGACCGGCGTTCTCCTTTAGTGCATAGGACCAGAACAGGTTAGTAAGATACTAGAAGAGTTTCATAATGGCCTATCTGGAGGAAATTATTCCACACAAACAACAACTACCAAGATCATTTGAGCTGGCTACTATTGGCCAGATTTATTCAAGGATGCCCATCTCTGGGTAAGGAAATCTAAGGAATGTGCCTTTTTCACAGGTAAGCAAAAGTTGACAGCTCTTCTGCTGCATCCAATTCAATTGGATCAACCCTTTGTTTAATGGGGGTTGGACTTCATCGGAATGATTAATCCTCCATCCAGTGACGGACATAAGTGGGTCCTTATGCAACAGAATATTTTACTCAATGGACAGAGGCAGTAGCTTTAAAAGAGAGCAATGAAAAGGTAGTTCTGGATTTTTTGAAGGGTATAATGACAAGGTTCAGTGGTGTTCCACTTACAGTCATTTCAAACAACGTGCTGGCTTTTCTTGGTATGAAATTGAGTGAATGGGCTATTAAAAATCGGGTATACCTCAAAAATTTGTCCAATTACTATGCGCAAGGAAATGGATTGGTTGATTCTAGCAACAAAAACCTTATAAGGATTATTAAGCACACAATGGAGGCTAACAAGAGGACTTGGCATACATAGCTTAAGACCGCCTTATGGGCAGACCATCACACCTAAAAGGGCCATCAGAAATTCTCCTTTCATTATTGTATATGGAATAGAGGCAAAACTCCCTCTCTCATTGGAGTTACCTTCTTTGGAGTTAGCTCATCAACTTGAAGTTATAGAGAGTGATCCTCTGACAGTAAGGTTTGCTGAACTCATGGAGTTAGAGGAAGTACGAGACAAGGATATGAAAACTTTGGAGTAGCATCAGGCTCAAGTTAAGAAATATTTTGACAAGAAGGCATCTGACAGGTGTTTTTAAGAGGGATATTTAGTTCTCAAATGGGACGAAGATAGGGCCAAACCGGGCAGGCATGCTAAATTTGACGCTCTCTGGAGTGGGTCATACATCATCACAAGTTACAAAGAGGTAAATTCATTTCGTCTATCTAGGCTCAATGGAGAAGAACTACCCATTCATGTGAATGGGATACATCTCAAAGCTTGTTTTTGAGAAGCGTTCCACCCCCTGTACAATTAAATTAGGTGTTTTCCTCCAAGTGCTTATGCACATTGTTGTGTGTTGTTGTTTTTCTTTCCTTGTTGCTGTGTTTTGTGTTGTTCTACACATTTTTTCATCATTGGAAGGTGTCAAGGAGAAGAAAGGTTCAAGGTTTCCATAAGAGTTTCAAAATCTAATTTATTCAAATTTTTACAGTGTTCCATGGATGTCAAGCATTCAACAGTTTCAGTATACTTCATTCTTAGCATTCCAGGGAGGTCCAGGATATCGGCACTGCTCAAGGAGATTTCGGGATGTGTCAAGGAAAATTATACTACTTTCAGGATTCCAACATAGACTCCATACCCAATGGATGACTTAAGGCTACTGGAATCATGCTTACTAGGCAATCATCCCCAAGAGGTCACCAAAAATGTTATTCAGTTTTGCACACATGGAAAAATTGGACAACGGGATCCTATTATACCTTTGAACCAAAGAGGGATTCACGGAAGAACTTGGAGGCCTACAAACCAAAATTTTGTGTTTTAGGAACATTCACAGTGTCACGTGAGAAGTGGGTCTGGTACAGATAATGCTTCATATCACGTGACACTGTACATTCACACGACAGTGTTTGTTCCTAAAAATTTTTCTTGTGAATGTACAATGTCGCGTGATATGAAACATTTTCTGTACCGGACCCACTTCTCACGCGACACTGTGAATGTTCCTAAAACACAAAATTTTGGTTTGTATGCCTCCAAGTTCTTCCGTGAATCCCTCTTTGGTTCAAAGGTATAATAGGACCCCGTTGTCCAATTTTGCCATGTGTGCAAAACTGGATAACATTTTTGGTGACCTCTCAGGGATGATTACCTGGTAAGCATGATTCCAGTAGCCTTAAGTCATCCATTGGGTATGGAGTTTGTGTTGGAATCCTGAAAGTAGTATAATTTTCTTTGACACATCCCAGAATCTCCTTGAGCATTACCGATATCCTGGACCTCCCTGGAATGCTAAGCATGAAGTATACTGAAACTATTGAATGCTTGACATCCATGGAACACTGTAAAAATTTGAATGAAGCAGATTTTGAAACTATTATGGAAACCTTGAACCTTTCTTCTCCTTGACACCTTCTAATGATGAAACAATGTGTAAAACAACACAAAACATAGTAATAAGGAAAGCAAAAAAACAACACACAACAATGTGCATAAACACTTGGAGGAAAACACCTAATTTAATTGTACTATGGGTGGAACGCTTCTCAAAAACAAGCTTTGAGATGTATCCCATTCACATGAATGGGTAGTTCTTCTCCATTGAGCCTAGATAGAAAAAATGAATTTACCTCTTTACAACTTGTGATGATGTATGGCCTACTCCAGAGAGTGTCAAATTTAGCATGCCTGCCTGGTTTGGCCCTATCTTCATCCCATTTGAGAACTAAATATCCCTCTTGAAAACACATGTCGAACTCCTTGTCAAAAGATTTCTTAACTTGAGCCTGATGCTACTCCAAAGTTTTCATAGCCTTGTCTCATACTTCCTCTAACTCCATGAGTTCATCAAACCTTACTGTCAGAGGATCACTCTCTATAACTTCAAGTTGATGAGCTAACTCCAAAGAAGGTAACTCCAATGAGAGCGGGAGTTTTGCCTCTATTCCATATACAAGAATGAAAGGAGAATTTATGATGGCCCTTTTAGGTGTGATCCGATCTACCCATAAGGTGCTCTTAAGCTGTGTATGCCAAGTCCTCTTGTTAGTCTCCATTGTGCGCTTAATAATCCTTATAAGCTTTTTGTTGCTAGACTCAACCAATCTGTTTCCTTGTGAATAGTAATTGGACGAATTTTTGAGGTATACCCGATTTTTAATAGCCCATTCACTCAATTTCATACCAAGAAAAGCCAACATGTTTTTTGAAATGACTGTAAGCGGAACACCACCGAACCTCATCATTATACCCTCCAAAAAATCTAGAACTGCCTTTTCATTGCTCTCTTTTAATGCTACCGCCTCTGTCCATCGAGTAAAATAGTCTGTTGCATAATGACCCACTTATGTCTGTCACTGGATGGAGGATTAATCATTTTGATGAAGTCCAACCCCCATTAAACAAAGGGTTGATCCACTTAAATTGGATGCAGCAGAAGAGCTGTCAACTTTTGCTTACCTGTGAAAAAGGCACATTCCTTACATTTCCTTACCCATAGATGGGCATCCTTGAATAAATCTGGCCAATAGTAGCTAGCTCGCATGATCTTGGTAGCTGTTGTTTGTACAGAATAATGTCCTCCAGATAGGCCATTATGAAACTCTTCTAGTATCTTACTGACTTGTTCTGGTCCTATGCACCGAAGGATAACGCCGTCCAAATATTTTCAAAAGAGAATGCCATCTACCAAAACATATGGGATAGATTGAAGACAGAAATTTCATCTTTGGTTTTTATCCATGTTTGTCGGGTATGCTCCCGAGAAGATGAAATTATTCATTTTGGATAACCAGTCAACTTGATTAACATCCTCATCATTATTTAGGAGTGTCACGTCCTCATTACCTTTTGATTCCATGTCTGCGGAAAGTTGCTGACACAAACCCTTACCTCTGACAAGTTTAGTGACTTTTATGTGCACGTCATACTCCATTACCTTCATGATCCACCCAACATGCTTTTCATTCCTTTATTCATTCAGCGAAAACTCCTTGACACCTGGATGAGACACCATCAGATGAATCTTGTTGTTGGACAATATGTGCTTGAAATTATTCAAAGCTTGAATAACTGCAAAGACTTGATTTTTTAATGAATGATTATTTGAACTCATAGTATTTGAGGGATTGACTGAAGAAAGTAATTTGTTGCTCCATCAAGTTTTTGTTCTATTGGGTGAGGATCCCTGAAATGCTCTCTTGACCTACAAAAGCATAAAGGATAAAATCTTTGTCAAACCTGGGGTTCACAAGCGTGGGAGCTTGAGAAATGGCTGTTTTAGATGGCTTCAAAGATTTCTCTTCCTTCCTTTGCCCATGAGAATAGCTTTTTTTTATTCAGACATGGCTGTCATTGGTTTAGCCAATGTCACGGAATTGAGGGATGAATCTCCGCACGAAATTTATGGTTCCCAGAACACTCTGGAGGCCCTTCCTCTGACTTGGGAGAGATAAGGACATAATTGAATTAATCTTGGCTAGACCGATTGATAATCATTCTGCACTGAAACAACATGCCCTAATAATTTTCCCTCCTGCACTGTGAAAATACATTTTTTGGGGTTAAGTGAAACCCCAAATTCCCTACACCTTTGGAAAACTTTCCTTAAATGCGTGATGTGATCTTCTGCATGTGTTAGAGTATACAATTATATCATCAAGGTAAACCAAAATAATATCGTTGATTATTATCTTAAATGCCATGTCCATGGCTCTCTGGAAAGTAGCCCTAGCATTGGACAATCTGAATGGCATTTTATTGTAGGCATACATGCCTCACTTAGTAGTGAAATCCGTTTTGAATTGGTCAGATTCTTGGACTAGGATTTGATTATAACCCAAATATCCATCGAGAAAAGAAAATATTTGAGCTCCTGCCATTATTTTAAAGGATCTATTCCATCGATGGAAGAGGATAATGGTCCTTTAATGATGCACAATTCAAATCCCTAAAATCCACGCATAACCAGATCTCTTCGTTCTTCTTCCTCACGGGCACCAAATTAGCTGACCCATGAGGAATGATTGATGGGAAAAATTATATATGCCTCGATGAGCTTGGTTAGCTCCTTTCTCATTAGTGGCTCAATTTTGGGATTAATTGGTCTTTGTTTCTGATGAATTGGCTTAGCATTAGGATCCAATTTGATGGTATGTTGTGCTAGACTTGGATCAAAACCATGTAGATATTTTTTATCTCCATGAAAAGATGTCATGATACTCTTGACAAAGTTTGATGAAAGCTTCTTTCTCCTCAGAAGTACACACTTTTCTGATCTTGAGAAACTTTGCATTTGATACTTCACTTCCTCACAATATTCTTCTTTGACCACCATGTTAGGGATTTGTCTTTTGGCTTGGTCATCTGAATTGATAATGGATTCCAAAGTGACTAAACCTTTTGGTAACTTGTTGATTTTCAATTGGATAATTTTCTCACCATATGAATCCTGTAACTTATCTTGATTTTTTGCAGCAAACTCTGCCTCTTCTTTTAGGAAGAGGACAATTTGGTTATCACTATCGAACACTTGCCAACTACTCACATTATCAGGGACTGCCGGTCAAACCACCATTTTAACAAATTACTGCCCTTCTTTCATGATATCAACTGGTATGTTGTATTGTGAACCAATTGTAGCAAGCCTATCCACATCTTGATTTTGACCTCTAGGAACTGCATGGATTTCAAAAGCTTCGAAATCTTCGATCAGGTTCTAGACTCGGTTCTTTTATGATCTTAAAAGTTCATTTTTGGATGCACTACATGCCGAAACTTGATGAACCAACTAACTCACTGTCTCCAAAAATAGTCAGGGCCTTGATTCCCTTCCTTTGGGCTAGCTTAATTCCTTGCACAAGAGCCTCGTATTCAGCAACATTGTTAGTGCAACTGAACTGCAACCGGAAAGATGAGAAGTACTTATCTCCCTATAGAGAAATTAACATAACACCAGCACTGGATCCATTCTTACTTCTTGAGCCATCGAAGAACAATTGCCACAGTCCTTTAGAATCACTTGGTGTTTTGACAAAGTATGGTATGATCGTATCTTCTTCATGGATACAGTAAGTACCTAATCATGTTTCTTCCAAGACCAACAATCCAGCTTCTTCTTCTGCCAATACATCAGCGTAGGGATCGTAATGATGATCTCTACTTACTTCATCTAGCAAAGTATCAAGGACTTCTTCAACAAGGGTGGTTGGTTCATGATCGGCATCTTCCTCTTTTGGATCACCGATGGTGTAATTTCCATTTATGGGACTAGCAGTGTAGGGTTCTACATGATTATGGTAGATTGGTTCTACCCTTATAGTTACTTTGGTTCCGTATCAAGTCCTGAGAATCATATGTGACCAATCGGCCAATAGGTAACCACCCATCTTGGCAGTGAAATCCTGTGATAGGTAGATGGCAAAGAGGGGAGGGAGATCAATGACCGATATGTCTTGGGTGAATGACAAACTTGGGCATGCATGAATGGTAAGTTGAAGTCCTTTGATCACCCCAATAGTCTTAACAATTTTTCCATCCATCTGAACAACCCCTCTTGCAACTGGGGCATATTGTATGCCTAGTACATCTGTAATTTGTTTAGGCATGATAGAGCTACTGGCACCAGAATCGATCATGCAATTATGTACCAGGTGATCGCCAATGATCAGGGAAATGTAGAATGGCAGTGGTTTATTTGTCATAGGAATAATTATCCCTTCTGGTTGACACAAACTTGTAGCAGTTTTCACTCCATGGCTTGGTGATCTGCTAGTTGTAGCAAAACTGTTCAGAGCTTCTCGCAATAGGTTTCTTTGGGAAGGGATCAAGAGTGTGTCCCACACGGTAACGCTCAGATTAGTTTTCTTCATTTTTTCTACTATGCTGAAGGGAATCTCTCCAACTTTGATGACACTTTTTTGGGCATTGGGGTCCTCCTTTGGAAAATGTTTGTTTGGGTACTGTGATGCCTGGAGAACCATCTTTCCCTGCGGCATGGCTAGCTGGTGTTTCTGGTGATTTCTTTCCCACATTTTTATCAACTGCCATTTGTAACCTAGGTTGAGAAGTGGATGCTAGATCAGCTTCGGGAGGTTGAGGCTCCATTTCTCTCTTTTTGGAATGAGTGTTTGCTGCCACTGATGAAGAATCTGTATTCAACCCACAAAAATCTTCTGCTTGACAGTTTAGCAAAGCGGATACTTCAGGTGCCTGCGGTTGATCTGCTGCTTCTTACGTGGATGATTTTTTTGTTAACTCTGAAGGGGTAGATACACTTTGAACCATAAGTTCCTGGATAAGAACCCCATTGGGACAAAGATTTTGATTGTGAGGTTGAGAGCAAGGATATCACCATTCGTAGTCTTGAACTAGATTATTTTGAATAGGTACTATAGCTCTAGATGAGCTAGCTGCAAGAGGGTCCCGAAAGTTCAAGGGCCTAAAATTTGTAACTTGACTTGTAGCTTGATTTTGAGGCTGATTGTTTCCTTGAAAAGGAGGACGGTTAGCCTGATACTGCTGATTTTGTGGCTGATATGGATGATTGTATTGAACTGTTGCCTTTTGAGTGACGAGCTCATTTCCAAAATTTTACAGTATTGACTTGACTTCAAATAGGTCATTTGAAGAGGCAGGGGAAGATTGAGATGGTTGCTTGGAGTCTACTGGAATAGGAGCAATGATAGGCTGATGATTCGTAAGATCTGGAGAAAAGGGCATTGGTGGTCATGGAGCTATCTTTCCAGCCTGAATCAAAGAATTCTCTACACTTATGGCAACTTCGTAAGCATCAAGAAGTGTAGTCCCTCCCATGGACTGGATCATAACTACTACATCACTATTCAAGGCTCAGAAATAGTACAAGAATGCATTATGTGTAGAAGGCTTTACAAGCGCCAAAATCCTATTCCAAGTCCTGTGGAATTGGAAGTTGAAATCACTCATATATTCTTGGGAAGCTCTCTTCATGGTAGTGAGTTGTTCTAAAAGTGATAGGTGATCACTTTTGTCTTCAAATTGTTTACATAGATTTTCTCCCAACTCATCCCAAGTGGTTATAGTGCCAACACCTAACCCATGAAACCATTGAAGTGATTTTCCCTTGAAAGAGGTAGCAAGAAGTCTAACTGCAACATTGTCTTCTGTGATATTATGTACTACGCAGATGCTGGCTACATCAAAGATATGCTCCACTGGAGTAACGTGAGTTTCCCCCGTGTAGAAGGGTAAATTTTTGAGTGCTGCAACAGGTATTGGGTCATGTTGAGCTAACATAAGAGGACTGCTTGTATTGAAAGGGGGAAAAACTTGGTTCCTCGCCATAGCAATGAAAGGTTGATTGTTCCTGGGTGGAGGAAATATTTTGTAAGGAGGATTTGAATGACCCCTACTAGATAAATCTGCAACTGGGGATGTGGAAATGTCTCTTCTTCTTCTCTTTCAAGGAGACAAGGAAAGTTTGATATGCTTATAATTTCCTTTCTTTGAAGAAGCTCTTGTCTGAATTCTTCGCATAAGTTACCGCATTGAGATTTGGAATCCAGAGATATAGAGTCACCAGATACTTTGACTTGTGTAAGTGAGAAGAGAAGTACCAACTCTATCCCACCGGGCATGCCAAAAATTGTTGTCGCCAAATCACTGCACCCTCCGAATGGCCAGGATGTGAATAGGAAGTTTAGGTGTGATTGGGACACATGGGATCACCTCTCAAGCTGTGGGACTTGGGCTCGAAGTGAACCTCTGGAGAAGGCCAGCTTCCTCTTCCTAAACTAAGTGTTGTACTACTCCTACTGTAATAAAAATGATTATCTAGTCCTATGCTAACATTTTCATGGGGTTTTAGGGAAAGAGATTTACAGAAATGAAATTATACCAAGGATGGTGATGCACCAAATAAAGGTTGTTTCTAGACTAAGGAAGGGTTAATTTGAAGAGGGTGTGTGCACCACAGGTCAACCTCACCTACTGTAACTTAGAGAGGGTACATGATACCACAAACTAAGAGACATGCAGTTCCCTTTGTTAAACTTTATCAGATAGAGAAATATACCAGTTTCCCAGTGAAGAAGGATGAACTCAAGAAGGGTGAATAGACACCAAAACTCAACTGCATGCAATACTCCACCACTCGATAAGCACATAACTCTAAGAACCTGCAATAGAAACTTAAACTTGCAAAGTGTACCTGCAAGTACGAGAAAGGCACAAAGAAGCATAGAAGGATGAAAGGACCAAGATTAGTCAAAAACACACACTTTTATTGCTTCAATAACATGCACAATGCATCATACATTCAGAAGAGGCAATAGTTGCCACTACAGTCTTGAAGAGGAAGCTTGAAAGTTCTCTCAACACACAAGAACAACTTGCAGAAGAGAGAGGACTCTTGAAAAACATACACTCGCCTAAGATATCTAAGTGTCCAACTTGTCTGAACTGTTGGAACCCTTTGAAATGAGCTTCCAACTTACATTTATAGAAGAATATGTGAGAAAGAAGAGGAAAGGTCATAGTTACATTCCTAAATTGAAGGCCCATGATGTATTTATCACAGTTAGTTGAATCACTTGAGAAGGTTCCATCATGGGTCATTAATTTCCTGATGACCTAGTCTTCTCAATTGATTAAAAGAATATTTGAATAAAATATTTAAATAATAATAATAAATATTATTATTAAAATATTTAAATAAAAATATTAAATTAATTAACATAATGTCGGGACCCCTTGTTGACCCGTTTGACTTGAAGAGGAGGGGGGTCCATGTGCATAGAGTTTACACATAGCCTAACTCGACGAGTTTTGAATCCTCTAACTCAGTGTTGCACTTGATTTTGAACCCCACACCAACTCTTTCCTTACCTTGACAATCGAGCTCTTTTGCATTGAGTCCTTCGAATGCTGAGCTATAAAACTTGATTCTTATCATTTCCCTTGGCTAACTCGAGACCATTTATGCATTCTGCATTGCCTTTAGTGAAACATATGTGAGCTTCCCCACAAATTCACCGAGCTCTTCATCCAAAAAATGATCTTACCTTTCCTAGGCTCAAACTCACCTCCGAGCCGAGTCCTTGTTCGAGCCTTAAACTTGACTAAGACACGATCTTGCAACGACCATATTCACCATTTTTCTCTCGTTGCGCTTTGATCAAGCCACTCGATATTACTCCACCCTAGCTCAGTAGAGTCTCCCATTTACTACTCATGTCATACTTCTCTGAGTTCTAATTCATGCCCAACCGAAACACCATCTCGCTCAATGCTGATTTCATTTCTAAGTATGAGCTCCTTTACCTTGAGCTATTGAGCACTCTCACTAGTATTGAAAACTGAACTCCATGTTTGACACATAGATTCACCACCAAGCCACCCTCCGTATTCTTCACCGAGTGCACAAGACATTCCACGAGCTGGGGAAGCTTGATCAAGACCTTACTTAATCAGTTCAGTGAGCCACCTTGGATCCCATTCGACATGCTCGGGAACCAACTCTACAACTCTTACTTTACCCATGTGAGTGTTAGCTCAGCTCAACCCAGGCTATTTCCTTATGTTCATGGTGGGTAGAACACCATTTTGAGGTGATAGTGTTTTACCATATGCACCTCTGCGAACACTGAATTTGGCCCAAACACCCCAATTAACACATTCATCCTTTATTTCCTCAAAATAGTATCTTGAGCTTAATTCAAACTCCTATGGCTTTTAACTGAGCTATTTCCCACGACTGAACTCAGTCACTAGATTGCTTCAATGCAGCTGCATTGCCCTTAACCCAAAGCACTCTGTGAGCTTGTGTTAGTGCCACATTCATGCGGTGAACATCAGCTACAAATCCAACCCCATGATTTGAAGCTCAGACATAAGACATAATGATTACATCATGCTCCTGGCCCTGAAAGGCATCTACCGTATTGATATATAAACCTTTTCCTTCATCAGTTTTGAGGACAACATCAAACTCTCGGTGCAAACATTTCAGCTGTAGCTTGTAAGGTGTGATAATTCCAACAGAAACCTTTATGCTTGCCAACTTAGTGACTCATTGAAGATGCTCATATAATTGCAAAGAAAATTGTGCTTCATGAATATTCTGATACGAAATAGATCCACCTCTATGAGATTCACTTCCATGAGTTACATCGTAAAACAAATAAGGTCTCAATAGAGAATATTTGTAATAAATTTCATCAGGTCTCATGGTAACACTCTCACTGTCACTTAATCGATTTTGATAAAAATATCTTGAAGGAAAATCCCAAATTTGAGGATGTATTCGATACTGAATAGATAACAACATAGTTGGACAACCTGGTTGTTGGAAGCACTAAAAAAGGCTTCTACTATACTACAACATGCCTGATGCGTGGTGCATGGGAGCTTGTCACCTATCCCTTCCATCTAGTTCAAATTTATCATGCCAAACACCGTCAAGTTCAAATAGATCGGCCTTTCTTTCCTCACATCCTTTGATCTCCATGCACTGGTTAATGTCAACTCAGGCCTCAACTCGGTCTTGATTCCCATTTGACGAACACTTGTTATTCATTTTACCAATATCCTTTCAATGTTTGGTGTTCCTCACTTTTCGATGCATTCAAGGTCCATGCACCGGTCCACTCAACATTTGACTTGTTCTTCCAACTTGGCGTCATTCCTTATTCACATGTTTATATGGTGATTCACTTGTCATAACTCGGTCATCAACTTCCTCCTCCAAATTCACCAATGTGCTATGATCCTCCCATTTACACGGCCCGTGTGGAAGTCTCATGTTGGTTTTCCATCCTAATATTTCTGATTGACCATGCTTGCCTGAATCTCCCCTACGCGGAGTTAACAACTTGGCCTGCCATCTCCAATTTCTCGAACTCGGCATACTAGCTCTAAATCCCCACGTAACAGCTAGGGCACATTAATCCATGGGGCCCAACCTTAGCTTCACCGCATAAACTTGGCAAGTACGTTCCTTATCTCCATAATTCCCACTAGCGCGCGGGATCACCATGATTTTTTTCTCCTGCTGAGTCGAGTTTGTTAATTCGGATACACTCCAAATTTGCATTTTAAATGCATCAGCTCTATTGTCGAGTTGTTCCCTCCAACGAACATTCTAACTGAAATGCATTTGGTTATGAATGGAGGGGATCCAGGCCTCATCTCCCTTTTACCATCTGGTTTTTCAATCATTCCAGAAGGACCCCAATGCAAGGGACCTCTTGCAGTATCTAAATCTGGAAGGAGCCTAAGCAGTTTGCAAGTAGGAGGATCTCTCTTGATGGTTGTGTTCCAAATACTGGTCAACCGTCTTCCTAATTCTAAGCTAACAATGGAGTCTTTGGAGACTATAAACAATCTGATAACTAGCACAGTGAGGAAGATAAAGGGAGCTTTGAGTGTAGAACTAAAATTCTCCTAGGAAAGTGCCATGAGGAAGTAATTGGATATATGTAGCAGCTACAGGGTAGAGAAGTAAACTTATCTCAGAAAATTAGTGGCCTCCAGATAGTCATTCATGTCGGGATAGCCACTGTGGAATGGATAGATGGATATGTGGTAGAGAAATACTAAAATATGGATGAGTATGGACAAATGAATTATCAAGGAAATCTAAAGTTCTTTATGGGAACCAAAGGAATCTACTCATCTAGGGAAATAAGAGCCTCTCTAACCTAAACGGGTGTGATGGAACGGTCAAAAAGGATACACACACATAAGATTCTATCAATGACTATGTGTAAAACTCTCTCAACTATTTTTCCTATGCATGGAAATTTCCCTTTGTTTTACTCATAGAAATTTCCAGACAAGGTCATGGAAATGCTAGAGGAAACATATGGATAATACAAATGAGTTGACTAGTTTCATCTCGGATGATTATGCCAAAGTTTTTAGACTTTGTTAGCTTCTTCATTGAGGAAGTTTAACTCTGCGATGATGGCAGGTGGAACTGGTGTAGATAAAAAAACATAAATCCAAAGACCCATGTCAATGTTTATCTCTAGATAAGTTGCATTTGGCTATGGGACTCTAGGGTCATACACTTCATCTCTGTGCTACCTTTTACCTTGAATTGTCATGTGAATGATCAAGGAAATCTATGTCCATCCTGATTTCCTCAATGCTCAAAAGCCTTACCATCCTCAATGTTCAAATCCCTCAATTGTTTAGTGCTAATAGGTAATTCTGACGTAGTTTAGAGGATGTGAATTCAAAGGCATTGGTCGATATCTGACAAGGTTTTATGTAGGTCTAGTTGTTGCACTATAGGTTTAAAAACATAATCTCTGGGTTCTCTAGGACCCAAAATTGTCATACAAATGGGCTCTAATTGAACTAATGCAAGAAATAAAACTAATTAAATAAATGAAATCGAATCTATGTTTTTGTGCTTTTTCAATTATATAGAAGAAATACAACGATAAACAATAATCTAATTAAATTAAACTAATGTTTTTGGATTTTATACTTTCTAGAAAACAACAAAGGAAATAGAAAAAATGAAGAAATGCGATTACCTCTACAATATAGTTAACAAAACGTAAAAAAATAAATAATCCGATGTGACTATCTATATGTGAAAAATGGATCTAAACTATCCTAACTAAACAAAGATTTTCTAAATTTTGATTGTGGATTTAGATCCTCTATTCCACCTCAGAGACATAGGAAGAAGTAAAAGATCCTCATAAGCACTTATTTCCCTGTAAATTACCTGGTAGAAGTAATCAAGGATTTAAATGGAGATTACAGATTGAAATAGGATTGTAATTATTTTAAACTAAAGTAGGAGTATTCCTCTATAAAAATTTCCCTTGCAAACCCATAGGGATAGCCATGGAAACAATCTTTCACCAAAATATTTTCCGAAGAAATAAAAGCTACAACAATGATCTATCTATTTGCAACAATTGAAATGGAAATGATTTACTACTCTAGTAAATAATGTTCACACAGATTTAAAATAAATAATTAAAGAAATAAGGAAATCCAATTGTAACTCCAACATGGAATTTGCAGTGTTGAGGCAAAGTGAGTTGTATTTTACTGTTTTGTCCCCTCTATTATATTTTTCAATCTTCAATGTTCACGTGAGTCCAAGAAGCTAGGAATGTAGAAGAAGTAAAGAAGAAGGCATTTGAGAAATGGATGCTTGCAAGTGGTCTAGTAGCAATGCAGGTAGAACAAGTACAACACAAGAGAAGAATGTTTGGTTGTGTAGTCTCTAACAATATTTTAACAACATAACAATACAAATCACAGCAAAATTCTCTAGCCATTGATTCAGGAAGAAGCTTGGATTTTATACAACATAGGATGGGAAATGGTCTAAGTCATTTTTCAGCCATAAGATGCCACATCACTTCTAGGAGGGGGAGTTAACTCTCAATTACCAATAAAAAAGGAAGAGAAAGTAGGTACATATCGAATAAGCCTAAGAATAGATAATTTGACTAAGAAACATGTGAAAAAGTTGAGTTGGAAGAAAGAACACGCATCCAGATCATGCCTGGGAAGTTTTAGTTGACAACAAACAAAACTATTGGTCTGCATAGATTGGCAGTTGCACAACCATCGGGGTAGTTGTGCAATCACCAGTGAGGACATACAGGTGATTCTGCAACCGCCACGGTGTTTTCATGACTTAAAGTCACATGCCAAGGTAAAACACTGCTGAAAGATAGTGAAAGGCATTAAAATCATGGGAATGGCTAAGTAAAGTATTTCAAGATACAAATATAAGTTGCAAAGAGGGAAAGGGGCTTGAAAACCTTTGGAAAATATATGAATCATCATTGGGGACTCTTGAACTATTTCCAATAATATAGCTCATGCAAATTTTGGTGCGTACATACTACCCCCTCAGAGAAGTATTTTAGCCATGAAGAGGCATAAAATGTAGAATCCAAGTATAGAGTTCCCAAAATGGGGAGTTATAAGTTATACTTGACACTCCCATGTGCCAAAGTGCTGCCAATCCAAGCTCCAACTACCTACAAGAAAAAACGTGAATCAAGTGCAGATATATGTGAAATCGACAAAACATATTGAAAAAAAAATGATAAGAGGACTTACCATATCTACGGGGGTATAAATATACATGTGCTAGCACTCTAGCCATGTAAAACAAGTACACTCAAAACAAAGTTAAAACATGCTATATATAACTAAAATTATTTTTTATAGAAATCATTTGCACTCACCCACTTAGAAATTTTTGATCTCTGGACCACTTGTGAAGGTTTCACGCGAGAGTACAGTCTATTCGAAGATCATTCTGATGTGATGACAGTGCCACTAGTGGTAGGAGTAGTGGCTCAGATATAGGTGAGTTATTTTCATTTATTCATTTTAAACCTAAAATGTGAAAAATTGAAAAATATCTACCTAGGGGGGTTGATTTTTGTTAATTTCTCAACTAAAATGTTCTCTAGGGGGCACCTAGGAATATGTGTCTTTTATTTCATAGAAAATGATGTGTTTTTGTCCTTTTTAGATTTTTAGGTATTAGGGTATGGCCTGCTTGTTTTGGATGGAACTACCAGTCTATACAGGTGGCGGTTATGCAACCGCCACTTTGCACAGAGGGGAAGTTGTGTAACCATTGAGGAAAAGGATAAAATGACTAAGTGAAATGAATTGTTTTGGGTTTTATGTTGTCATCTGATATTTTTGATGAGCTTATTATGCATGATGTGTTTCTAAATTTCTCTTTTTTGGTGTTTTGGTGAATGCATGCCCCGTATATCAGATGGAGCAGGGCTAGGGAGTGTGATTGGATCCTTGATATCTTAGCTGGTCTTTCTTAGGAAGAGAGAGACACCCTACACAAAGATGGGATGTGGAGGATATCTCAGACAACGATACTTGCACCTGCTATCTATTTGTTAGTTGATTTATTTAGTTGTGTTTCATAATGGAACACCTTCCATCTACTTGGGGTTAGGGAGAGTGGATTATAACTCTAGAGGAAACTTACAAGATTTTGGGGATCCCTATTACAAGTAGGAGATTGATATTATCTAGTGTTGCCTCTACAGTTCAGTAACATCAATGGGCTTCATACAAGGGGGATCCTTTAGCATGTCATACTAGTGCCAAGCATGACATGAGACTATTGTCAGTTTCCTCCACTCCTATCCCCACCTTGTGCAAGGCCATCATTTACATCTTGGCTTCCCGCTTGGTAGGGGACAAGGGCAGGGAAAAATTCTCTATTGTTGGGCTCCGATCATAAAGAGTATAAAGGAGGATGGGAAAATTTACACGTGGGTATGTATATACTGGGGACCACACCATGATTTGTACAGGGTTTTTAGAATAGGAGGAAGATCACTTACCCATCCTTCACTTGTTATGGGATGGGTATATGAGAGAATGATCCCCTACTAGAGGGGTGTTTGTATTGGATATTTTAATCCAATTTTTTTACCTAGAAAAATTGGATGACTGATAAGCTTGTATTGAGGGGCCCACTATACAACATTAATGGGAGATTCAATGCTCATGCATTTTTCCCTATGCTAGGGAGATCCGTTAATTAGAAGGGCTCGAGAAAGGTAAAAATTTTGCATTGGGGTTCCAATGGAGTGGTCGAACTCATGACTGAGTGAAAACATTTCCCACCGAGCTGCCTTCACAGGGAATGAGCTATTTCGTGGGTGACATCAAGCTAAGTGAGAAATGTTTTGGAACCAAACTCCTAAAGGATCCATCAAGCCATGCAATATGAGAACCAAGCTCTTCACATGTTGTTGATTTAACCTATTTGACCCATGCAGCGAGCTATGTTGTGTAACCGAGTTGCTATGTAGAGGAGATGAGTTCTAAATGCACGGTAAAGTTTTACCATGGCTTGCCGAGCCATCAAATGAGTTAAAGGCTTTTGCAAAAAAATCAAACAAGAGAGGCCCGAGTGGCCCAAAGGACACACGAGCTTAAGAAGACTGATATGGCCGTAGGGAAATACTTGTGCAGAAAAAGTGGAGTTGGAAGGCCCAAGTCACACTTGGGCTGTTCATGTGTACAAAATGTAAAATACCCAAAAGTGCAATGCGGAAAAGGTGGGGCTCAATGACCCTCATAGCCTGGTCAACGTAGTACAGAAAGGCTATGCAGGTGTGAAGGAGGTTGGGGTCCCATGTTGAGGGAAAGGTGGATTGGAACATATCGAGTGGCCTGGGGAACGTGAGTGTAGCCTGAACCTGAAATCACCGAAACCACAAGACTCATAGCAATTTTGATATGTCGGGATTCAATGTCCCACCTGACCCGGTCAACAACAGACACACAAGGATAAAACAGCCTGAATCAGGTGACACGGAGAAAGGAGGCCTAAAAGGTCTAAGTACCATGGGGACGTGAGCTCCACACAAACCTGAAATCACCAAATATCAAAGTAAAAAGTTGTAAAAGCCAATGTATTGTAGATTGTGAAAACCCATATGGGACATCCCAACCCTAATCTTAAAATAGTCATAACTTTTGATCCAAAGCACCGATTTTTAGAAAATTGGACTTTTTGGGAAGGGTAGGAGTATGAGAAGAATGAAACATAAACAAATCCAGAAAAATAAATGATCAGTCTCATAAAGTACAAGAAATTCATGACAAACCCAAAATAGCTCTTCACACTCAGAGGACCATAAATTTTGAAATTCTCAACTGATTTTTAGGAAATTGGTCTCATTAGAATAATGACTTCAAGCCCAACATACAACAATCAATAAATCCAAAAATTGAATAAGACATGATGGTGATTCTTAGGGAAAATGAGCCCAGTTCTATTCAATGATTTTATTAGTGGTTGGAGAGGCATTTAATGAGCATGGGCTGCCACTCCTTCTCTGCTGTAGGTTATGGGACACCTTGAGATTTCATTTGTAGGCCCAAAATCACCAACCAAAATTATTATTATCACTTGCAATTGGTTGAAAATTTGATTTTTGGACTTACATCCCCCCCCCTCTCTCTCTCTCTCTCTCTTCCAAATCTCTATAAATTATAATATTGGGCTCATTGTAAAAGGGGGGATAGTTTGAGTAGCAAAACTCTGTCATTTTGGTTTTGTGAAGTCAATGTACTACAGGCCCTTGTAGTGGACTCCTTGCATGGTGATCCAAACATTTACTTTGTAATAGATTGAACTATGCATATCAATGAAGCAATAGATTCAAGTTTGTGGATGTATCTTCCCTTTCTGAGTTTCTTGCATTCTTCTTGCCACTTCAACCTCATTGCAAATATATTGTGTCTATTTTATGCTCTTGTAGGGATTCATTATCATTGCGTGTGTATGAAATATTATTGTGAATGAAATTGCTAGACTACGAAGAATTATAAGCACCCTCTCTAGTATTTACTTTCCTTCCATTTTTCAAACTTTGGAAAGCTATTCTCATACCCTCCTTTTCTCATGTATCACTGCTTTAGTGTAGGCTTTGTTTTCATGCACTCTCTCTCCCTAGTCCTTTGGAAAGTTAGATTAGGATAAGATAGTTTTCCCTGCATTAGGAGTAGATTGTGGTAGGTAGTTTAGGAGCAAGAACCATGTTTCTTTGGAGGTCTATCTCAAGTAGCAAGTCCCACACTTAGAGATAGTACCCATGTTATCCAGCCACACCATGATCTCAAATGCACACACTTGTGCAAATATGAGGGTATCATGATTCGGTGATAACAAAGACTCTTGGGCTATTAGATCCTCGAGATGGACAATTATGACCCCGTAGAAGGGGTGTTATCATCTGATCAATATGCTTACAAAATATGACATGGGGACTTGTCTGTATTAGGATATGGCTAGACTATGGGGGGAGGATGTGGTTATTATGGCCATATACTCTACTATTACACAGTTAGTGGACAGGACTAACATGGTTAAGGTCCATCTAGTTTCTAGGGTTCTCCAACAGTTTGGATTACCTTACATTGATCACCTTCCAATAGTTTCTTTTATTTATCGTGGGACTCGGGAGGCTATAGCTAGCCCTAAGGGCTGACTCAATTTGTTTACTACTATTCTTGGGATCTTAATTGGCACTATGCATGTTGTTCTAGACCCAGCTAGACCCAAGGTTATTATGAAGGTTAAGGCTAGACCCGTATATGGAAGGGATGAGGATGCCGAGGCGGGGATTGAGATTGAGGGGGAGGCCTAGGATGAGGGTCATGAGGTGGGACATGAGGACAGTTGTGAGGAGTATACTGAATGGGGATCTAGTGGGGAGGCTTCCATAGCAGTGAGGGTGGAGGATGAGGTTGAGGATGAGACTATTAATTTTAAAGAACCTCTCCTAACTGTCACAGGGAGAGATGAGGATTCATTTTTTGGGTGGTAGGTGGCTTCAGAGGAGATAATAGCTTAATAGGTGCCTATAGTGGCACCACCATCAAAACCAACAGATCTTTCATGACGGCATGGAGATCTGAGTAAGTTAACACTCTTCTCTTGATTTTTCTACTTAGACTAGAAATGTTAGATAATTATGCATTGTACATACACATTTTTTTGTTTTTCTAGATTTTTCTAATCTCACCATTGTTTCTTTCGTTTTGCATCCACCGTTGCGGTTGACAAGACCTTATTTGTGACATCCTTATTGAAACTTTTGTGTATCCCATGGGCATGACACTAGAGTCGTTACTTGTGGACTCAGGGAATCCAAGATGGGTGGGGGCGACACATCGATGTATTTTCCCCAGCATGGATTGTATCAGGATAGGTTATTAAGATGAGGACTGATCTTGTTGGATATAAGATTTCCAAGAGGAGGGAGTAGTGAGAGAACTCTTGTAGTGAGGCCTCCATCGATAGATCACCTAGTTCATCATCTCATGGTCACTCTCATAGATCTGGGCATGGAGGCTCTCACTCCCATTATAGGAGCCACAACAAGATCCCTAGCCACACACCATCTTCTGGATTCCATAGAGAGGGATAGGCCATATGCCTTATTGTTTTGTTGTCATTTTAAGGGACATATATATCAATTTTTAAGAGATTATTTACTCATTACGAGGATTTTGACCACACCTAGAGTGTGACAACAATGTATACAAAATTTTACCATTATGTATTTATATACATATGGTTTTTTTAGCTCGGATATCTTATGCAAGATTTATCTCATTGATGGTTTTCTTCACTTGTGTACTGTTAGATGTTCAAAATTTCTGATGTTTTATATGTTCTTTTGGATACATGATATGGATGATGATGGTTAGCAAAATGATTTATTTTGTTGTTTTTCTTTACATGATGATTATGCAAATACAATGTAACCTCAAACTCTAGTTTTCAAATAATATTTAATACTTCTTATTTTGTAGGCAAAATGTGATGAATGTGATAAAATAAGGGAATGAACCCACTCCTCTTCTAACTCCACACAACTAGTAAGATGTGAGGGCTCAACACCAAGAGCTAGAAGGGACATGAGTTATATGATCTTGATGAATGGAAATTGATGCAAGGAAGAGAAGATCTTGACAAAAATCCAATTAGGAACCTACAACCTAACTCTGCACACAATTTACTACATAGTCTAGAATGTGATTTGATTGCAAGCTTATCTAGACTTAGATTCATAGATGGCCTCTTCATTGACAAAAGCTTGTTTTAACGTTTTAATCCATCCTTGAACATATACATCTAATTCAATTTCTTAGGATTTTAAGTTTCAAAGCACCTTTTATTTGATAAATTTCATATACCTTACTGATTTATTATGAAAATACCCCCTACACATTTCCCCATGCTACCAGTAAGAAGCATGGGATCATCACCAAGGACAAGATATAGGTGAGTAAGGGAATTTCCCTACTTTCCTAACCTCATGCTACTAGTAAGAAGTGTGGGATCATCACTGAAGATAAGTGGGGCAAGGAAGTGTAGTTTTATTTGTAAATAAAATATTTTCACATTTATTGACGAACTTATATTGTTATTATTATTTATTTTAACTTTGAATTATTATTTTGGGAGGGATAACTTGCCCCTAGCCTCAACCCCATGCAACCAACAAGATACGAGGGCTTATCATCAAAGGCGTAGGTAGGTGGACAAGTGATTCTGGTAAAGTGTTTAGAGTGATTTAGTTACCAAAGAGGTTTCTTGGGAAAAATGTGACATAAAGAAGCTTCTAATATAGACTATGGGTAAAGACACCTATGCTAGAAAAAAGCTATGGGCAGAACCAAGTATGTAGGCCTTGGTAGAATCAATGTCAAAATTTTGTCTTAACTTGCTGAGATGAAGAAATGATTAGAATTGTTGATGATAATATGGTGGATATTTGAAGAAGCATGATCAAATGATTTTTCCAATTTTTAGAAGTTTTGGAAGTTTTTTGAAATACAAGTTTCTTGACTATAATTTTATAATATCACTTGGTAGAAGAAGTGTAGTATGAATGCAATAATGCCACATATGGATATACAGATGGATCATGCGTAGTAACATTTCAAGTGAAGCAAATTGACAGATTAACCAAATTCTTCACCCTCAAATGTACACAGGTGATATGCCCCATTCTTGTCCAACTGCATCCGCATGCTCAGGAACATTGACTGCCTCTGCTTGGATATGTGAAGGGCAAGGGCCCGATGCAAGGGTAGACTGAGGTGCAAAAGAGAGACTAGATTTTAATTGTTTTGGCCTAGACCCTTCGCCACTAGCTTATCCCTTGACCCTCCGCTTTGGTCTAAAGAAGACTTGGTGTGAACACAACAGATGAATCAATCCTGGGTGTTTAATCATAGACTTGCCTCCACTGGACCGGTGCTTCTGGAAAAGTTTAATGATGGAGTCTGCGAGGTATTCTGGCAGCTTTACCTGAAGGGCCTGGTTGACATGTCCCTTTTTAAGGTGGATGAACATTTTAAGTGCATCACCCCCTAGAATAGAGGCCTGACCATCGCATATGAAATACCGGTTGACCCATTTTGCAATCTCGCTCCAGATTCTAGCTAAACTTGTCTACTAACACCCTTCTGAACACCCAATGGAGTCAGGATGACCTCTAGGAGTGCCTCTCCTTCGTCGTGAAACTGAGCAATCATACTTT
Organism: Taxus chinensis; assembly: GCA_019776745.2. Lineage (NCBI taxonomy): Eukaryota > Viridiplantae > Streptophyta > Pinopsida > Cupressales > Taxaceae > Taxus > Taxus chinensis. The sequence continues at coordinate 712,145,341 of CM034146.1, read as the reverse complement.
GCAAAGGGGCATTTGCCATAACCTTTAAACCAAAGTTTGGTAGGCCAGATAGGCCAGAAATGACCTGACTGGTAATTTCAACTCATCTTCCACCAACTTGTGAATAGGTGAACTCAAAATTGTTCAAGAATTCTTCCATAATGCCCTCATCGAAACCTTCAAATTGCTGAATGAAATCCAGCCATCCAAAATCATGAAATACCTGTGAAAGGGCGGCATTCTGGAGTAAGGTATTTGGTGAAGCAGGTTCTAATGTCTTTCACGGTCCCATGTTGAAGCCAAAGGTGAGTAACACTTGGTAGCAGGAAAAAACCAGAGCAAAGCATCTCTTCCACTTCCCGTCTAGTGATTGATAAAACCAGTTGTGCTTGATGTGCATACAAAAATGGTAAGAAGTAGTTGTAGAAGCATTAAATTTCAAATTGCACCATATTCCTTGGGTGGTGCAACATCAAGCAAAGGTGATGGAGAAAAAATAGTGAATGAGACCGGCCACCCGTGTGAGTTTAAAATTTTTGCAGTGGCACATATCCCATGGCTGAGGAGCGAGCGCCACCTGTCCTGACTTTGGAGAGTGCGACACATTAAGGTATGCGGTGATTATTAGCCATTACTCCTTTTATGCCATCATTCATAGAGCTAGATTTGGAAAGAGATCTAGAATGACCATAGTAATCATTTCATGATGGTGTAATGATGACAAATGCATACATGGGGAAATGTTTTGCATAGAAATATTGTTAGCAAGTTTAAAATGCACTTACCCATGCTACATTTAGTCGACCAATATCCGTAGACTCCTATGCCCTGCAGTTTGAGATGAAACGTGATTAGCGGCAGTAGAAATAATGAAAATTATTTCATTTATTGGAAATAACAATAAGAAACACTACTAAGGGAAGAAGATCGAATGAAGGAATATCTTCCTTTATTAAATTTGCAAGAGATTGATTACTCCATGCTTGAGAGGCAAAGAGCCTCCTCAGCATGCATGCCTATTCGTAACAGAATGTCATCGGTGAAAGTCTTCTTATCCAATGGTTGGTGATGAACTCAGAGCCTATGCCCATTCACCATAAGAGTCTGTTTGTCTCCATCAATTGGTATCAATCAAACAAAGCCATTATCGAACACTTGATTTACCTGATAGGGACCTAACCAATGTGTATACAACTTGCCTTTAAATGACTTATAGCAGGAATCAAAGAGTAAAACCCATTGTCCCTCATAAAATGTCCTTTTTTTGATGTGAGCATCATGCCAAATTTTCTGCTGATGTTGTAGAATTTTTGTTTGTTGCTCTGCCTCCATCCACATTTCATCTAATTCATTCAGCTACAACACTCGTTCACACTGTGCTTCATCCAAATCGATCCCAACTTCCAACGTTATTTGCTAGGTGCACAATTCGAACTCAATAGGTAACAGTGGCTTCTTCCCAAAGGCCATCTCATAAGGAGAAAAACCAGTAGTTATCTTCTAGGTCATGTTGTAGGCCCAGATGACCTCAGGAAGATTTGGTACCCAATTCTTTCTATCGACATTGACCACCTTAGAATATTCTCGAGTTCTCTCGATTGGTTACCTCCACTTGCCCATTAGATTAGGGTTGATATGGTGACAATTTTTGGTGCCTGATTTTGTAGATTTCCAAGAAAGCTTCAATCTTATTTGAAACAAATTAAGGACCTTGATTAGATACAATGGCCGTTGGTGCTCCAAATCGCAGCAATATCCGATTGTAGAGAAAATCAGCAACAACATCTTCATTGGCAAATGTCAATGCTTGAACTTCATCCCATTTGGTTACATAATTAGTGCATACCAAGAGATACTCCTTCCCGAAAGATTGAGGATCAAATGGTCCAAAAAAATCAACACCCCATTTCTCAAATGGTCCTAGAATAAGCTGAGGATTCAGAGGCATTTCCATAGAAAGTGTAGGTTTTCCCATTCGTTGGCATGCATCACACAGCCACACATACTTTTTGATAGTATTATGGAGGGAAGGCCAATAGTACCCTACTCCAAGGATTTTATGAATTGTTCATGTCATTGAATAATGTCCACCTCCTGGCTCATCATGACACACTTGCAGTATGTCATGTACCTCATCCTCTCAAACACACCTACGAAGAACCATGTCAAGACAACATTTAAATAAGAATCTATTACAACCATTTATATGTTTCACTATTTCTAACTAATCACCTTCTTTCCTTATGAGTAAATTAGGCACATAACTTCCCTGTTGTTAAATAATTCACGAGATCAGTGAACCAAGGAGTCTTAGTCGAGATAGCAAACAAGTGTTCAACGGGAAATTGGTCTTGGACTGCTTCGTCATCACCTGAAACATTTATTCTAGAAAGAAATTAAAAAACAACGTTAGATTTCTTAGGCTTATCTATGATAGTGAGATTGAATTCTTGCATCAAGAGTAACCAACGAATAAGCCTTCCGCCAACCACTGGTTTGTTCATCAAATATCGAATGGCAGAGTGGTCAGTGTAAACAATTTTTTTATCTCCAGTGATGTAATGACTAAATTTATTCAAAGCATAGACAACAGCCAAAAAATATTTTTCCGTAGTAGTGTAATTATTTTCTGTAGGAGTCAGATTTTTGCTGATAAAATAAATTGCATACATATGATCTTCTAAGTCTTTTTGGCCAAGGAAAATGCCCATGGCTATATTAGAAGCATCAGTGTGGATATGGAAAGGTTGTCACCAGTCAGGGCCACATAAAATAGGGGTTTTTGTTAGCTTTTCTTTGATAGAATCAAATGCCTATTGACACTGAGGAGACCATTCAAAAACACAATCTTTGGTTAGCAGTGAAAACACTGGGGTAACAATTATGCTAAAATATTTTATGAATCAGTGGTAATAACCTACATGGCCAAGGAAACTTTTGATGTCAGTATGATTAGCTGGTGTAGGTAATTGGGTGTTGACTGATATCTTTTTGGGACCCACTTGCATACTTTGGGCTGAAACATGGTGACCTAAGACAATTCCTTGATCAACCATCATTAGACATTTTTCATGACTCAGAGATAGTTGGTGTTGTTCACATCGACTAAGTACTTTCTTAAGATTATTCAAAGATTCTTCAAAAGTGGATCCATGGATAGTGAAATCATCCATTTAAACCTCAACATAGTCGTTAGCAAGATCTGTAAAAATGGCCAAGATTACCCACCTGAAACGTAGCAGGGGCATTACAAAGCCCAAAAGGTAAGTCTCTGTAAGCCGAATGTACCCAAAGGGCACGTAAAAGTAGTGTTATCATGATCAGCACGGGCAATACTAATTTGATTATACCCACTAAACCCATCCAAGAAAGAAAAATATTTATTACCAGCCAAATTGTCCAGGACTTGGTCAATAAAAGGCAGGGGAAGATAATTCTTCTTGGTGGCTTTGTTAAGTTCCCTGTAATCAACACATATTCACCACTTACCATTCTTCTTGGGAATAATAACTAATGGGGAAACCCACTGACTATCAGATATAGGATAGATGAAACCGACCTTTAGGAGTTTTTCAATATCAATTTTGACCATGTCTCTCAATGTTGGATTGATTCTTTGTTGCGGCTGCCTTATAGGTTTGACGTCATCAGTGTAAATATGATGTATATAGATGCTAGGATGACTTCCTTTCATATTCGTGTAATCCCAAGAAAAAGCATGGGAATGTTTCTTTAGAATCTAAAGCACCCTAGCTTCTTGATTGACCTCCAAGTCACACCCTATAGTTAGCTCTTTACCCATACTGACAAGCACCTGTTTGGTATCATTCGCAAAAGCAAGCTCTGTACTAGCTATAAAAGAATTCAATGGGAAAACATGGGGCTGAAGCATGTGCAGGATGGATATGTTGTCAAAATATAGAACCTTGGTTAAAGGACAATACAAATCAGGAACTAAATGTATGGAATTATAAGCATAGATTTTCCTACCAGACTCAGCAGAGGTAATGTCTACCAAAGAAATAATAGAAGAGATGTCTAATGCTGGTATTCTGGATTTCGTAGTAGTAGCACTAATTTCCGTAGTTATACAGTCCTTATAATCAGTCATTGTATATGACTCCACAGCTTCCGCCATATGATTGTATACTGTAATAGTGGCCAGAAAAGAAGAACTCAAAGAGTTAGCATCCAAAAAATCCACCCATACCTGGTCACAATTGTTCGTATAAGGTTGGGCAGGAGGATATAATGAAATGTTTTTGGATTTCTACCCATTTAGAATTGTCATGTTGCCTGACCTACAATCAATGTAAGCAGCAACCGTAGCCAACCAAGGTCTTCCCAAGATGACTGGATATCCCAACTTCTGAGCTTTAGGCTGTAAAACCATGAAATCAACTGGGTACTCCCATGATTCAACAGTGACCATTATATCTTCAACCACAGCATCAGGTACAACAATGTATTGATCTGCTAACTGCAGAATAGTGTTGGTTGGTTAAAGTCCTGTTAAGGATAGCAGGTTAAACATTTTTGTTGTGATGACATTAATAGCAGCACCAAGATCCACCAAAACATTAGATATTGACTGGTTGTTTATACAAATAGTAATGTCAGGACTCCGAGGATCCCCATATTTTGGTGAGATAAGGGTGCCAACAACTAAATCAGCCAAATTCCCTTTGACTCTGATAGTCTCTGGGTATTTCTTTTTCCTTCTTGGTGTCTTTATACACTCATTTCTAATGGTTTGGTTTATTTCAGGGATGTCCCTTATTACACGTAGAAGTGGAACCTCAATATGTACTTTTTTCAATTCCTGAACTAGTTTTGTTTCATCAACAATTCGAGTGTCCTGTAATCGCTCAGGATAATGGGTTGTAGTCTGTTTTGGTATTTGATCATCCTGTTTATCTGGCATTGGTGACGAACCAGTATTACCCTCAAGTTTCTCTTCCTTATCGACATCATCAGATAGTTCTGCGATAACAACAGGAGGGTTCATTATTTTTCCAAATCGTAGTTGTAAATTAACAATAGTGTTAACCTGCATGGAGTTACCTAAGTTTGTGTCATCAATCGAAGTTGTATGTTGATTTTTAGGATTGGATACTTGTTGGGCTGGAAGTTGTGTTTGTTTTGCTTGTCCTTGATTTTGGTAGGCCTTGAGGTGGAGGCATTAAAGCTTGTTGTGTCTGTTGGAACCTGCGTTGTTGATTACCGTTTTGTGGTGGTGCCCAGGACTGATTTTGGCTAAAGTTTTTTTTAGGAGCCCACTACCGATTGTGCCAAGGATTGGCTGTGGGTGGTGGAGCCCATCCCGAATGAGTGTAGGGATATGTCTAAGGTGGTGGATATGGATAAGTCATCCAGTTTGAGTTTCCCCACTCAGGTTGTCCCCAAGAAGACTGAGAGGCTTGTTTCGGCCATGGCATTCTCCAGGTATTCTGAGTTGGTCTAGATGGGAACCCACCTTGATTGTTTGGTCTTTGGACAAAATTTAATTCAGAACTTGTTTGAGAGATGGCATTCAAACCTCCCTTCAACTGTGGTAAAAGTGTGCAATGCTTAGTGTTATGGTCAGTAACTTCATAGATTAAGCACATGTCTGTGACATCCAAAGGACATTCTCTCAAGGGGTGTCTCTTCTGACATTTAGGGCAATACATGTCCAATGGTTCTTTAGCAGGGGTGGCTTTTACCTTGAGTCCATCTATGGTGGATGTTAATTGTAGTAGAATGTTTGTTTTCATGTTGGCCATTTCTTCGAGAAGTTCAGAGGTACCGAAAGACTTGGATGTTTATTTTCTTTGTATTCCTCCACGTGTTCTAGAATATCTTCTACATAGCTTAGTGATTTGTTGCATGGTGAGTTTATGCACGTCTCCTCCTCCCATGAGATGGAGGGAATCCTTTGTTTCCTCATCCAGTCCTTTTAGACAGACTGTTTTAGTAATGTCTACATGTAACTCATACCCACTGCGATTATGGAGAAAGAGGAATCTATCCAAATAATCCTCTAGATTCTCATCTTCCTCTTGCCATATTTGGAAGAACTCTTCCTTCCTATCCCTTCCCCTATAATAGTCTTGGTACTTATCCAGGAAGGCTATTTTCATGGCTTCCCAGGAATTAATGGAGTTAGATGGTAACCCCATAAAGCATCTCATAGCAGAATCTTTGAGAGTGGAGGGAAATAGTTTGATTTTTTTTATTGTTAGTTCGGTATTCATATGTCTGGCACAGGATTTTAAATTCAAATAGAAACTGATCAGGGTCTTCTTTGGTCATTCCTTGAAAGAAGGGGAGGATGGATGGTGAGACGTTTTTCATGGGTGCATCCTCATCTGCATCGAGGAAAATGGGATATGTAAAGGTTCGTCCTAAAGGTTGGTCTTCAGCATTCCCAAGGTCCCCCATTGCCAAGTGGTGTGAAGAGGATAAAGAATGCATAGAAGAGGTTCTAGGCATTAAGTTAGAATCTATATCACTCTCAATGTTTATCTCTTGTGAAGTGTCTAAAGAGATTTGTTGAATATTGCGTGCTATAAATCTCCCTTGATTATCTCATGACCTATGCATCTAGATTGGTTGGTTTAAATTGAGGTCTGAGAGAACTACTGGTTTCATCTATGAATTCCATTAACACCCATAGCATATGGAAAAAAAAAATGGAGCTTATGGTTATATCCCCGGAAATGGCACTAAAAATGATGGGTCATCGTATTCTTCCAATCATTTAACTGACATAATCTTTGTCAGTGTCATTCTAAACCAGGGTTGTGTCCTAGGTAATATGTAATGGAGTCTAGGAGAACCAGTTATACATTGGGTCAATTGGGGGGTTGCTTAGTTTAGTGACTATTCTACGGAAATGCAGTTCAAATCTACGAAAATTAAATAAAATTGTACGGAATTCAACTATTTGCAATGAAAGGAATTTTAACAACTAATCTTCTATTGTAAAATGAAATACACACACACTTACTCTTAACAAATGAAATCAAAACTGAATAAATGGAACTTTAACAGAAAGCAAGACTATTCGTTAACTAGATTTACATAAAAAAACATCTATTCTAAGTGAAAGCAGTAATGGAGAAAGAAAATATAGCTAATCAAAGCATGCATGTAAGATTTATCAAATGACAATTGAAGTAAATCTAATCAAAGAACTAGATGCCATGAACTCAAAGTAACCTCATATCTCCTCGGTTGAGTGGCCCTTGCTCTTCCTCGGGATAGAGGGATTAACAATGTCTGATTCTCAAAATGTCATGGATTTCATTAACTTAGAAATAATTTCATAACATAGAAAAATGACAGTATGCAGATAATCTCCTTCAATAATCAAAAAGTGGTACTACCAAGTTTTAAAGATGAAGTCTTCATATAGATAATGTTGGTTACAAGATCCACCATATCAAGTGGCATTAAACATTGTCCATCAAATTATAATTAAAACACACAGATTCCTATGGGCCGTTAGGATCAAGCCCAGGCTAATAGGTCAACTTGATGGAAACAGTCTTCATTCACATGCTTCGAACTCGAGCTTCTTATCCACCAGCAACTTCCATCATTCCCTACACACATCATCATGTTTGATCTCACAAAGACAGTTAGTAGGAGGTTCATGTGATAATCAGTTTTCATAAACTATAGCAAGTAAAATGCATAAAACCTACTAAGATATACCTACACAAAACATCCCCATATACTAATAATTCATATCAAAAATATTTTTTCTGGCCTGAAGAAATGATATTAATGAGCCAAACAATGCACTCATCAGCCAACACAAAATACTCACATGGGGCCCATGTACCCTCAAAATTCTAATCTCGGGGTTTGTAGAAATCCTCTACCAATGCACCCTAAGAATGGAAAACTTAACCCCCATGTTACCAGAAAGGGAACTATTATTGGAAATAATGACCACGAAACATCCACTTTATCAAACAAAGTGGTAGCCCCTCCTTTAGATGGTCGGAATCAAATGAAAATTGTAGGTTTGGTTGAGTACGAAACCAAACCTAAGGTTCACGCAGTAACCCATGCCCGTGATTATTCCTCACAACCTCTCCCTATTTACCCTTCAATGTCAGATGATATGCCAGTATCTCCTAATCTAGTGGGGGCCTATGATTTAATTACAGATTTGACCAAGACCTTCTCTCACATTTCCATCTTAGATTTATTTAAGAATTCACCTATGCATCGGGTAGAATTGTTAGATGCATTGGGCCTTGACGACTTAATTCATGTTACTCCTCCTCAAGAGGCCTAGGTTAATCACATATACTTTGATTTCTACCCTCTGGGGTATTCCAAAAGATATGTTGTTTTCATATTTGAAATTATCAAAATTCCAAGCGATGCTAAGTCAGCACGTAGAGGTGACCCAACGTTGTATCTACAAGTTTGGATCTATAATAACTACATCAAACCTGTGATGATTTACGATGGGGTAGTTGTTAATATTGTCCCCTTCTTTTTCCTTCAAAATTTGGGCTAGAAGAAACCAATTGTTCTTCCATGAGAAATACACTGAGAGGCTACAACTGTCTCAAAGAAACATATATAGAGACCATAATGTTACTGGCTACCCTTGGGCCCAAGATATTTCTAATTGAGTTTTTATATTATAAAAAGGGAAACCAATTATAATATGATTCTTATCTGACCTTGGATCCATCGGATCAATGTGATCCCTTCCACGCTATTCCAAGAAGTTAGATTCATGCATTTGGGGAAGGTATTCGCCACTCAGGGTGACCCAAATCCCTGCGACATTCACCTATCGCATTTAAGGAAGAAACCCAGGTAACAAACTAAGTTTTAAATCCCCACTAATCAACAGAAAAAACCTAAAGATGAAACGCCAGAGTCTAAACTAATTCCCACAATAGAGCAAGAAACATCCATTTTGATTGAGGAGGTTGTTGCAACTAAAGATAAAACTATTGTTGTTAAGACGTTATCAATGGAAACCATAGCTAAGATTGTTGAGTTGTTGGAGAACAACCTGCCTATTCTCCTCCCTTTTGACTCCTTGGGCATATTACATGCTCTAGGACTTGGCTCTCTTCCAGCCGAAGATATTTTCATGGTTGAGGTCTTGGAAGTGAAGGAAGAAGATACTATAAATGCTCAACTATGATGGAGAAAAGTGTCATTTTTGTGTCGAGGTAGGCATGATCCTCACTTATTTGGAAGGGAAGGTTATGCCTTTTTCCCTTAAGCTCAATTTTGAGTGCATGAAAAATGGTAATAAGTATGAGGATCTTATTCTTGGTCTCATTGTAGCCAAGAGAATGGGTGCTTGCAATATTAGAGTTTTGGGTGATTCCAAACTAGTCGCCAACCAATTTTTAGAAGTTTACGAGACTAGAGCATAACACCTGTAACTCTATAAGGCTGGCATACTTAACCTACACAAAGGTTTTGAATTCATATCCATTGAATCTATCCCATATGAAAAAAACATTTTACCTGATTATGTGGCTACTTTAGCTTCTCACTTTTTTCCAAGCGAATATTTGGAAGATACTGAGTTCACTATTTCATTCCGAGCAGAACACCTAGTTAAAAAAATTCCTAGCAATCCAATTCTTGCATACGTTGAGATTGAGAATGAGCGTTCCACTTTATATTATGTGGAGAATGATGAGGCTATATTAGGCTACCTTAATGCATACACTGATCTTCATCCCACACAACACAAAATGGGCTTCATTCTTATACCTCACTCTTCCTCCTATTTTGGATATCGTACAATGGGTCCTTCCTCCTCGGAAGGCCTTGAGATATATGAAGTATATGGGGAAGGATAACTAGAACTACCTCCGGCCCCACCCAAGTTTGAAGAAGGAAATGCCTCTTTAATCAAAGGGACCATCAATATAAATACCGGGATGGAGGAAGACCCTAATATTTTAAAACTTGGTTCTTATTAAACTCTGAAAGAAGTGGAAATTCATATGAAGGTTCTCAAGTAAAATTCAAAATCCTTTGTATTCAGCTACAAAGAGATGACAGGAATCACTCTCAAAGTTACAATGCACAATCTCATAACCAAACTTGACGCCAAGCCCATTAAATAAAAATCAAGACCTATGAAGACAAAAATGGCTCTAATGGTCAAAGAAGAGTTTATGAAACTCCTATAGGTGGGATTCATAAAACGTGTAGATTATTCAATGTGGGTATCAAACACAGTCCCCGTTCTCAAGAAGAATCAAAAAATACATATCTGCATTGATTTTTGGGACATAAAGAAGGCTCGTCCTGAGGATGATTTCCCATTACCCTCCATTGAAGTTATCATGGACGTAACAGATGGATTTGAGCTATTGTCACTCATGGATGGTTTCTCTTGTCATAATCATATTAGGATCTCTAAGGAGGATCATATAAAGACCACTTTTACCACTCCTTGGGGTACCTACTACTATGCGGTCATGTTGTTCGGTCTTAAGAACGCTGATGTTACTTATAAATGGGAAATGACCATTATATTCCATGATCTCATTCATGAGATTATGGAATCATATGTTGATGACCTTCTGGATAAGGCCAAGAAGAACTGTGATCACCCCAAGGTGCTTCGCATTATCCTCTCTCTGCTCATTGAATATGGTGTCACATTAAATCTAGAGAAGTGCATCTTTGGAGTGATGGGAGGGAAGTTATTGGGTTACATAATCTCTTCACAAGGGATTGATGTAGATCCAAAAAAAATTGGGTAAATGAACCCACCCACAGATGAGTAAAGCATCAGGTCCTTTATCAGATATCTTGGGGAAGTCCACAAGTTCATACTTGATTTAACCTGTGCTATTCATCTGATCAACAATTTTTTAAAGAAATATTGTTGTAAATTTGGACCACTGAGTGTCATGAGGAATTTGAATTAGTCAAGTGTTTCATATTATCACCCCCCACACTCATGCTTCCTAAGGTGGATCGTGCTCTCATCCTGTATTCTTGAGCTAGAGATGTCTCTCTCACTTGCATGTTAGCACAAGAAGATGATGATAAACATGAACTTATAGTTTAATTCATTAGTTACACCTTGCTAGACTATGAGACACACTATACACAAGTAAAAAAGGAATTCCTTTCTATAGTGTTTGCAACGAAATGGTTAAGGTATTATATACTTAATCAAGAAACATGGGTAATTTTCAAGACAAACTATCTTTGAATGTTTCTAACGCAGGGTTCCTTGTCTAAGAAATATGGATGCTTCATGACCCTAATGGGTGAATTCAAGTTAACCATTATCAATCAAAATTTCGTCAAAGGACAAATAATTACAGATTGGTTGACAAACAACCCATTAAATGGTGGAGATGTAGTAGACTTGGATTTCCCCTATGAGTGTGTATACTACATTGAAAACATGCCTCCCATTGTTGTGCGTCCATGGTATTCATACATTGTTAATTTCATTATGGACCGTGCATATCCTGAGGGAGAAACCTCACAGTAGAGAATATGGCTACGCCTGATAGACACAAAGTATGTGATTATAGAACAAGTGCTCTATCATAGATCCTTTAATGGAATGCTATTAAGGTGTGTCAATGAGGAAGAGTCAAAAAATATTCTCTTCGGAGTCCACATCGGAGTCTATGGGGGTCCCTTTGGAGGAAACGCTACTAATCACAAGATACATTGGATGGGTTATTTTTTTCCCACATTATAGCACGAAATTGTGGAGTATGTGCACAGGTTCCACAAATGTTAGGAATTATCTCATGAGATTCATATACCTACCCAGGATCTACAACCTATAACAACACCCTAGCCATTTTCCACATGGGGTTTAGATTCAATAGGGAAGTTTTCTCCCTCATCAATGGATGGCCACAATTTCATAATTATGGCCAATTTTTTTTTCACAAAGTGGGTCAAGGCTATGCCTCTGACCACTCTACCTGGGTCTGTGATCAAAAATTTTATCTTGAATCTAATCATTTGTAGGTACGGGGTCCCGCAAGTCAATATCTCAGATAATGGCACATCTTTTTAAAAACAAAGAGGTGTGGGAGTTATGTTCACAATTCAAAATCTCACACCACATAGCCTCTTTATACTACACTCAGACCAATGGATAGGATGAGGGTAGGAACAAGATGTTGAATTCCATATTCTTCAAAACACTTAAACAGAATAAACATGATTGACATTTTAATCTATTTCCAACCTTTTGGACCTATAGAACTTGGTAAAAAATCCTATGGGGGAAACCCCATATTCCTTAGTGTTCAGTTCTAAAGCAGTTTTACCAATTGAAGTTGATATACCAAGCCTTTGCATATCTTTGCAAGGAAGTTTAGATGAAGACACATATCGAGAGGCATAACTTGACTTAATGCCTAATAGTGACACAATGTCTACGAAGACAGCATGGCCTATCAGTATAACAAAAAGGATTACGAGTGTAAAATATGCATAGGTGATCTAGTGTTAAGACTTGAAAAATGGATCAATAAGAAAACTAGCAAAGGATTGAAATTCGGGCCCAAGTGGTTGGGCCCATATCGATCCATGGAGGAGTTCAAGAATGGGGCACATCACCTGTGTACATTTGAGGGTGAAGAATTTGGTGAATCTGTCAATTCACTTCACTTGAAACGTTACTATGCACGATCCATCTGTATATCCAGATGTACATTATTGCATTCATACTACATTTCTTCTACCAAGTCATAGTATAAAATTATAGTCGAGAAACTTGTTTTTCAAAAAACTTCCAACACTTGTAAAAATTGGCAAAATCATTCGATCATGCTTCTTCAAATATCCACCATATTATCATCAACAATTCTAATCATTTCTTCATCTCAAAAAGTTAAGACAAAATTTTGACATTGATTCTACCAAGGCCTACATACTTGGTTCTGCCCATAGTTTTTTTCTAGCATAGGTGTCTTTACCCATAGTCTATTTTAGAAGCTTCCTGATGTCACATATTTCCCAAGAAACCTCTTTGGTAACTAAATCACTCTAAACACTTTACCAGAATCACTTGTCCACCTACCTCAGCTTTCGATGATAAGCCCTCATATCTTATTGGTTGCATGGGGTTGAGGCTAGGGGCAAGTTATCCCTCCCAAAAAAATAATTCAAAGTTAAAATAAATAATAATAATATAAGTTAGTCAATAAATGTGAAAATATTTTATTTACAAATAAAACTACACTTCCTTGCCCCACCAATCTTCAGTGATGATCCCACACTTCTTACTAGTAGTGTGAGGTTGGGAAAGGAGGGAAGTTCCCTTACTCACCTATATCTTGTCCTTGGTGATGATCCCATGCTTCTTACTGGTAGCATGGGGAAATGTGTAGGGGGTATTTTTATATTAAATCAGTAAGGTATATGAAATTTATCAAATAAAAGGTTCTTTGAAACTTCAAATCCTAAGAAAATGAATTATATGTATATGTTCCAAGAGGGTTAAAACGTTAAAACTAGATTTTTCCAATAAAGAGGCCATCTATGAATCTAAGTCTAGATAAGCTTACAAGCAAATCACATTCTAGACTATGTAGTAAATTGTGTGCAGAGTTAGGTTGTAGGTTCCTAATTGGATTTTTGTCAATCTTGTCTTCCTTGCATCATTTCCATTCATCAAGATCATATAACTCGCATCCCTTCTAGCTCTTGGTGTTGAGCACTCGCATCTTACTAGTTGTGTGGAGTTAGAAGAGGAGTGGGTTCATTCCCTTATTTTATCACATTCATCATATTTTGCCTACAAAATAAGAAGTATTAAATATTATTTGAAAAATAGATTTTAAGGTTACATTGTATTTGCATAATCATCATGTAAAGAAAAACAACAAAATAAATCATTTTTCTAACCATCATCATCCATATCATGTATTCAAAAAACATATAAAACATCAGAAATTCTAAACATGTAAGAGTACACAAGTGAAGCAAACCATCAATGAGATAACTCTTGAACAAGATATCCAAGCTAAAAAAATCATATGTATATAAATACATAATGGTAAAATTTTGTATACAATGTTGTCACACTCTAGGTGTGGTCAAAACACTCATAATGAGTAAATAATCTTTTAAAAATTAATATATATGTCCCTTAAAATGACAACAAAACAATAAGGCATATGGCCTATCCCTCTCTATGGAATCCAGAAGATGGTGTGTAGCTGGGGCTCCTGTTGTGGCTCCTATAATGGGAGTGAGAGCCTCCATGCCCAGATCTGTGAGAGTGACCATGAGATGATGAACTAGGTGATCTATCAGTGGAGGCCTCACTACAAGAGTTCTCTCACTACTCCCTCCTCTTGGCCATCTGATATCCAACAAGATCAGTCCTCATCTTAGTCACCTCTCTTGATACAATCCATGCTGGGGAAAATACATCGATGTGTCACCCCACCCATCTTGGATCCACCAACTTGAATCTATTGCTTCATTGATATGTATAGTTCAATCTATTACAAAGTAAATGTTTGGATCACCATACAAGGAGTCCACTACAAGGGCCTGTAGTACATTGACTTCACAAAAAAAAATGACAGAGTTTTGCTACTCAAACTATCCCCCCTTTTATAATGAGCCCAATATTCTAATTTATAGAGTTTTGGAAGAGAGAGAGAGGGGGGGGGGATGTAAGTCCAAAAATCAACTTTTCAACCAATTGCAAGTGATAATAATAATTTTGGTTGGTGATTTTGGGCCTACAAAAGAAATCTCAAGGTGTCCTATAACCTGCAGTAGAGAAGGAGTGGCAGCCCATGCTCATTAAATGCCTCTCCAACCACTAATAAAATCATTAAATAGAACTGGGCTCATTTTCCCTAAGAATCACCATCATGTCTTATTCAATTTTTAGATTTATTGATTGTTGTGTGTTGGGCTCGAAGTCATGATTCTAATGAGACCAATTTCTTAAAAATCAGTTGAGAATTTCAAAATTTATGGTCCTCTGAGTGTGAAGAGCTATTTTGGGTTTGTCATGCATTTCTTGCACTTTACGAGACTGAGTATTTATTTTTCTAGAGTTGTTTATGTTTCATTCTTCTTATACTCCTACCCTTCCCAAAAATTCCAATTTTCTACAAATCAGTGCTTTGGATCAAAAGTTATGACTATTTTAAGATTAGGGTTGGGAGGTTCCATACGGGCTTTCACAATCTACAATACACTAGCTTTTACAACTTTTTACTTTGATATTTGGTGATTTCGGGTTTGCGTGGAGCTCATGTCCCCATGGTAATTAGACCTTCTAGGCCTCCTTTCTCCTTGTCACCTGATTTGGGATCTTTTATCCTCATGTGTCTGCCGTTGACCGGGTCAAGTGGGACATTGAATCCTGACATATCCACATTACTGTGAGTGCGGTGGTTTCGGTGATTTCGGGTTCAGGCTACACTCACTTCCCCCAGGCCACTCAGTCTATTCCAACCCGCCTCACCCTCAACATGGGCCTCCAACCTCCTTTGCACTTGCATAGCCTTCTCCATACTGCATTGACCAGGCTATGAGGGTCATTGAACCCCACCTTTTCCGCATTGCACTTGTGGGCATTTCACATTTTGTACTCATGAACATCCCAAGTGTGACTTGGGCCTTCCAACTCCACTTTTTATACACAAGTATTTCCATATGGCCATATTAGTCTTCTTAAACTTGTGTGTTTTTTGGGTAACCAAGGCCTCTCTCGTTCGATTTTTTTGTAAAAGCCTTCAACTTGTTCGATGACTTGGTAATCCATGGTAAAAATTTACCGTGCATTTAGAACTCATCTCCTTTGCATAGCAACTCAGTTGCATAATATAGCTCGCTGCATGGTTCAAATAGATCGGCTCAACAACATGTGAAGAGCTCGGTTCTCATATTGCATGGCTCGACGGATCCTTTAGGAGTTTGGTGCCAAAACATTTCTCACTTAGCTTGATATCACCCATGAAATAGCTCATTCCCTATGAAGGCAGCTCAGTGGGAAATGTTTTCACTCAGTCATGAGTTTGACCAGCCCATTGGAACCCAAATGTAAAATTTTAACCTTTCTCGACCCATTCTAATTGATAGATCTCCCTAGCATAGGGAAAAATGCATGAGCATTGAATTTCCCATTACTGTTGTATAGAGGGCCCCTCAATACAAGCTTCTCAGTCATCTAATTGTTTTAGGTAGAAAAATTGAATAATAATCTCCAATACAAACACCCCTTTGGTAGGGGATCATCCTCTCATAGACCCATCCCATAACAAGTGAAGGATGGGTAAGTGATCTTCCTTCTATTCTAACAACCTTGTACAAATCATGGTATATGGTCCCTAGTATATCCGTACCCATGCGTAAATTTATCCATCCTCCTTTATACTCTTTATGATCAGAGCCCAACAATAGAGAAGTTTGTCCTTGCCCTTGTC
Organism: Taxus chinensis; assembly: GCA_019776745.2. Classification (NCBI taxonomy): domain Eukaryota; kingdom Viridiplantae; phylum Streptophyta; class Pinopsida; order Cupressales; family Taxaceae; genus Taxus; species Taxus chinensis. The sequence continues at coordinate 712,128,935 of CM034146.1, read as the reverse complement.
CCCTACCAAGTGGGAAGCCAAGATGTAAATGATGGCCTTGCACAAGGTGGGGATAGGAGTGGAGGACACTGACAATAGTCTCATGTCATGTTTGGCACTAGTATGACGTGCTAAAGGATCCCCCTTTAATGAAGCCCATTGACGTGACTGAACTGTAGAGGCAACACTAGATAATATCAATCTTCTGCTTGTAATAGGGATCCCCAAAATCTTGTAAGTTTCCTCCAGAGTGATAATCCACTCTCCCCTAACCCCAGGAAGCTGGAAGGTGTTCTAGTCTACATTTCAATAACTAAATAAATCAACTAAGAAATAGATAGCAGGTGCAAGTATCATTGTCTGAGATATCCTCCACATCCCATATTTGTGTAGGGTGTCTCTCTCTTCCTAAGAAAGACCAGCTAAGATATCAAGGATCCAATCACACTCCCTAGCCCTTCTCCATTTGATATATGGGGCCTGCATTCACCAAAACACCAAAAAAGAGCAAGTTAGAAACATGTCATGCATAAGAAGCTCATCAAAAATATCAGATGACAACATAAAACCCAAAACAATTCATTCCACTTAGTCATTTTATCCTTTGCCTCAATGGTTACACAATTTCCCCTCTGTGCAGAGTGGCGGTTACGTAACCGCCACCTGTGTAGACCGGCAGTTCCGTCCAAAACAAACAGGTCGTACCCTAATACCTAAAAATCTAAAAAAAGGACAAAAACACATCATTTTCTATGAAATAAAAGACACATATTCCTAGGTGCCCCCTAGAGAACATTTTAGTTGAGAAATTAACAAAAATCAACCCCCCTAGGTAGATATTTATCAATTTTTCACATTTTAGGTTTAAAATGAATAAATGAAAATAACTCACCTGTATCCGAGCCACTACCCCTACCACTAGTGGCACTGTCATCACATCAGAATGATCTTCGAATAGACTGTACTCTCGCGTGAAACCTTCACAAGTGGTCCAGAGATCAAAATTTTCTAAGTGGGTGAGTGCAAATGATTTCTATAAAAAATTATTTTAGTTATATATAACATGTTTTAACTTTATTTTGAGTGTACTTGTTTTACATGGCTAGAGCACTAGCGCATGTATATTTATACCCCCATATATATGGTAAGTCCTCTTATCATCTTGTTTTCAGTATGTTTTGTCGATTTCACATATATTTGCACTTGATTCACGTTTTACATGGCTAGAGCGCTAGCGCATGAATATTTATACACTCACCTAAGATATCTAACTGTCTAACTTGTCTGAACTATTGGAACCCTTTGAAATGAGCTTCCAACTTACATTATCAAAGACTATATTAGAAAGAAGAGGAAAGGTCATAATTACATTCCTAAATTGAAGGCCTATGATGTATTTATCACAATTAGTTGAATCACTTGAGAAGGTTCCATCATGGGTCATTAATTACCTGATGACCTAGTCTTCTCAATTAATTAAAAGAATATTTGAATAAAATATTTAAGCAATAATAATAAATATTATTATTAAAATATTTAAATAAAAATATTAAATTAATTAAGATAATGTCGGGACCCCCCATTGACCCGTTTGACTTGAAGAGGAGGGGGGTCCATGTGGATAGAGTTTGCACATAGCCCAACTCGACGAGTTTCAAATCCTCTAACTTAGTGTTGCACTCGATTTTGAACCCCACACCAACTCTTTCCTTACCTTGGCAATCGAGCTCTTTTGCATTGAGTCCTTCGAATGCTAAGCTATCAAACTTGATTCTTATTGTTTCCCTTGGATAACTCGAGGCCATTTATGCATTCTACATTGCCTTTCGTGAAACATATGTGAGCTTCCCCATGAAGTCACCAAGCTCTTCATCTAGCAAACGATCTTACCTTTCCTAGGCTCAAACTCACCTCTGAGCTGAGTCCTTGTTTAAGCCTAAAACTTGACTGAGCCACGATCTTGCAACGATCTTGCCACCATATTCACCATTTTGCTCTTTTCGTGCTTTGATCGAGCCACTCGATATTACTCCACCCTAGCTCGGTAGAGTCTCCCCTTTACTACTCATGTCATACTTCTCCGAGTTCTAATTCATGCCCAACCAAAACACCATCTCAATCAATGTTGATTTCATTTATAAGTATGAGCTCCTTTACCTCAAGCTGTTGAGTGCTCTCACTAGTATTGAAAACCGAACTCCGTGTTTGATGCATAGATTCACCACCAATTCACCCTCTTAATTCTTCACCATTTTGAGGTGATAGTGTTTTTCCATATGTACCTCTATGAACACTGAATTTGGCCTAAACACCCCAATTAACACCTTCATCCTTTATTTCCTCAAAATAGTATCTTGAGCTTAAGTCGAACTCCTATGGCTTATAACTGAGCTATTTCCCATGATTGAACTTAGTCACTAGATTGCTTCAATGCAGATGCATTGCCCATAACCCAAAGCACTCTACAAGATCGTGTTAGTGCCACATTCATGTGGAGAACATCAGCTACGAAGTCAACCCCATGATTTGAAGCTCAGACACAAGACATAATGATTACATCACGCTCCTAGCCCTGAAAGGAATCTACTGTATTGATATATAAACCTTTTCCTTCATCAGTTTTTAGGACAACATCAAACTCTCGGTGCAAAAATTTCAGCTGTAGCTTGTAAGGTGTGATAATTCCAATAGAAACCTTTATGCTTGCCAACTTAGTGACTCGATGAATATGCTCATATAATTGCAAAGCAAATTGTGCTTCATGAATATTTTGATATGAAACATATCCACCTCTATGAGATTCACTTCCATAAGTTACATCGTAAAACAAGTAAGGTCTCAATAGAGATTCTTTGTAATAAATTTCACTAGGTCTCATGGTAACACTCTCACTATCACTTAATCGATTTTGATAAAAATATCTTGAAGGAAAATCCTTAATTTTAGGATGTATTCGATACTTAATATATAACAACATAGTTGGACAACCTGCTTGTTGGAAGCACTAAAAAGGGCTTCTACTATACTGTAACATGCCTGCTACCTGGTGCATGGGAGCTTGTCACTTATCCCTTCCATCTGGTTCAACTTGATCATGCCAAACACTATCGAGTTCAAATTGATTGGCCTTTCTTTCCTCACATCCTTTGATCTCCATGCACTGGTTAATGCCGAGTTAGGCCTCAACTCGGTCTTGATTCCCATTTGAAGAAAACTTGTTATTGATTTTACTAATATCCTTTCAATGTTTGGTGTTCCTCACTTTGCGATGCATTCAAGGTCCATGCGTCGCTCCACTCGGCATTTGACTCATTCTTCCAACTTGGCGTCATTCCTTATTCACCTGTTTATATGGTGATTCACTCACCATACCTCGGTCATCAACTTCCTCCTCCAAATTCACCAATGTGCTCTAATCCTCCCATTTACATGGCCCATGCGGAAGTCTCATGTTGGTTTTCCATCCCAATATTTCCAATTGACCACGCTTGGCTAAATATCCCCTACGTGGAGTTAACAGCTTGGCCTTCCATCTCCAATTTCTTTAACTCAGCATATTAGCTCTAAATCCCCACACAACGGCTTGGCCACATTAATCCACGGGGCCCGACCTCAGCTTCACCGTGTAAACTTGGCAAGTAAGTTCCTTATCTCTACAATTCCCACTAGCACATGGGAAGAAGCTCGATAAAATTTTGAGATAAGTTTTGCAAATGAGGCTGAGATTGTGTTCACTACTATTTCTAGTAGTGGCCAGAAGTTATTCCAGCACCTAGCCCATGGGTTTGATATGGTGGTTATAGATGAATCTACAAGCTAGTGAAGTAGGCGTGTTACCTCCACTTTCATCTCGTTTCTCACATTTTATCCAACTCTATGCATGGTGGTTTATTAGTCCAAGCCTGAGTTCCATTGGTCTCATTGTGAGCAACATCATATCGACCTCTTTAGATTTGAAACTGAACTCCCTATGATGAGATCCTTCTTCACCAAGCTGAGCTCATGATATGATCTTCCTTTCCCTAAACCAACTCGATGCATAACCCTTAGAAAACTCATCGAAACATGTTAGTCAACTCGCCGAGTAGCTTGTTGAGCTGCTTGGTGAGTCATCTGGGTTCAAAACCCTTTTAGATATTTTCACATTTGTCTCCATAAAATTTTGAATATAATTGAATGTTCTTTAACCATGGAGATCATGAAATGACAAAAATACACCTTTAAATGTGATTAGTTAATTTTGACCACCTATGTTGCCGTTAGCTAGAAGTGGGTCCAGTACAGACAATGCTTCATATCACTCGACACTGTGAATGTTCCTAAAACATAGAATTTTGGTTTTTAGGCCTCCAAGTTCTTCCGTGAATCCCTCTTTGGTTCAAAGGTATAATAGGACCCCGTTGTCCAATTTTTCCATGTGTGCAAAACTGGATAACAGTGTGGAGAGGATGACTTAGGATAATGATTTTTATATGAGTTTAATTGAATAAATTGCTTATAATGTAAATTAGGTAGGTTGACGAAAACCCACTGTCTACAATTATACTAACACAAGATATCAAATCTGGGCATGTAACATGATTTTCTTCTCCATCGCTCTTAACGTAGGGTTTCAAAGCCATAACAAGCAGTTTACATTCTTAGCCTTTGTTCATAAATGTTTGGGCCTCATTTGAACTCATTACAACTCTAGGATCTTCTTAAATTCATGCCCCAACATCCTTGAAGGACTCATCTTCCCATGCAAACTATGCACATGCCAACCATGAGCATTTCACTTGGTTTGAGTTGGAAATAGCACTCTCCAGCACTTTGTTTTACCAAAAAAATCTTGCAATTTTATCAACATGGAAACTTGAAATTTTTCCCACAACACCTTGATATACTCTACTAACATCTCAAATGCTAACTAAGTCATAAATAGCTCTACATATTTTCAACCTATCTCATTTTAATGACTACACATTAGGGATTTGCATGTTCTAGGCCATAACAGACTGAACCAACACTAAAAATCATCATGAAACTTCTAAAAAATATCTCAACATGATGAAAACAACTCAAAATACCTTCATGAGGGATCTCAATATCTCACACATACCTACAAGTGACTTTCATGCTCCAATAAGCTTCCAAACACTAGGATTAGGCCTAATGTCCACCATGTTTAAGAGACTAACACCATACCTATTCTTCCTAGATCTCCAAAATTACCTAAAAAAATTGATACAACATGTCTCACACTTATACATGCTTCCATGATCTCATATAGCTCTATACTTCATTCGCATGCTCCATTTGGTCTTCAAGCATCTAGACTGGGTCTAGATGATCATCTGTAAATCATATTCAATATTGTACTTGTACATCTCCACCTTACTATACATATACTATACCAATAGTACCTTTACATAATAACACTAACATAAAATTTTATTATACTCTTAAGTAATTAGTTCACGCTCCAAAGAAAACAATTCATACTCCGAAGCAATCAGTTCAGACTCCGAAGAAGGTTTTTATTTCATCTTGCAATCACTTATACAAACCTGAATGTCCATGTAATCATTATTATTTACATCTAATGACACTTATCCTTAATATTATTTTTCATTAACAATTCTTTTACATCAATGACAACACCTAGAACTCAAACATACCAACAGTGGCATGAAGAAGGTCACAAGTTGACCTAGTTTGACTGGTTCAGGACAACATTGTTTTGGTATGAAGATTGGTTTGGAAGACCAATATTTAATCATGGATATCCATTGCATAGTTAATAGGTATGAAAATATATCTTATTCCATGCATTTATAGATCTTGAAAGTGTCAAAAAGTGTACAAGAAGGTCCTACTTCCAAAACTGGTTTCTAGGTAGTTCTAGTTTTTTTAAGAAGAAACTTGTTTTATTGGATTTACAGTTTGAATAATGATATCTAACATTATTACAATTTTTCCTCATGTCAGTGTATTTACAATTATTTGTTTCATGGCATGGTTGAAGTGATTTGTGGGTGTTTAGTCTTCATGATTTAATACTAGTCTGTTGAAGGTGCTTAATTTGAGTAGGAAACAATTTTACTTGGTGGTGTTTTGAGAAGAATGGATGATGCAGAGTTTTATGAGTTAATGGAAGATATTGAGAGGAAGTTTTGAGTTGTGTTAAGACTTTATAGCCTTGAAAATGATGGAGTTTCCCCTTGTAGTTCATGGAGTGCTCGGTAATGGAGGATTTGGTCTTGTTGACCTAGTTTGTGCTTGTTGATTGTCTTGGTGCATTTCTGACCTATATGGGTCCTTGTTATGATTTTTTGGATGTAATGTATTTTATTATGACTAAACATAGTTCTCATGTCTGACCAGTCACGCTTTAGGATATTAATCATATATTTATGTGTTTGTTACTAGTCATGTTTTCAGTAGTTGTGTAAGAGGGAAAAAGTGTGAGCGTAGAGAGAGTGTGATAGAGGTTTGAGGGCATCAAGACAGAGATGGGAGAGAATATGGTGTTAAGGAGAGTTGAGAAGTAGATAACTAAGGGAAATAAGTGTAATCATCCCATGAAGAAGAAATTTTGATAAAATTAGGAGAGAGTGTATTTGAAGAGGGTTTTGAGAGGGTGAAATCGAAATGGTGATCACTATCAATTGTATCAGAAACATCACATCAATGGTCTTCATCTTCAAGTGGTTTAGTTAGTGTTTTATCACCTTAGGGGTTTGGTTCCTCCTTATAAGATTGGTTTCCTACTAGATTATGGGTTGGTTCTCCTTTTAGGATTGGTGTCCTACTAAATTTGGGGTTGGTGCTCATTGTGGGATTAGTGTCTCACTAAAAACATCTTGGCTGATGTGTCATATTCATGCAAGTCTTTTGGCTTGAGTAATATAATCAGATTTTTGAGTGGGTTTTATTCCCCTTGAGGGTTTCCCACTTATATCTGGTGTCTTATGTACTCTCATTCTTGTGTATGGTTGATCATGCTTAACGTACTCTAAATGATTAATGAATATTAATGTGATGCTTTGAATGGTGTATGTAACTTAAAGGAATTAAATAACGGGTTTGAATAATTGATTCAGCCCCCCATCTCAATTCATTGTGCTTCTAACATGTAAGGGTTTCTTTGGATCCCTAACCTATATAGATCTTGTCCCACCCACTTGGCATCATCTTTCTCCCATGAGTGACCCCATCAATGACAACATTCTCATAAATTCCAAGAATATATCTCTCCAAGACATTGAAGCATCTGATAATGGTCATTCCTATGATGAAGATACCAATGTTAATCAATCCCAATTAGATTCCCTTACTAATTTCTTTTCCGCAATGCATGACCATCCTACCCATGTTCCACATATCCTTGATGCTCTATTAGATGCCAAACATGCCCTTGATAATGTTACACATAATAATATTATTCATATCTTAGAACTCTCTACTACTACTACTACTACTACTACTACTTATTCTATCCCAATTTCTTCCTCTCCTTCTAATATTGGAGTCTCCACCATTCACATGTCTATTCCTACCTCTTCGACTCATTATTCTTCTCGTCTTATCTCCCACTTTCAACATAGTTATTCTTCAGGAACCCATTCTTTAGAGTATCTTTATCATGATTTGTAAACAAAAATTCGTTAGTTGTAACACGTTACTTCTTCTTCCTCTTCATCCTTTGATTCATCCCTTCTTCTTCATAATCCTCTTATACCTGAAGTGTATTCTTATTCAGTCCCTGCCATTTTTTTTCACCAATTTCTCCTCTATTCGGTGGCCATGGAGATCCTCAAGATCATATTAGATCCTTTCATGTTGCTTTCTTGGACTATGCATGTGATGAAACCCTCTTTACCAAGTTGTTTCAGAGGAGATTACATGATTATGCTTTGTGATGATTCTATTACTTTCCCTCACATTTTACTATATCATTTACTACTCTTGCTGATTTGTTTTTAGCTCAAATTTCTATTAATATTAACACAAAATATCTTATGCACAAATGGATAAAATTAGATTAGGATTCTAATGAACATCTTAGTGATTACGTATTGTGTTACAAGAACAATCGTTCTAACATGAACAATGTATTAGATGAATCTAAAATACAAGATCTATTTATTCAAATTATTTTTCCTCCTTTGCAAGAATGTGTTCTTTTTTATTCCTATCATTCCCTTAACCATCTATGTCATACCTTAATGACTCTTGAGACGAAGCTACTTTCTCTAGGAAAACTGAAATATGGTTATAATACTTCTAATCATGCCTCTTCTAAATTTTCAAGAAAGGTTACCTTTAAACCCAAGTCTAATGATGCTAATCCTACTGTCAATTTTTTTTATCAACCTCCTAAGATTCAGATCTCAGCCTCTCGGCATAAATTTACTCAATTGCCTTATCCTACCCGTATGTTATTACCCCAACTCATTGAAAGAAATATGTTTTCTCTTCCACCTCCTCTTGAGTATGATCCTAATAGGTCCTATGGCAAGAATTTTTATGAGCATGCACATTGTGATTATTTTAGACACCCCACTTTAACACCTCTCCTAAATCAATTAATTTCCCATAAAAACCCATGAGAAATTATTTGACATCAGTCAAATAATAAAACCTTTTCAATTTATAATTAATATTACTCACACGTAAAATATTCCTCATGTTCCCCCACTTGCGAATTAAATATTTAATTTTAATTTCTGTCCATTCTTTATGTCCCCCACTCACTTAATCCTATTTACTTTTTCAAATCATGAATAACCAAAACCTCCAAATCAATTCAACTTTCACGTTATAAATAAAGCCTTACTTCCCCCTCTTCAAAACAAGAAAAAATCTTGTAAGAGCTCTTGCATTCTTTTTGCATAGATAATCCCTTCCATCAAGTCCTAATGCTCGCATAAGCCTACTTTTCCCATCCCTAAATCCATCATCCTCACATCCCTTGGTGCAAAGTTTGGGAATTGATTATCGGTGGATCGAAGCTCTTGCTCACGTTGGAGAAATAACCTACATTTCAAGTAGTCTGGGCCCATCCAAGACACTATCCATTCTTAGGTTTGTGAAAGAGACACACAAAAGAAGGTATAAAATTTAGTTTCAGTAATTTATTGTTATCGATGATTTCTGTAGCTTACATTTTGGCACGCTTGGTGGAACTTACCCACTCTCTATTACCTTCGGTTTCAATATAAGTAATTTTATCTATTATGTGCTTACTATTATCTACTATTATTATTTCATTTTGTGTACTTTATGGCATCCTATGGAAAAAATTTACACTGTGGGAAGAGATTTAGCTCTGTGGTGTCTTGTGGTGTCTATACAGGTTATAATAAATATGGATGTGATTCCTATCTCTTCATGAACCTCCTCGATGAGAGACATTAATCTGTCGTTCCTTTTTTTTCACATCTTATTAATCTTTTTATGTAAATATTCAACATTTATTAACGCTCACATACATGTAATTGTGTTTCTAATATTTATGTCCGGTTTGTTCTTGTTGTTTTTACCACTTTATTTTGTATTGTGGAGGTGTTGGGAGAACCCAAAACAAAAATCAAAGACTTGCAAGTCATCAATAATTTTTGTTTCCTTGTTCTAATATTTATGTATTTGTGTAGAAATTTGTAAAACATATAAAAAAAATATTTTTGTTTTCTTTGTTATCTTGTCTAACAATTGTTTGTAGGTTTTAGGGAGAAATAAAAATCAATTATAAAATCCAAATGATTTTTTTATTCTAACGATTCTCTATAGGTGTTTCTAGTAATATCGACTTGTTTTATATCTGCATTAAAAGGAAACAAAAAAATTCTAATGCCTTTTTCACTAATTTGGAGGGGTATTTAGTGACAGTTAGATTTAATAGTCTATAATAATTTTGAGGGGGTTTCCATTTTCTAGTTGTACAACAGCACATTTATTTATTTTCGAGGGATTTTTTCATTCTGTATAAACCTGCAAAACAACACAAATAAATCAAAAAATAGAAAAAATTATAATTTTATGAGTATCCTAAAATATACCCTAACCTACCTACCATCTCATCTCATATCTCGACTAGCTAGTCGCCAAAATACCCTATCCCTCAACTCAGTCAACTTGTACCCCCTTGCAGTTCGGTCTAGACCTACCCTGACCTAGCCTAGTCTTACTCTACCCCGAATCGGTAACCCACTCATCTGCTAACTCCTAACTACCATGATACCCCCGTCTCCAACCTGAATCCCTTCTCATTCCTAACCCAACCTAGAAACACCCATCCCGCCTCTGAAACCCCCGCCCTCCCCACTCAGCCTCATGTCGATATCATTACAAATATTGCCCCTCAGGCCACTCAATCATGCTCCCCTCACTCTCGTCACATGCCCCTCACCTCACCATCATTCACCTCGCCACACCTTCATAGATCCCTCCCTTCCACAATCGTCCACACCACTACCATTATAACCCTGTTAACACCCATCATGTCTAACACAAATAAAAAATGTAGCTCGAGCCCATCTTAGGTTAAATTAGGTTTGTTATTTTAGGCCTATGCATTTTAGTTAACATACCCTTTTAGATTCAACTTTGGCTAATTTTCATTTATGTTACTTCTAATATTTTCTTTTAGTCGAGTTAGCGTGTGTAATTTCATTCAATAATTACTTTATTCAATTAAATTATTTAAATACTTTCCATCAATTAGTCCATGTAATTTTGTTAATCTAATAATTCTTTAAATAATTTAGTTAATCTTTTATTTTACAAAGATTCCTTCATTTGTAATTAGTTAATTAGATCATTACTTCATTAGTTAATTAGGGTTTTTGTTTTAAGTCCTAATTATTTTTAAATCATTAATTAGATGTTTTTCAATTTGTATCATTACATTACGTATTTTAAACTAGATATGACCCCTTGTATTTTATTGTCTTGTAATTTTCTTCAATTAGATATTAATTGTCAAAATTAAGACCTTTTTTGAAATAACATGTTTCAAAAAAATCTCAATAAAAAAAATTCATCAGGCCTTTTTCTAATTTTTTTTTTCTTAATTAATTAGCTTAATTATTTTTTATTATTTCACCAACTAGGCCATTTTAAAAAAAAATCATACCTTTAAATTGTTTTTATCATATTTTTGGCCACATGAACTAATCATGCTAATTGATCTTGCAGGGTTCTTGGACATTTCGATCAATTTCCTCCATCGTTCAATTTTTTTAATCAAACAAACACTCGATTAAGACAATTTTCACTTACTTTTTCCGATAGTGAAAGTTGAAAATCTAGGGCTCTTGGATGTTTCTATCCACATTTTTGTCAATTTTAGCCATTTCATCATCATTTAATCACTTTGCGACATCGACTAATGATTTTTAGTGGATTTTGTAAACGTTTGGTCATTTTTCCTTTTTGTGAAGATAATCACAACACTTCACGCATATTCTCTTCTCTTGCGCTTATTACAAGTGATCTTAATAATTAGAAACATGATTGTGTTGTTTTTCATTGTTTTCTCTTGTTCTACCTTGAAAAACTACTAACTGTTTAGAGAACTATATCACGATTTGTGAAGATGACAGCAAAACTACCAACTGCAGAACTCCTTGGTCAAAGAAACATTACAAAAAGCAAATTGATATCTTGTCTTCAAAAATTCATCCATCGCAGTTAACTTAATTAAATCACCATATTTTACCATATTTAGTTTCCTTTTATATATCATTCGTATATTTTATTTGCATTTCTAACAACATTATTTTCAAACGCGGCTGTGTATGCTCTTTCCTTGTGCCTTCAAGTGATCTAGAAAATAAAAAACCACCATGATCGTTTATTTTATTCTAACACTTTAAATGCAGGATAACTACTAATAAGTTTTATGCAAGACCACATCACTCAGAATTTTTTCCAAAAACTCTTAAAACTTCCCGTGAAATTACATTAGTCAAAGAACAATTTCCGAAAATGCTAAAAACCAAAAAAACAGATAACACTCAAGTATGCTATCATTTTCTAATACATTAAGTTATTTCAAATTGGCAAGCTCCGTTACATGTTAATCGAGCTCAATCATAGAGCTATAATAGTTAAGATATTATGACATATAAGTGTGAGTTCATCACCACATATGACCACACAGGTGACATTGACTTAAAAACCATGCACCTCTAACATGGCTCACAGGTTTGCATTGCAGATGGGCCCATGGTCTCACAACAATGTTCAATGTATACCTCACCTCTAGGTGCCCACTTACAAGTTTTGTCGTCATGATTGGGAGCTCAAACCAACATTAACGAGCTCATAGATCAAGTTAGAGCTTGTTCCAATGAAGGTCCTATGCATTCAATGCATGTAGACATGTAAAATGTGGACATCTAGGTGCATTTAGTCAAAATAATCATATTCATTTTATATTATTAATCTTAGTCACATTGGTCACTATACTAAATAATTGTTTAATTAATTATTATATTCGACCTGATTTCTATTATTCATTTCAAAATCCCATTCTATCCTTAGTCATATTAATACAATATTAATATTCTGTATTATCCCACTAAATCATCTCACATTAACTATTTTCTATGTAATTTAAATCATTATCTCCCACCTACCACCTACTCTATGCCTAGTCATAGCCTTTCCATCTAATCACCATCACTAAACATAATTAAGTTCACCTAACCACAAATGCTAAATGGTCCCTCCAAATTAGAGGACTTCTATTTTTAGAAGCCTCTCCATTTTTCCCTCTTTTAATTCAAAAGATTCCATAATATTTTCCTACTCTTCCATTGAATTTTTAATTCAATGGAGGATTCTTTCAAATACCTAGAATATGATGTAATTCTACAGTATTCTTCCCCATCTCATTCATTTTCAACCGTTGATCCTGAATATCCTGAACATGGATCTAGGATACTAACCATGTGATTTTTCCATTCTATCGACTAAATACATGATGCCACCATTCCATGCACACCACCTTAAAACAATTACAAGTGTCATGCTACCAAAATCTAAGAAGCAAAGCTCTCATCATCCATAGCTTCCAGAAATCATAGCAAGAATCATCATTTCTATCAAGGGGAAGTGCTGCCAAAATTATGTGAGACAAAATCTTGAAGCATCAATAGAGCTTCCATCCAAGGAGAACATTATCAAAGAGGAGGATTTCCACTTGTAGGTAAGTACATGTATGTGATATTGGATCCCTCTTTCCATCATTTCTCAATCACAGGTAAGCTAGATAGTTGTGTTAGCATATGATTTAAATTAGTTTATTTCCTAATGGCTTATAAGTTGTGCATACTAACACCACTTTTTTGGCTTACATTTTGGAACTCATTGTAGGGCTTACCCCCCAATTTATTGCAGCTAGATGAGCCATTTAGTGTTAAAAACAAGTTGTTCAAATTTGGGAATTTTTCGTTGAGATTTGCACATTGAAATTGGTCAAATTTTCATGACAGTCATCTGTTTCAGGAGCATTTAACCTACAATAGAGAATATGCATAATGCATTTGTAACCTAAAACAAAATTTTTGATACATGGCACCGACTCCTACGAGTGGTAGGGATCTACATTTAGCACATTTGTCACAACATGTGGCTGCATTTGATCATAAAACAATGAACATTTGTGTCTATATCATGCGCATTTGTGCCTTCTAACTTTCCACTGATGTACAGGTTCGACGAACATTTCTCTCTGAAAGTGGCTTGCATTTTTCATGTAACAACACATTTTTCATATAATAGCAGCATTTTCTCTATAATAGCACATTTTCTGGTGTAACATCACATGCTCTGTAAAAAACACATTTAGAGATAATAATAGGTTTGCATCAATACTAACTAACTAATCACACTTTTTTGGTATGTAGTGGTGTTTTGCAAGCTTCTTACATTATGTTTTTAGCATCGAATGTCACAGAAACAAGGGGAAAGCTCATGTTCTATTTTAATATTTGATTAGTATTGGCCTAACACTTTGACGATTGCCACATATTGATTAATCAAAACCACTAACCCTTTGTCTTGCAACTCGAACGGTCCAAAAACATTGGGGTATAAAACAAACTAATTATCCTTTTGTTTTATAGGTCCCCTTGTTAAAGGCCCCCATCATAGAAACTTTATTATTAATCTTTTATCATACTTTGTGTATTTTCACTTTTGTAATTTGAGTTGTTTCTTGTTTTAACCCAAAGATTGACATTGTGTATGCTCTCCTCTCACATCTCTAGGATGAGCTTGAGGATCGAAAGCAGCTAGTTTTCCCTCCCTTTTTAATTTTTAGGGTGTAACATGACGTAGAAGTGACATTCACGTGCTTATCATAGTCCTAGGGGTCTCATGACATGTGGGTTTAACCGAGTCCACACACATAGAAACACCCCTTGTTCTCGGTGGGGTATATAAATTCTTGGATAGCTCATGTTGATGTGGCTAAACGATTATCTTGTTTTAAGAGCAATGCGTCAAGTGAGGGGCTTCCATGTCCTAATACCTAGAGCCTCATACAACATCCTTGCAAGGACATAGACTTGTTAGAGCCCCAACGTAGCACGTAAGGTATATCTAGGTGATGCAGGAATAGAGAGAATTTCGTTATCCTAGATTAGGTAGCCATTTTGGCTGCATAGATCGGATCATTGAACTATAGTGGTCAAGGAGGCTGCACTTCCCAAGATCACTTGCGATTTGATCAGGACATTGACACATAGGTGGAGATATAATTGTGGCACAACCGAGTGATGAGTGGATATTAAAATTGAGCCTATAAAACAAACCAATTGCAATCCCACCTAACTTGCTAGGATTAATTGCTTGCATTATTATACTTATTTGAGTTAATTTTTTTATCGAAGCTAGTAAAATAACCTTACACTAATCCTTAAAATTGACACACCTACCATCTATCCATTTTGACCACAACCTTTTGACCTTCAATTTTTGACTAGGGACATCATCATGACCTTTGAGCATAACTCCCCTCGATCACACATTCCATGATCATCTCATAAATAAAAAATCAAAATAACATCCTTTTTCCATTTAGTCCATAAATCTTGACCACACATCGTTCCCCTACCATTATACACACCTTGTGACTAATAATAAACCTTTTTTCTTTAACCAAAATTGTTCTTATCATAACCTTTTAACCACACACTTACAATCATTTGCATATTTTCCACGTTACCATAAAAATCCAAAATTCTGAATAAATAATCCAACTTTCCATCATATTAAATAAATAATAAACAAAATTTTGTGAATAATCTTACATTTCATTCACTATTCCCCTTTTAATAAGAATCACCTAAACTATCCAACACACTTTCTACCCCAGTTTCTTGGATAATAATCCATAAAAACCCCTTTCCATATGCATGCAATTTCCAATATAATACATGCAAATGATTCACCCACATAATCACCCTCCCCTTATCATTGATATAACTTTTTTCCTAATCGTTTATCGTTTCCTATTTGTGTATCTCATACACTAACCTAGGCAGTATAAGAACTTTGAAACCCGTCATATCACATAACCCTTCTTGATCTACAACAATCATCATAACCTTCCTTAGTATCATTCACACCTATACACAAACACTTTCATCCCTAAAAACCCATATCACCAATTTCATATAGACAAGACCATCTAACCATTGTTAATTGACACCTAGCGAGTAATACAACACTATAGTTTAGGACCTATCCTATTCTTCGAAGCCTTCTCCAATAAGGTTCACCTCGATCCCAAGTCCTCTACCAGCTTGAGAGGTGATCCATGTCTTCCCAATCACACCGAGTATCAAATGTTCATCCATTCTGGTACCATTCATATTTGGATTACTAAGAAATATACATTAAGTGAACTAATTGGTGAAATGGAGAGGTACAATATCCCTGAAGACGAGTCTTTGATTTTGGGATAATAGATTGAATAAATTGGTCATTCAACTCATCAGTATATTTAAAATAATTTGACTCTAAATGCAACCTAGGAGAATGCCAATCTTCTTGTTCCCATCTAGGGTGTTTGATGTAGGAGTGTCATGAGTTCATGAGAAATCTCGTGTCACCATGAATACTTATAGTTAGTAAATAAATACCTAAGCACAATGTTGTACTAGATCCTAAGATGAGGAGATCCATAATAAATAACTAATTGATCATAGAAATGAAGTACATTCTTTATAGGAGGGAGAAGACATCAAATGTATTCCAACCTACTCCCACATTTTTTGTGCCCTAAAACCTTACTACAATGTATATGCATATGGTGTATTGCAACTTCCCATTATTATAGTCTATCATTAACATTATCTAAAACTTGAAAGGTTGTCCTACGAGATGCAAATTCACTATCCGTTGGTCCATTGACCTCCATCCACGCCCTGAACTGTTGTTACTTCCTCCTGAGCACTCAAGTGTTGATATATGATTTCTTCTGTATAAGGACGCGTTCCTTTGATTGAGAAGTCATGCTTGATCTGGATTGTATTTTCTTTGCATCTTGAAGATCTTTGACTGAGTAAGGAATATGTTTGGACTCTTTTACTTCTTTCATTTTTAGCACCTGAGCTCAATCTGATTTCGGGATGAATTATGGATTTACCCATCTTTAAGACTCGGCCTTAGATCAATGGCATTGATCTAAGAGATGTTTTAAGTTTATTCATGATGAACAAAAAAATTATTGACCTTACGAAAGTTGCAAATTCTGAATGAGTTGAATGGGCAATTCAGGAGTTTAACTCAAGTTGATCTTGTTAAATGAAAATCGGTTCCCAGATATCTGTAACATCGGGAAGGCCTAGACCTTAAGCCAGGTAAGATGTTCCTGGTGTATTCTGTAAGCTTATTTAGCAATACCTGGATAGGATCCTTTGCAGGGAATGTTTTACCCTGTTTGGTTCCAATACGGATCGGTCCTACTTGGGAGACCTAGATTGGATTTGTTAAGGTTAATAACCTTAACCTAAACTATAACCTATTGGTTAAATTATTATTAATCTAACCTAGACCTAAAATTTAAGCTAAATGCTACCTAAGGTTAGCTACACCTAGCACTATGGAGGTAAGACTAATGTCTTACCTTATGATCTAACCTATGTTTCTAACCTATCTTAACTAATGATCATGGTTGGAGGGGGACCTATAGGAAGGGGCACGAGTCATAGGCGGTGGTATCTATGGAATTTAATGAGGTGGATAAGGATGAAGGACTTGGGATTTGGCGGAGGTTGTAAATATCTATTGAGACCTAACGTGGCGGTAGTCACCAAATTTGGGAATGGTTGTTTGTGTTTAATTTGGCAATCACCAACTTTGGCGGTCAGTGGCAATGGAGATTAGGAGGGAATATGGGAGTTAATGCTATTGATGAACTTTAGTTCCCGAGCGCGGATTGCTTGGGAAGGCATGCAAAATGGATTTTTTTTTTGGTATGTTTGGTTTTCTATGTGTTCCGTTTTTCTCTCTGCTTGATCACTGGTTCTTCGAACCAGTCTACTTTGTGTTGCATGGAAACTATGAGAATATCTAGCTCCTTTCTCGGTTGGGGAAGGTTTATAAGGCACGTAGGTAACAAATTATTGTTGTTTAATCTATCATGGAAGAAGAAGAGAAGGTGTGAGCACATTCAGAGGTCTTCTTCGGATTTTTAAGCGACATTACCAGGCATAATAGGCCCTGAACTTTTAAAAATCTTGCTTTCCTTCCAAATGCTTTCATTAAAATAGCTCTGTTTAGGTGATTTTAGTACAGTTGGGTCGAAGCAATGTATGGGTTCTTCTTTTCCTGTGGAATTAGAAATCTCTGGTTATGTCGAAAACTCTGTGGAAATGTTACTGTATTTAATTTCTTATTTTTGAAATCTTTTTCGGCTGGAGACCCGGGTGAGCTTATATTATGTTGTTGCATCTTATTAAATATCACTGGGTATATTTGAAGTATCTTCTGTTTGGAATGCTTGTTGTGGATTATACTACTTGAACGCAACTTCTGTTGAAGTCCTTACTATGTTTTCAATTTTGGGTTAGATTCAGTGATGAAAGTTTGCAAGGATTAGTATACGAAAACGACTCAGTTGGAGTCCTTGAAATGTAACTTATGTATTTCGAATTCTATATAAGCTTAGTTGTTAATACATGTTGGTATTGACTCAGTTGGAGTCCTTGAAATGTAACTTATGTATTTCGACTTCTGTATAAGCTTAGTTGTGAATACATGTTGGTATTGACTCAATTGGAGTCCTTGAAATGTGGGCATAGTGAATTTCAACTTTAATCGTATAAGCTTAGTTGTGAATACTTATTAGATATAGACTCAGTTAGAGTCCTTGAAATGTATTCCCATTGTGAACTCGAATCCTGTTGAAGCCCCTGATGTGTTGTGCATGTTGGCTCGACTTCTGATCTAAGTCCACGTTGTGCATGCATATTGATTCGACTCTTTCTTAATGTTGTTGTGTTTATATTCAATTCAATTCTGTGGAAATGTGTGCTGGGTTACATTACAAACTCAACTCTGTTTGAGTCCCTACTATATTTTCGTATTAGCTCGACTTCAGATGAAACTTTGATGAAATTATGATATGGAATTGACTTATGATATAAGTTCTTGCTGTATATTCGTAGGGATTAGACTCAGTTGAATGTTGCTGTGTATGTATGTGTTTCAACTCAGTTGAATGTAGCTGAGTGTTTCGACTCAGTGGGAATGTCACTATGTTTGCATATGGTTACGTCTTCTGTTTATAGTGTTATCTAGTCTCGTGTTTGACTGAGATAAAGAGTTCCTAGTTGTGTCGTGTCAGGCGATGGCATTGGGTATTTTCATGTTTGATGAATGATATGGAAAGATTTGTTGAGTCTATTATGGTTGGATTATTTACTACTGCTTTGTCGCAAGAACTCTTGTAAGGCTTAAATAGCCACCAGTGATTTTATATTGGATTTTGACAAAATTGTAGCTTCTTCTTGTAATCTCGACTAATTTAGTTGCATGCGTAAATGTAATTACGTTATTCTAGAGGAGTCGGTAGAGTCCAGAACATGATTGATATGGGAATCTGATTGTCTCTGTTCCTTCTCCTAAGTTGAAAAGTACATTTTGATATATATATAACTGTAGGAAAAGAAAATATTCTCTCCTTGTCTAAAAGCCTTGAGTGCTTTCTTCTTTGTATCCTTACGTGAACTCTGCGGTAAGAGCATAACAAAAATAGACTATTAAATTGTATGGAGAGACTGGTAAAAATTGTGTTGCAGTATAAGTAGGTATACTTGTCAATACCATTGAAATAATGTATGATTGAGAAGGAATTACGTCAGTTGAGCTTGCTGAATGTTATAAACTGCCTTTGTGTATTTGTTAAAAACATTCTTGTTGGAGTATTGCTGTCTTTAGGATGGTTGTAATCATTTGTCTTTAGTATCTTACATATAAGATGAATTATCTGAAAGGTATTAAGGATTAATTGGTAACTATAATGTGGGTCATGCGTCAAAAGTCATGTTAGAATTACATAATGATGATTAGTCTGATTTGTGTTAAGAATTTGAAGAAATTATTTCATTTAAACAGGTTGTTTAATGAGAGCAATTGGTAGAATGCAATTGTTTTAAGAATTAGTGCTTATCATGCTCAGTTCATAGAACTGACCCGTGTTGGCAATTTTTGCAGATGGTTGTCCTAAGTGGTAAAGGCACGCAGATCTGATATGATGCTCAGATTATTTAATTTGGTTTTATGATGAATTCCAACTTGACTTCTCTAATTGTATTATATGAAGGAAGTTGTTCTTTTGCTGTTGAGTATTGTATCGAATATGCTGAATGCATAAATTGTAATTATTTGGCTTAGAAATAAATGAAATGAGGGAATTGTTACTATGTGGCTGTATTTGTATTGTGATGGATTGATCCTCTTTGGTTCGATCATTTTTAAGTGCTTTTTTTTAGTATTGAATACCTTGGAGATATTTGGATTCTCTAAGTAGGCCTTGTAAAGATTATGTGACTGAACACTTGTGAATGATTATTAGTTCTGCTATGTTCTATATAAGGCTAATTTGGAAATTAGTCCACTGTCTTCCAAGAAGCTAAGGTTTAAATAAATCTTAATAGGTAGCTGAATGGGAAGAGTAATCTGTTACTCCCTAACTTCGATCTAAGCCAAGACAACGTACATAACAAATCTAAATCACTATATCTTAATACAAATAAGTAAGATATAATTCAATTTGAAAACCGATTTAATCCTAAAAGGGTATATTTAGCATCCTTATGAGGAGACTTAGGCTACTCCCCATTTTCGTTGAATAATATTATTGTTAATCATTGAACTCTATGACAAGATCTCAAATCTTATTAAATTTCTCTCTGAGGAATGGATCTTAAATAAGTAAGACAACTCAATGATGAGGAACCCAAGAGTTGGGAAAAGACTACCTAGAAAGGAGAGTCTTAAAGTGTAATTGCAACTCAATGTAAGTAACACCTTAAGTTTAATAGATCTTTCCAAGGAGGTTTTGTAGGATGTCGGCACATGACAACTGCAGGGTTGTACCTTCGATAAGATTAGGATCTTCTCAAGGATACAACAATGCAGGTGACTTATGGTGACTTCCTTTGCATTGATCGTTAAGATTTACACCTTAAACTCGAACAATTTTTTACTCGGGATTTGGTTAGGAACATGGTCATGTTATGAGGCTGCCCTTGGGATTCAAGAACACTAACGTGCCATGACTATTATATTTCACGATATGACGCATGAAGTCATTAAAGACTACATCGGCAACATCTTAGGGAAATATTAAACTCATGAGGAACATATTATAGTCCTCCGCATCTTCGAAAGACTACGAGAATATACGGTTTTCCTCAATCCCAAGAAATGTGTTTTTGGCATCACATCTGACGAGCTCCTTGACTTTATTATCTCTAGGTGTAGAATCAAAATTGATCCAGATAAATGCAAATTTGTAGTCAAAATTCCTCCACCAAAAAATATCAAATAGCTACGAAGCCTACACGGAAAACATAGGCTATCAAAATATTTATTGCACAACTTGCTGATAAATGTCATCCATTTCACCACCTACTCAAAAAGGGCACTAAATTTCATTGGAGCGAGAAATTTCAAGCTTCCTTTGACAAAATTAAGGAATATTTACTACACCCTCCAATGTTAGTACCTCCTAATCTAGGAATGCCTCTTCTTATATACATTTTAGCTACACAACATGTCTTGGGAGCCTTCCTAACACAACATGATATCCATGGAAAGGAACAAGTCATTTATTATTTAAGACAAACTTAATAGATTATGAGCTTAATTATACTCGTATGGAAAAAGTGTGTCTTTTTGTAGTCTTTTCCTCTTAAAAGATGTGTCATTACATGCTCAACAATACAGTCAATCTCATAGAAAAAGTAGATTCACTTAGATATCTAATCTCTAAATTAGCTTTGACAAGACAAATGGCTAAATGAATCATTCTCTTGAGAGAATTTGATATCAAAACATTAATTAGAAAGCTATCAAAGGTCAAGCCGTAGCTGACCAATTAGTAGAAGCTCCAATTCCTGATTCTACACTTCTCACTACTTGGTTCCCAGATGAATCTATATGTACCGTTACAAAGTCAAAAACATGGAAATTACACATTGATGGATATTTCACACATCATGGATTGGGAGAAGGAATTTTTTTTATCACTCCTTAAGGTGACCTAATTCCTAAATATTTTTGGCTCATTTTTCCTTGTACTAAAAAAATAGTTGAATATTAAGCACTCATTGCCAGTTTAAAATTGGCCATTCAATGGAATATCAAGCATCTCAACGTCTTTGGTGATTCACTATTAATCATTAGACAAGTCAATGATGAATATGCCACCAAAGATGAAAAATTAGTTCCCTACAAATGAATGGTTGAAATATTCAAGGCTTACTTTCCACATATTCAGTTCAAGAAGGTCCCTCATATAAGCAAAAAATAAAAAGATGTCATGGATACCATCGCATCCCTCTTGGATAGGCCCTTAGATGCATCTAATTCAAAAAATTTGGTTCAGCATCAAATGGTCCCAGCCTATGAAATGCTTGACTCTGAGATGGTATGCGAAATTATTGGTCCCAATTCTCCCCAGTACCATTATATCTATACCTACCTCAATGACCACACTCTTCCACCCAACCTCCCACATAGCCATCACAAATTATTCATCTAACGTGCCTCTCATTTCACTATCCTTGGTATATCGTAGAAGCTTTAACAAAAATCTATTACGTTTCCTAAACTCCTAAGAGTCTGAATCAACACTTCAGGAAATCCACGTGGGAATTTTTGGTGCTCACACCAATGGTATGGTCCTATCTAAGAAACTTTTATGAACCGATTATTATTTTCCTAACATAGAAAAAGACACATGTTCCTATTTCCACAAATGTTTCTCATGTCAAAATCATGATGAACTCATCCATGCACTATCCAAAGCCTTACAACCCATCACCACCCTTTGTCCCTTTTCTACCTAAGGTCTTGATCTCATTGGTGAATTAAATCCCACTTCCTTTTATGGTCACAAGTTTATTATTACTTCAATAGAATACTTCACTAAATGGGTCGAAGCCATGCCACTCACCTATGTTACCGGTAAACAACTATCTAAATTTATCCTTAACCACATCATTTGCTGCTACGATATTCCATCTGCTCTCATCATAGACAATGGTAAATCCTTAAAAAATAAGGAAGTCCATGAGATTTGTGACGAATTTCACATTAAACTCAAATTTTCCACACCCTATTATCTGTAAGCTAATGGACAATTAGAAGCATCTAACAAAACGCTAAAGCATATCCTCAAAAAAATTGTGAATCAAGTAGGATGAGATTGAAACATGTAAATATATCCAACCTTGTGGGCCTATCACACCTCCATCCGCACTCCCACCATTTCCACTCCATACTCCCTAGTTTTTTATACTGAAGTAATTTTTCCTGTTGAGATAAAGCTCCCATCCCTACGCATTTCCCTCCAACACCTCATTGATGAAAAATACTATCGCATCCATCACCTTCAATAACTCAAACTCCTCGATGAGAAACATCTTCAAGCCTTGGACCATATAAAATCCTACCAAAACCACCTTGCCGAAATTATAGAAACTGCATAAAAGACCACAAGTTTGAAGTTGACGACCTAGTCCTCAAATAAAATCATCACAAAACTAAAGCCGATCAAGAAAATATGGGTAAGTTTGAACCTAACTAGCTAAGACCATATGTCATAATAGCTAAATTCGAATCAGGCACTTATAAAATTGCTACTCTAGATGGAAATGAGTTGGATGAGCCCCTGAATATCATGCATCTCCAATGCTTCTATACATAAATACTTATTACTCAAAATCTTAATATAGTCACTAAAAATAAAAATCAATATATATATATATATATATATATATATATACATCCACACAAAAATAAAATAATTCGTACAACGGTGGAAACCACTTCGGTGGCACCTTGGGAAAATACCATGGTGAAAATCATTTTCTGACGCTATGGTAAATCAGATCCTATGTCTACTATCACTCTACGACACAGAAAAACACATTGGGGGAAAAATATCACTTCATCCTACATCCCCTTTATCCATATTCATACTTTTCATCTCAATCCACCTTATCCATTCTCTAACACTAGAATCCTTTTGATCCTCCCTACAAAGCAAAGGATCTATCATGATTATGAATACTTATCCCGACCCCTACCAAGGTTGCATTTTCCATTATCATATCTTGGAAATCCTCAAAAAAATATTTCAAGGTAATCTAAGACAAATGTCGAGAAATGTAACCCTTGTAAGATCTTGAGGCCTTCATTTCCCTCCATCCCCCCCCATTTACATCTTATTTTTTCCCTTCCACTCTCTTTTCTCTCTTTTATCTTGTCATGTTTAACGCTATGGTTATGTGTAAATATTTGTACACATACACTGTCATTATACATCAATTTATTCAAACATCACCACCTAAACCATAACCTATATCTAACAAAATAATCATCTCATCCATAATACATAATTAACACCCAAACCATCTAACAATATCATCCCATCAATAACAAGAACTGTGCATCACAATCATACGTCACTAACTACATCATCATATCCATCAGTAACATAAGCTAACATCCATAACATCACATCATAAATAAACCCTCATGATCAATCACATCCCGTATATCATATACCATCCTACCCACGAAACAATATGCAATACTCATGATCCCATCCATATTTCATCATCATTAATACAATCATCCAACAATATTAATTCATTAAAAATAAACATCAACCATCTTCAAACATCACCATCACTATAATTAACCATAATAAAATGAGTTGCAACGCAAAATTTCATCACGTCATCCTTACATATATACATATCAAAATCACCATCATAACTAACACCTTACATATCATATTTGCAATTTAAATAAACATCATCACATCTATATACCATTCACAATAAAATAACATTATTATCATCTACATTATGTATGAAATCATCTAAACACTATATCATCATCACATCACAAGCTAATCATGATAACTGTTATATCATTATACATCATCAACATCACAACAAATAAAAATACTCAATTATCATCACACTATATCATTAACATAAATTCAAATCGCATAAACATCATATCGTAAATATCAACACAACAACATAACACAATAATTTCAAATAAATCACCATGAAATACATCCTATATTATAAATATACATAAAAAATATAACCATCCTCGTCAACACAAAATGTACTACAACATGCACCTCATCAAAAAATGGTAATCAGCCATATACGTATCTGTCAAAAATATGATCATATTGGCCATCACAAAATATCTTGTAACATATACATGAGATAATACATCATCATCATGGACGACATATACATATAATAATGATACATCCTGAATCATCTACATATGTGCATCAAAAATATGACCATGATGATCATAAACTATCTGAAAAAATGCAAACCACTAGTGCCCATCACTGTGCAGAGCTTCTAGTATCCTCTTGTGCTCCACCTAGTGGAGGTTGTGCAACACTCACAGTACTCCAAGAGGTGGTAGTCTATCCTGATCTCTGACCAAATCCCTATCCTACTATATGTCGAGCTACATGGTCTGTGTAACATACAACATCAAGCCTCTCATGTATCAAAATATCCTCATAATAACGCATCTCCACCATTAAGGATTGGTACTGCTACAATGATATTATGGTCAGGGGACCCATCCATCTTGATCTCTGTGATGTAATCAGAGCTTCCATTGCCACTAATCCTAATACCTAAGAGTCCCCCTGTGTCTCACTCCCCTCTACTACTCCATCTAATGGGCCATATCTCACCCTATAAGCATCCCGCTACCCACGATATCTATCACGGTGTCGTATAACCTGATCCGACTCCTACTCTATTCAAGACAACTCCCCCTCCAATAGAGAAAAAACCACCTCCCTAAGTCTCACCACCAATGAAAAAATTCTCGCTACTCATCTCAAACCATGTACATCTCTTACATGAGCTACACCTCTAGCCCACAATCATGTTATCTATATAGCTCGCGTACAAGCCTCCCTTTCCAGTATGTATATTTGTGCCTGTAGATCAACATCCCCATTCCCTAATCCTGATCCACCTACTCCTCCATCCCCTAATCCACCTACACCCCCTGATCTTGATCCTCCTGTACTAGATAACCCTACTGTATATGTCTGTGATGGAAAAACATTCCTGCAAAGGACTTGTAGCATCATCCACCTCCATCACATCCATCTCTTGTCTATCTAGAATCTGTGCAGGTGAGTAAAAACCTGGCTGGTGTACTCAAGGACCACCCAAAATAATCACTGGAGGTGCCCATTATAGCTCCTCCTCATCCTCTCACCGAGGTCTTTGTGGCACTAATACCAATCCCTGTGGTATACCCCCATGCACCTATAGCTGACCATGCACAAACCTCACCCTACCAAGTGGACGTGTTAGCTTGACTAGTCTAATACCTTCCCACCATTCCTCATAACCTTGTACGGTACCAAGATCTTCCACTACTAGTAATGGTGCCCATGGAATAACATGCACATCATCCAAACTAGCTCTAGCTACCACCATAGGAATCAAGGAACCCAACTCCTTTACCTCCCATGAAGTACATGTGAATAAATGAAAACCTTCTGAAATACCCTATACTACACCAAACTACCACAATACACGATCTGATCGATATCACTCCACTATATAGGTATAACCCCCAACCAAATAATAAAGAGTCTAGATCCTGCCCAATTGCCTATGATCTCCCTCCCATACCTCATACTATTGATATGACTGCCAACTCATCCACACACTACCTGTACCAATCTACCTCACCCAAATGCTCCTGCTGACCTGTAATCATACACCAACCATACACTCATGGCTCCCAAACCTGATGGTGCTCTCAAATCCCAATAGGTCTCCCCATGGAAATATGATCATAACTCTATACCTATAATAAAGACTCTACTCCAATAATCCCACCCCCTCGGTAGGACACTTTGTGTAGATCTCGATATAACTATGCTAGTACTACTAGAACCAGTACAAACATCATCTCATCCTACCACATCAAACATACCACATTTGTAAAACTGATGTTGAACCCCCGACCTCCACCATCTAGGAATAAAATGTAGAAAATAAATGAACACAGTAGCAATGGTACAGGATCTATGTACCCCTCTTTTAAATAAAACCCTAAGTCTATCTGAAACACCAAATGGGATGCATCCTCCTCATCAGTAATTAATCACAATCTATGTCTAGGCCTAGACATGTTCCATACCACTAGCTCCCCCTTTACTGGTAGTCGATAAATATGGTATACATCCTCCAATGTCACTATCATCTCCCCTATTGGTAACCAAAAGCTTCTCCTCGTTGAGTGCCAACACTCCGCCAATGCTATCAGCAACCCTCGATCTACCCACAAATAAGACATCTTGCCATATGAAGGAGACCCAATACATGCAACAATGATGCCTCATTCTCCTCTGCCTCTAAATCTGCACCTCCTAATAAATGTATAAGGGTGGCCGATCGTCAATGCCTCACCTGCACAACATACAGATTAACCTGCACACATCACATAACCTATGTTAGCCCCTATCTCTCATCATTTCACATATCCACCCCCATTTCTAATTATTCCCCTCCCTTAACCACCTTACCTAATCAAACATTATCACTTAAGCATTATTACCATAACACCAGTGTTGTTTTATAAAAATACATTATTTTATTCACATATGTGCTATTATATAACATATGTGCTAATATGTACCATAAACACCACTATCCATGCTATCCTAACCCTAAATGTGCTAAACCTAAACCCCCAATTTGTAAATGCGCTAATCTATACCCTCCGACACATTAACAAATGAAAATGCGCTCAAACCGATCCCCAACAGACACATATGTGCTAAAATGTAACCCTGCCTAGAAAATATGTGCTAAAAATGATACCAGTATCCGCATATGCACTGAAACTCATACCCATATACACATATGTGCTAAACTATATCCCTTCGTGAAACAAATGCACTAAACCTTCTCCAAATAGAAACATATACGTTAAAACATACCCTACCCACCCATTTCTTGCATATGTGCTATTATATGCTATATATGTGCCATTTTTGGAGCATATGCACTACAACATGTGCCAATTCAAACCCTAGCCACCTAAAACCTCACTAACCAAACCCTAAAAACATCAAAAAATGAAAAATGTTAAATACATAATTAATTACAAGGTACTTATCGGTGCCTCGGCAGCCCTTAACTGATGGTATGCCCTCACTGCCTCTGCCCAGTGGTCCACAATCCTCTCGTAGGCAATTCAATCCTCTCACGAGCTTTTGTTTTCAAATATGCATGGTGAAAATTACTTTACCCATGGGTCCCAAAATCCTTTAATACCCTCCGTAATGACCTAACAAATTTTGGGAGCCCGTTATTTCACCCATTGCATCCATTTTTTGTCCTGTATCTTTCTCTCTTTATTATTTTTCCCATATCACCTAAACACCAAAGAATCATAAAAAAACCAAAAAATCTTAAAAAATTAAAAAAATAGTAAAACATACCAAAAAAATCATAAAAGAAATTAAAATCCTAAAAAAAATGTAAAAAATAAAAAAATCATCTAAATTCTTATAAATCAAAAAGATTTGTTCAAAATATAACCAATCAACTATCACATGTGTTGTGTTTTTCTGCATTTAATTATGGATGATGATATGAGGCCTCTTTTGTTTTTTTATTACAGTCCAATGATATGAGGACCCTCTTTTGGCTGATGATATGAGGACTCTTTTGTGTCTTTCGCATGGTCCAATCATATGAGGACCATATTTCTCCATTAATCTGTCCAATGATATGAGGGCATGGGCACTTGGAAATCAAGTTATCATGGTCTGCATACCCTAGTGGACCTTACTTTATTCGATATCGTTAATCAAAATTGATAATGATAATAATAGTGGGCAATTTATGGTAGCACACCCCCTTTTATCGTCGTCTTTTGATCTTATCATTATCCACATATCATCTCTCATCCAAATCAATCCAACAACTAATTCTTATTCTCACCACCCCAACACCTTCAATCTTTTAATCCTCCAAATCCAACATCCTATAATCTTAACTCCTCACGTCCAAATCCTCAATCTTCACCCTTTCCATACACCCTTGACTGGGGAATCCTCAAATCAAAATCCTAACTCTTCAACCTTATACCCTTAACTAGGGCATCCAAAATACAATATCCTCCAATATGCTAATCTTCTAATCCTCATTTCTCCCTTCTCTAATCCTCAAATTTTATAATACTTTGATCCTCATCTTCTAGTCCTCTCATCCTTATATTATACATCCTCAAATCTTCTCATCCTCTAGTCCTCATTTCCTAAATCCTCATATTCTACATCCTAAAATCTCATTTTCTTCTACTCCTCTAACCTCTCTTCTCTCTTCCAATCCTCTCATCTCCTAACTCTTCTAATCCACTCTCTTATCTAGTCTTATAATCCTAATCATATTCTAATCTTCTTATCCTCACATTCTCTCTCATCTACTAACCTAAACCTCTCCTCTCTTTGATCGGTTACCCGACTCATTCCTCCCCACCTAACCCCTCAAGGGGACATCACCTCACCATCTATCCTACCTTCTCTTCTTTTATTTGAGCTGTCATTGCTCCACAATAACACTTCAAAGAGGGGAAAAATGTAGACATGTAAAATGTCGATGTAATCATTTAGCAAATAATACATTCATTTTATGTTAGTAATCTTATCACTAATAATATAATATTTACTTTTTTAATTAATTATTATATTCCAACTATTTATATTATTCATTTCAAAATCCCATTCTACCCTTACTCATATTAATACATTATTAATATTCTCATTATCCCACTAACTAACCTCCATTAACTATTTTCTAAGAATTTAAAATTATCTCCCACCTACCACCGACTCTATGCATATTCTACACCTAGCCTTTCCATCTAATCACCTCACTAAGAATAATTAACTTCACCTAACCATAAAAATAAATACCCATCCAAATCTATAGGCTTTTATTTCTAGAATCCTCTCCATTTTCCCCTCTTTTAATTAAAAAATTCAAATATCTCCCCTCCTCCATTGAATTTTAATTCAATGGAGGAATGTTTGAATCTTTAGAATTTTCTAATTCTAGAGAAATCTTCACTCTCATGCATTTTCAACTGTTGATCCATATCCTACATGGATCACTCCCAACCCTTGATTTATCCATCCTCAATCTATAAATAGTGATTCCACCTCCCATGCACACCACCTTAGAAAAATTACAAGTGCGTGATGCCAAAATATACAAGCAAGATATCAATATTCAAGCAATCTATCAAGGGAAAGTGCTGCTAAAATTATCCCATTAAATCTGAAACATTTAATCATTCCATCCAAGATCACATCCAAGCTATGAAGATGATGATTTCTACGTGTAGGTAAGTGTAAGTATATGATCTTCTCCCTCTTTCTAGCATTTCTCAATCAGAGGTAAGTAGATAGTTGTGTTAGTATAGGATTTAAATTTTTTTATTTCCTAATTTATAAGTTGTATACTAGCGGCACTTTTTTCTTACAGTCCCTATAAATATTTGGTGAGTAATAAAGAAACCATACACAATTTCATTCCCCCATCACCTTCCATATTTTCAAAAATCCTGCTTTGGATGTGGTGATTCACTCTAGAACAAGTTAGTAAGAATTGGTGAGTCTCTTCTAGTATCCTAAGGGTTCCCCATACCACTTTTGACCCCGTACAGATTTGGGAATACTAAGACTAGGATATATCAGAAGACACGTCTATATGGAGTTATAAAAGCCTACATTCACCCATTCCATAGCATATTTCCTATTGCATGATCTACCTAACAATTATTCTTCCTGATGGATCTTCCTTTTAAGCCATAACGTCAAATAAACATGATTACTTGTTGCTTGTAAACAAGTTAGTTTATCATTTTACTTATCACTAAACTTGGATTATACAAATGTTTTTGTTGTATATTTCAAGCCCTAATTGTGTCTCGTAAAAAATTTCCAAACCACCTCAATATCAAACAAATAAATGAATCAATAATATAATGAATACCTTACATAGATTTCAAATCATTAGCTCTCTTACGCCAACGACAATTTTTAATATCTCATTTTAAGCTATATCAAACCTATATTGAGTGACTTGTTTGAGATCACTCCTTATGACCTCACTTGTCAAGCTTATTTAATCTCCCTCTGTAAACGAATCACTCATAGCTTGTTTTGATCTATATCAAACTAATACCAAGTGATTTTTTTGATCTCATTCCATATTTCATCAATTCAAAAACTTATTTAAACTACATCCAACATGAATCCCTTCATAACTTATTTTGATCTATATCACACCCATATTGATTTAACTTGTTTGAGTTCATTCTTTTCATCAGCACTTACTAGCTTTTTCAAGTCAAATTTGAAACGAATCCATACTATCTTACACTAAATCACGTTTAACAAAACCTCTTAGCTTCTTTTAAGCTAAATCATATACATACCTATCTAACCATGGTAGTTACATGATGTCAAAGAGACCCTCTCATTGGTCACTTCGATCATGAAAATGAAGATAATGAGGTTACATAACCTGAACTCATTCAAGAAGAACAAGAACATGTAGATAAACTATTAGAACAAAACAAAAACAAGTACCTACTTCGCATCATATCCATGGGAGCAAAGCTACCTCCCGATTTGGGGACAGAAAAATTAACCAAAATTATATACAATGGTGAATCAAGTCACCACAACGTACCACCAAATGACCCGAATAATGCCTCAATTGAAGAAATATTCTCCAAAATAAAAGAGTTGACAAAACAACTCATGCAAATGAATTCTAGAGTTAAAAATTCACACGATCACAATATAGAAAAAACTACTAACAATATCTTTGATACCCCATCACATGATTCTCCATTCAGACAAGAATGGAAAAATATGAAATAAATTGTTGGTTATTCAAACGCACACCCGCATCTCAGACCTAAAAGAGCTGAGTTGTTTGAGACAATAATGGAACCATCTCTAAGTTGTGGGACCTTTTGCACTTCAGACGGATCTATTGTTGTCTCAAAAAACTCGGATCTTTCAGGTTCGAGACGCGGGTACACATTTGAATGACCAAATTTTTTTGGCACACCTGATGGGAGAAGAAGTGAAAGCTTAGATTTCAAAATTACCAAGTTTTTGTTTGTGAATTAGCAATTTCCAGCCTTTAGAGGCTAATTTTAAACACATCTGGTGACTCCTAATACTTAGACCTAATGTTTTAGCAGCTAGAACACATTTTATGAGAAGAGTCCGCAGGAGACAAAGTGTTACAGCTGAAGGATATTTAAAGTACCTCCAGATTTATCCAATAAGTAAATGCAGTAGAGCTCCCACAAGTGGGTCCCCATTTCCACCACAACAAGCACACTCTAATCCTCCTTATAACATACAAGTGCACCCTACCATAGCGCTTCAAGCTCCTACTCCTCTAAGGATATTTTCCAGCTTCACTTGTGGAAGCCCACTCAATATCAATGCACAACATGATGTGCATAAAGCTGCACTCAAGAGAATTCCATACTTCACAAGAGAAAATCAAGTTACCCTTGTTGAACATATTCAAGATGTGGCCAATATGTGCTCTGTATATTTGATCACGCATGATGATGTAATTGTTAGGCTACTTGTAGCCTCATTTAAGGGCAAAGCACTCCAATGGTACCATGTCCTGAGACCTATATCTATTACCACCTGGGATGAGCTTGGAACAACTCTATGCAACTACTTTGAAGATAAGATAGATCACCTATCACTGGTGGAGTAATTGACTACAATGAAACATGCGCCCAATGAGCAGATGAATGATTTTAATATCAGATTTTAGAAGAATTGGTACATAATTCCTCAAGTGGTAAGGCCTACATCCCAACATGCTTTCCTGTATTATCTAAGGTCATTGAATAGAAACATCTCAGTCATGATTAAATCCATGGGAGGTATAACTTTACCTGCAGCATACAACATTGCAATAAGGGTAGAAAATAGTTTCATCTAGGCAGGAAAGTTAGCACCTAGGCCTCTTGCGCCCTTGTTCCTATAAATGTCTCTAGTGCCCCAACCTATTATTGCTCCAGTTTTGGTACAGAGCGTGCAACCAGTTGCATCTACATCCTACTCTCCCGCGTAATAAAAAGAAGATGAAGAGTTAAAGGCCCTGATTAGAAACTTGTTTAATAAGGTCATATAATTAGAGAGGCAGTAGGAAAAATCCTACAGATGTAGTTCTAATCAGGCACAAAACCAAAAAAATCAACCTTGGGAAAATCAATATGGGAATCAAAGATATGGAAAGAACCAACAACATGATAGATGGCATGCTAACACGCACTTGCCTTTGTAAGTTATTCCTCTTGCACAACTACTTCTAGTTCCCAACATGAGTCAGGTGCTCTTTCCAGTCCAAAACAACATGGAACATGAGTATGAATGGTTCTTTCCTTGAAATATGCCTCATAGTTAGTATCACTATGCCAATGTTGCGCTCGCACAGGCCTATATGATACAAAATGTCTCTAATTGTGAGCCTTACATTAGTGCAAGCAATCTTGAGAACCAAGAAATACCAGAGGCTCCTCCTGAATCCAACTTAATATTATTTAGTGCTAAGGAATTATGTGGGATTAATCAAGCTACAGAGGACACAAGCAGAATGTGCACCCAAGTTGCAGACAACACAAGATATAAGAAGAGAATACTTGAGTCTGGTGCGTAGGTCACAATCTTGGCAACACAGGTTGATCCTCAAAATCAGAGAGATGTAGCTAAGGCATAAAGTAGTAAAATCAATCAATTTCTATCACGTGAGGCTCAGAGAAAAGATTCTCCTAAAGGGGCACGTGCACCTCCTTGGTAGTTCAAGCCTTCACACCAGCTAAGGTCCCTATCTCTGCACATGAACAACCAAGATAGGATGCTACTATGCCTCAAATGCATAAGTCAGTGGGTCTTCCTTTCACTATTTTGGATGAGATGAAAATTAAAAACATAAATGTCATAATGTGGTATGCCCTAACCATTCATTCTCATCGTGAATTCTTGCATGAAACTCTGGCTCAACTTCTATGCACTGACCCAACTATACAAAAGTTGCGTGCTTATGCCAATATCTACTAAGAAGAGGAGAATAAAGTAAGTAATATTTTCAAAACACCACCCTTATAGATGCCATTAATCTAAGGTAAACATCTTGTCCATAATTACATGATTGACTTAGGTGCTAATACTTTTGTCATGCCTAAGAAAATTTATGATGTCTTAGGTCTTAAGTATAGCCCTTTGACAAAAGGATTCCTACAACTACATGGTTCAACTTTCACTACCCTATGAATTATAAATGATCTTGAGTTAACCCTCCATGCATGTCTAAGCTTCACAATAACTCAAGATGTGTCAATCATTGATCTTCCCCCTTTGTTTGCCATGTGTCTGTCTAGGGACTTTACTGCTAAATTGGGTGGTTACTTGTCTTCTGATTGGACCCGTATGTTAATCAAGACAAGGTATGGTACTCAGTTTACCATACAAGTTGAGCCAATATTTTCCTATTATGTAGAGTCATATGTCCCATCCCCTCTAAGCTAACTATTTAATAAAAGAAGAACCCGTTTTATTTTTTGAAGAATAACCTATCATGCCTCCTATCCATGAATTAGTACTATATGAATGGTCAGAGAGACACCATAGATTTTATCCATATGCTAAGGAGGTACAAGCTTATGAAATTGGGCATGGTACCTACTACATCCTTGAAGAAGAAGTTGTGCTTCCGTGTGTACTCAAGAAAAGTGAAGTGAACCCTGGTCTATAGAAGTTATACTTTGATGGATCCAGAAGCAGTAATGGCACAGGCACGGGAATTGTTCTCATTTCCCCTAAGGATGAGAAATTACTTTTCACACGAAGGTTGGATTTCACATTTTATAATAATGTGGTAAAGTATGAAGTGCTATTACATGGTTTGTTTATTGCTGAAAAGATAAATATTAAGGAATTGTAGATATTTGGGGACACAAAACTGGTTATCCATCAAGTTACCAACAAGTACACGGAAAATAATAAGCTTCTCAAATACTATAAACACATATTCTGGGATCTCCTTGAGATATTTTATGCTCTAAATCTGCAGGTGGTGCCGCACAAGATGAACAAGGAAGCTGATCATATGGACGTGCTCAATTCACAGTTCTCCCTTGCTGAGGAATTTGGTAAAGGAAACACTCATCACATTAAGATGGTGATTATACCATCCATTTCAGACAACAAAATCAGTTGGTAAGTGTTTGAAAGTGATGTGTAGATCATCTAGTTCATTCAAAATGAAGTTGAGTTATCATAAAACATGAAAGCTGACATGCAAGACAACTATGGTGACTAAGTAATTCAACTAAATAAACACAAGTTTCCTAAAGGGTTGGTCACTAGAGAAAATGTTTAGACTTGATGATGAGTTCAAGGGTGAGGAAAATTATATGTGTGTTGCACAAGAAAACTGCTCCCCAGTCACTATTACACACGGAAAGGAGTTACTTCTCAGTAAAGCTTGCATACATGTTGAAAAGTATGCATTCATCTCTGTCTGTCAAAATATAGTGATATGTTCTCATGGGAATATGAAGACCTCAATGGTTTTGATCTAAGTGTTTCTCAACACTCTATTGACCTTGATCCTAGTATAGAGCCCATCAGACAAAAACAAAGGCCATTCAACCCAAAGATAGAGCCCCTCAAGAGGAAGGATTTATCTAAACTCATTGACATGAAGATAATATTTCCAATCAAGTACTCTACCTGGGTTGCGAATATAGTTCCAGTGCACAAGAAGAATGGTGAAATTAGACTTTGTGTTGATTTCAGATATTTGAACAAGGCATCTCTAAAGGACCATTATCCTTTACCTTATATGGATCGCGTTCTACATACTATGGCTAATGGACAAAGATTCTCAATAATGGATGGATAATCTATCTTCAATCAAATCCTAGTCAAGGAGGAGGATCGATTGAAAACGATGTTTACAACCAAGTGGGGGAGATATGCATATCAGAAGATGCTCTTTGGTCTATCAAATACAGGTGCAACATTTCAGCATGCCATGAATATTGCATTCAAAGGATATATCAATGATTTCATCTTGGTCTACCTTGATGACATCACATTCTTCTCAAAGAAAAGCACGGATCACATGGCACACCTAGAGAAAGTTTTTAGAGATGCAAAAATTTTAGGGTGTCTCTTAACCCCAAGAAGTACAATTTTGCAGTGGATTAGGGAAAGCTTCTAGGCCATGTGGTATCAAGGGATGGCATCACAATTGATCCTGAGCATGTTTTTCCCATCCTAGCCCTTTCTTTGCCAGCGTACAAAAAATCCTTACAGTCCTTTCTCAGTAAAATCAAATTTGTTAGGAGTTTTATTCCTAACTTTGCACTACTAGTAAGGCCCATCACCCTCAAGCTCAAGAAGGACACAACCTTCAGATGGAAAGCAGAAGGAAAAGAAAGCTTCAACAAGATCAAGAAATAAATTTCTTTCATTCCAAAACTCATCAACCTAGATTACTCAAAGGATTTCATCCTTTATTCTTATGGTGTTGATGCAAGTGTTGTTGTTGTTCTGACACACGAAAATGAACAAGGACTGGAGAAACCAGTGGATTTATTTAGTCAGACATTGAAGGACTATGAATTGAGATATAGTCACATGGAGAAACAATTCTACACCATCATGTGTACACTCAATAATTTTAAAATAATGATCTCCACAAATCATATTAAGGTGTTAGTTTCACACGAAAGTGTTAGAGACTTCATCATGGGAGAATAAATCAGTGAGATGAGAGTGCAATTAGAAACCAAAATCATGCAGTATGATGTGACTATCAAAGCCAAAAAGATGGTAAGAGGTAGTGCACTCTGCAAACAATTTGTTGAGGACACACAAAATGAAAATGAGACTTCATTTTTTCTGGATGAAGATCTCCTGCACACATAACTTGAACATAATAAAGATCCTGGCGCATGTGATTGGATGAAGGACATGATCACATTCCTTTCCAAGGTTACATACCCTCCTAGTTTGAACAAAGAAAAGAAAAGACATATGAGGTTGCAAGCTATCCCATATGTGCTGATTGATGGTCTTCTCTTCAAAAAGAATCTTAATGGCGTGTTGTTAAGGTGTATTGATGGTGTGCAGACTGAAAAGGTGTTAGCATAATTTCATGATGGATTCTTTGGTGGACACTTCTTTGCCAAGACTACAACAATGAAAATCATAATGACAGGTATCTTTTGGCCTACCCTATTTCCACATACACACAAGTGGGTAAAAAAATGCAAGGAATGCACTTTATTTGTAGGAAATAAGAAATTGGCAGCGCTTCCCCTCCGACAAATCCAAGAGGATCAACCTTTTGTGCAATGTGGTCTTGACTTCATAGGCATGATCAATCCTCCTTAAAGTGTTGGACACAAGTGGCTTCTGACAGCTACATACTACTTCACCAGATGGATAGAAGTTTTCATGATCAAGGAATCAACCGAGTCAGTCATCCTTGACCTTCTCGAAGGTATCGTGACAAGGTTTGGCATTCCTCAAACCATTATCTCCGATAATGCAAAATCCTTCCTTGGCACTAAAATCGTTCATTGGGTTCTAAAATTAGGCATCTATATAAAGACTTCCTCTAACTATTATCCCCAAGGAAATGGTCTAGAAGAGTCAACAATCAAAAACCTAATCAGAGTCATGAAGCACATGATGAATATCAACCAAAGATAGTGGCATAAAAAGGTCTCGCTCATTCTCCAGGAAGATAGTATCATAGTTAAAAAGGAAATAGGAACTTCTCCTTACAAGATTATCTATGGAAAGGATGTCACTATTCCTTTAACACTTGAATTGAGCTCATTAGTGCTTTCTTGATAGCTAGAATTTTAACGCATGGACCAGAGAGAAATCAGAATGAATGAGTTGGTTAATCTTGAAGAATTAAGGAACTCTATCATGATCAAGCTAGAAAAACATCAACAAACATTAAAGAAATGGTTTGACATAAAGGCTAGGCCTCAAGCTTTCAAAGTTAGGGACTTGGTCTTAAAATGGGATGTTGATAGAGCTAAAACATGGTGTCATTCAAAATTTTATGCACTTTAGAGAGGCCCATACATCATCAGTTCATGCAAGGATGCTAACTCTTTTGAGTTAACTCATCTTGATGGAGGCACGCTTCAAATCCCAGTAAATGGGATCTATCTCAAACCCTTCCATTGAGTTTGTTGCATCATTACATATATACTTGAATAGTTTTAGTTCTTTCAAGTGTGTTGTGTGCACATTGTTCATCTGTACATTATTCTTTCTTCTCATGTGCTCCTTGTGCGCACTCTTCTTTTTCTTCGAGGATGTCAGTTTTCTAGTAGATTTCAGCAATTTTACACGATTAAGAATAAAGTTAAAAAATGATTCTTCAAGTGATCTTAAGGGGAATTTATTCAAAGCTATAAATAAAAAATTCATGATTACATAGTAGAATCCATGCCCAATAGATGCTCCAGACTACTGATCTCCTTCATCTAGCAGGAAGATGGCCCTGAAAGTCACCAAAATTGTTAAAATAACTCTCTTAGTTATTTGGACAACTTACATACATATTTTGGCTCTGATATTTACAGGTTGCATACAATTTAACTATCTATTTTACACATCTCCATGGCTATATATTCCTCGCGTGCCTTTCACGCTCCTCTCCATGATTTATTATTTTTCATTCATTCCTCTTTTCACCCTTCATGCAAACCTTGGCCTTGTTTCCAAAAATCGGCTAAGTCCCTGGCCCTATCTCGCACCACATATTATTTTGTAATAATTGTGCCTTGGCCATCCACTTCTTCCTTAGGGATTTCTTCCATTCCTTTCACACTTGTCACCTTTGCGCGCCCTTCCTCTCTTTTCCTCATGTGCCTCATTCTTCCATACACGTTCCTCCATGCCTTCTTTTACTCCATTCCATGCCACATCATCATCTGACAAGCTTGAGTGTGTTACTCATAACCAATTAAAGCATGCTAGATGGATTTTGAATCCTTGCAACAAATCAATGAGTGACATGTGGTAGAAAAAGACAAAGCATTTTCACAGTTGGCCATCCTTTCAGCTAATTAGCGTGTGTAATGTGTTTTGCATGTCAGACAACTCTGAAAAACTTCTAACAGTCATAAATTTTGCATCAGTTCTCAAATCCTTACACACCTTGTCTCATTCGATATCTAATGACATAGGCTATAGTGCTAGATATTCAAATTCAAATTCTTGGTGGATCTGATAGGTGAGAAATGGGAAAACATATTTTTGGGCATTGATAAGCATATCTGATTGCTCCAACCACTTGATTTGATCTGATCTTCCCTACTTCCTTATGCAACATGCCAAACAGACTTGGGGAAATTCCTTTGACATATTTCAAGGCAGATTTTCAGGCATTAAATACTATTTTTGGGTGGTTGTATTCCAAATTCAGGTTTTACCTCGTTCTCTTCTTCTTCTTCCATTGCTTCATCTATAAAAGTAAGATTTGGGCTCATTATTGATGTTGGACATTTAAGATCCTTAATCTCTTAGCTAAGGACTTCATATCTTTATATTTTGATTCGTAGACCTCTAGATCTACTTCGTGCATGTGGATATCGGCTTCTTGTGCTATTGTAACAAATTATGCATCCTTGGAAGTAATAGAAGCATATTCTCTCCCTTAACATGTTTATATTTTTCTTTCTTACCTTCCTTTTAATCTGTGTGCTTGCTATGTCACCTTACATCCCTTATAGCTCCATTTTCTGGTTGTGTTTTGTGTAACCAATCATGTAAATGCATGTTGGTTTGTGCTACATGTTCCTAACCTCGCTTGATGCTTTTTCTGTTATTTAC
The DNA here is from genome assembly GCA_019776745.2 of Taxus chinensis. NCBI lineage: Eukaryota > Viridiplantae > Streptophyta > Pinopsida > Cupressales > Taxaceae > Taxus > Taxus chinensis. The sequence goes on along the minus strand of CM034146.1, from coordinate 712,089,214 downwards.
GCTCAGAATAGATAGTTTTCATCCCTCTTTTTTTTGGTGTTATTTTCTCCTTCCTAATTTAGTTTTCCTTTCTGTTATCCTTGTATCCCTCGTCCCTTGGCATTGTTAGCTTAGTTTCCCTTCCAACATTAGGAGTAGTAGTAGTAGTAGAAATAGATAGATGAACTGAGCTTCTCCAAAGATCTGTCTCAAGCACGTAAGGTCCCACAACTTAGAGATGGTTATATTTTTGTCTCAAATAAATCAGCTCTTTCAAGTCTGAGATGCAGGTGCATGTTTGAACAACCAACACAAACTATTTAGGGGCTAACAAATAATTGAAACAATTGAATTTTGGAGAACTCTACCCATTTCCATTTGAAAAATAAATTTTACATTTACCATTCCCTTCATCCTTCAAAACTCCCAAGTTTGTTAAATACAAAGGAAAGGGTGACCCACATGAGCATATAAAGGAATTATTCATGAAATTCCAAGAAGTACCTTACCACGATGTATATCTTTCACGTTTATTTCCTAAAAGATTAGGAGGATAGGCCTTAGATTAGTTCCTCCATCCATCTTCTAAAAGGGTCCATCACGACATTCACAAATTTATTGGAGAAATTTGTTAAACATTTCTCCTTTAAATTTGACTCTGAGGTGACTATGCTCGACCTTTGTAACACCAAGGAAAGGAAAAATGAAAACGATTGTGAGGGATCGCAAGTAGATTCCCTTACTCTATACCAAAATGACAATCAGTCAACATATTTATTCCAAACCTCAACTCAAAATTATCATTTCACATGTAGATGCATTATTTAACCAATTTTGAAGAATTTATTAAATATGGGACACAAATTGAGAGATCTCTCATTTCTAAGGGATTACTTAAAACACCCTTTAGAGACCAACCCTCTAGCGACATCCCTCAAAATCAATATTAATTAAAATTCTTCAATCAGAATAGAAATATAGTAAATGATGGAGTTACTGATTCCTGGTACATTCAAAATACTTAAAATAATCCACCCAAAACTAATAAATCCAATAAATTACCAATCGTCATTCCTACTAAGGAGGTTTCACCTCGGGAATTCAAGTAGAGACAATTCACTCCACTTGGAGAAATCTTATCTAGTCGCTTCTGCCACTTGGCGAATACTAATATGATCACATAACCCATCGTAAACCCTTTAAAGAAGGGAATCCAAAACCAAAATGGTATCAATACAATGAATATTATGAATACCATCTCATCAAGGGTCATCATACAAATTGATTCATGTAACTTCTCCATTATGTACAAGACTTGATTGAACACCATGATATAGAGGTTGAAAATACCTTTGAAATGAAAACTACAAATGATAAATTAAATGTTTTCAATAACGCTTTTCTTAAACACGACAAAAATTCAAATCACATAAAGGAAAATGTTCAATCGTCTAACAATGTTGAGTATGACTCGGTCATCTCGACTATAAATTATGATCAAGATATAGTGGCTACAGTAAAGATAAAAGCTAACTGTGTGGTAAAATATAGACATAATTTTTTTGGGTTCCCTACCACAATGTAATCTACTACTTCTTCTCCCATACCACCTCCTCATCCAACATATAATTCCACAACCACTTCCAATTCCCAAACTAGTTCTTCACCCAATTCATTCAACATTGTCAAGTAGTTGGAGAAAACTACAACACATATTTCTGTCATGGAATTACTAAAATCTTATCCCATATTACAACGTATTCTTACAAAGGAAGTGAATGAAGCCCGAGTCCCACATGATATTAATTATAAAAAATTCTAGGATCTAATCACAAATATTTCAATTCCCAATCCTATCTTATCATTCGGTCCCACTAAACTTATCAACCCCAACCTTGATAACAATCAATCCTTATATGTAGAATATTTTATCACCCTCTACAAGATTAAGCGTGTACTACTCAACAATAGAGTAATATTGAAAATTTTCTCCATGAAACTAATAAGATATATTGGCTATAATGAAGAAAACTTACAAAACAATATCATAATCATTTATGGATATGATAATAATGAAATAAAATCCACAGGTGCAATCACATTACCACTTGTGATTGGAACAGTCACCTTAGACACACTATGTCATGTGGTAGACATAGAAGTTCCATATAACATTCTCCTCAATCAACCATGGACTCATGCCATGAAAACCATCCCATCCACATATCACCAGTGTATTAAATTCCCCCACTTAGATAAGGAATTCAAATTGTGTATAGATACCCAACCCTTCAAGTATTTCAAGCTCCTCAAAGGATAGTATAAAAATGCCAACTATTGTCCATCAACATAAAAATCTGCCCCGCCACATGTAATCCCTTTCTCTAACATCACACATGTCAATCTAGATACGCTTCCAAAACATATTCCAAAATCATAAAAGATTCATCCTCATGACTTTACTAGTCAACCATCATTATCTATTCAATCATCATCTGCTAATTAACCCTCTTCATCTAAAAACCCTCCCTCTTCTACTAACTAATCATATTCTTCTCCTAATCAACCTTTCTCATCTAACAATCCCTCTTCTGTTAAAATACCATATCCTTCTGTTAATCAAGCTTCTTCCTCTAATCCTCCCTCATATTATTATAAAGCATTCTCTCCATATTTTAAATCCACATAAATTCCTTTTACACCATGTGAGGTACTTACTGGTTCCTCAACACATACGTTCAAAATCATCGATAAAGATTGTGGTGAGTACTAATTCCAAAATATTGAGAATTATTTTCACATCAGTAAATCCCCACAAAACTTTGGAAAACCCAATGCTTCCCACATCAAAACCCCTCCCACTTATAACATGGGTAAGTCAATTTAACAAAAGTTAGGTCATCTTGATGAAGAACATATTCCAAGTTCCTTGGGATCTTGGTTATATAAAGACAAACTAGCTTCCTGTTATGAGTCTCCTCAATTTAACAAAACACATCAAATAATGAAAAAAATGTGATGGAAGGGTAAAATACTTGGTAAGAATGAACAAGATCACCTATATCTAGTAACTTATATTAAAAATACCAGTAAACATGGCCTTGGTTTCAAAATAGTTAACGCGTCTCCTATATTAATCTTGATTAATAAAAAGGATACCAATTTTGATGATGAAACAAGTTCTACACATAGTTTCTTTTATAATCTTATGGAAACAAACCTTTTCCTTGAAAACATTTATACTAGTACAATTGACCTCTCATGTCCTACCCTTGTAACACATGATCCCTCACATCATGTATTCAAGAATTAGGAACTTGACAAACCAATGAATGTAATCCATTTAAAGAAACTATATTCCTAAGGTGCTCTCTATCCTAGGAGAAACTGCTTGTACATTCCTCTTGTCTAACTCATCTCCAAATAATTTTAAAATTTTCACTCCATTGGCAGATATTTTCAATATAAAAAATTAACTCCTCATTGTCATCATCATAAGACAAGTGTTAACATAGATCCTATTAATTCTTGTATATCTCATACTTCTTATAATTTATCCCATTTCACATACTTTCACCTATGGTCATACCTAGAAGCTTACTGATGGTAATTTATTCCCTTCAAATAAGGTCTCTCTTTCACAAAACAATCTCTAAAATTCATTACCCGGTTCGTTTTATTTCCTATCTCAGTCTTCGGTACTAAACCCTCGTGTCCTACTAGTTGTGTGGGGCTAAGATTGGGGGAATATGTTCCTTCCCGAATAAAAGCACTGTATAAAAAATCAACCAATAAAATAACTTATGAATAATTAACTATTACACCTTTCATCCTTCACATTCTTTGGTGTTGAGCCTACACTTCTTACTAGTAGTGTGAGACTAGGAATGGAGGAAGTAGCCCTTACTCGTCTACATCTTGTCTTTGGTGATGAATCCTTGGCTCTTACTAGTGGCATGGGGAAAAGTGTAGAGGGTTGTTCATAAGTTGAAAAGAAGAAAAACATAATAAAAATCAAAAAATTATTAATCCTTGCCTACTTCTTGTCTTTGGTGATGAACCCTTGCCTCTTATTGGTGGCATGGGGCAAGGCATAAGGGATCACTACAAAAATAAAAACCCTAATAAATATGATAGTTCTTCTAATTATAAAATTTACGAAGAAGTAATTTAGATTCCTAAGTGAAGAGATAACTATCCCTTCACAAAAATATAAGCACTGAGTCGGCCACGTAATATTCTAAGTCTAGTAAGTGACCTATAAAGTGAAAGTCATCTCAAAAATGGTTCAGTAACCTTGAGAGGAATTGAATCATAATTTCCCAAATGGATAATTGTTAGTAATTGTCACTATATTCATTATATACATCCCACATCATTCTTTACTCTCAGTGACGAGCCCTCACATCTTACCAGTTGCGTGGAGTCAAGAACGAAGCTGGACTTATTTTCATCATGTCATCACTTGCATATCCTGCCTATGGAGAGAGAGTAATTTAATATTATTTGAAGTATGAATTACCACAATGAACAATGTACATACAAATGATACCTTGTCTTATCACCTCTCATAAAATTTTTACCATCTAGTATACTACCCATCTAAAAAAATCTAAAAACATTTGAAAAATATCAAAAATCCCAAAAAAAAATTTGAAAAATATCAAAAATCCAAAAAAAAATTGAAAATCTTAAAAATCCAAAAACATTTAAATTTTTTCAAAAATCCGAAAAAACATTTGAAAAATCTAAAAAAAAACCAAAAACATACAAACAATCTTAAAACCCCCAAAAACCTTTGAAAAAAAATCAAAAATCCCAAAAAAGACATTTGACATATCTCAAAAATCCAAAAAACATTTGAAAAATCTCAAAAATCCCAAAAATAAACATTTGAAAATATCAAAAATCCAAAAACCTTTGAAAAATCCCAAAAAACATTTGGAAAAACTCAAAAATCCAAAAATATATGAAAAATCTCAAAAATCCCAAAACACATTTGAAAAATATCAAAACTCCAAAAACATTTGAAAAATCTCAAAAATCCCAAATAACATTTGAAAATATATCAAAAATCCAAAAACATTTGAAAAATCTCATAAATCCAAATACATTTGAAAAATCTTATAAATCCCAAAAACATTTGAAAACTATCAAAAATCCAGACAAACATTAGAAAAATTTAAAAATCCAAAAAACATTCAGATACTTGAAAAATTCCTAAAAATTTACAACTAATCAAAGGAATCAAATACTCAAGAATCAACACAATTCAAACTTTTAACTCTTTTCCCTAATAAATGTTCAAACCATTTTACGACTTTAACACCCAAATCATTTCTCCCTCGCATATCGCCTTGCTTGGGGAAAATTTTGGCTCTCATTATCTCCTTATTTTAGGACGATGACCCAATCTATTCTTAATCATTGTATCCCTACTTAGGGCACATCTAATCAGCCATCATTGTGGAACATATTAGGAGCATGTTTGAAAGTACTTGTGTTGCATTATTAATTACAAGTTTATTATATGTTATCTTGTGTCTTGATATATTACAGGGGGCATCTTGATTTTATGTATCTTGGTGTCCCCTCTAATATGCTTCTTTTGTATATCATTACTTCTCTCATATGACTACATATCGTACCAGGGCATCATATCTTTTTGATGTCCTCTGTCTATGCTCTCTTGCATATATAAGTCTAGTCATCATGATCTTCTATACCATGGTGCATCTTGTTATGTGCTATATTAAAATCAAGATGATTTCATCACGTGAGTATCTTCTTGCATGAGGAACACTTTCCACCACATCCGTTCCCCCTTACTAATACATTTTCTATTTTGGGAATCCTACTTGATCACCATTATAGTTTGCGAATTTCCTACTTGAGGATATTTCTCACGAAGAGTTCTCTATCCTTCAAATCCTCATCCCCCACCATGGTCAACTTGTATTTTATCCATTCAGCCTCCCTCCTCATTTCTACCCACCTGACATTTATTCACACCTTATACTTCTCACCATATGTGTCCCCTTTCACAACTATATGCATCTTCTTTCCATTTCTTCATTTTTTTCTCTTCCATTCTTAGTTTTCATCATGATAATCTTACTTAATCACCCATACAGTGTGGCACTCTTATTTGGGGTATACCTTCTGTAGAAACTCCACCATCATTACATATCTCATCAGACTACAATCACCACCACAAAAATCTTTCTGCTCCACCTCTTCTGCTTGACATTCTTGCCTCATCACTCCAACTACATGGGAATCCTAATTAAGGATTCCCCTCGCAATCCATATTCCCCATTCCATATCTTCCTCCATTCATTCATGTCACACTCCTTTGTTTCCTTCCTTCTTTGTTATCACCTCCTCTCACCTCTTGTTCCATTATTGCATACACCACTTCCTCTTTTCTCATTCTTCCTAGTATCCATCCTCTACTTGGTAATCTTATTTACACATTCTCATAATATGGAAAATCCAATTGAGGGTTCCGCTTCAATCCATCTTTTCATAAAATATTCCCCCACCTCCTTCAATCACTCACATCATCGTTTACCTCGCAGAACTTCTTCCTATCATCATTTTTCTTCATATTTGACTTGATGATCCTACTTAATCATTTGTACATCATGGCTATCTTACTTAACAGTCCCTCTTAAGGGTGATTTGTCATCTTGCATTTCCCCATCCATACAAGTTCCCTCCATACTATTTTCCCCTCCTCTTGAAATCATCTACTCTAACCAGTTGTTCTATCCCCATGCGCACTACATTTCTTTCCCATTCACCATCATTGTCGGTTTGGTGATCTTACTTAACAGTTACTCTTAAGGATGATTTGTAATCTTTCACTCCCCCATCACTACACATTATCACCCTTCATTTTTTCTTGTCATTCCCCATCATCACATCCTCTCACCACCTCTTCCCTTCTCACCAACTTCATTTTATATTTACCCACTCTTCATCCCACCATCCTCTACTTGGAAATCTTACTTAAGGGTTCCCCTTAAGATAGATATGTTGTTTTAGAATTCACCTTCTGCTCACTCATCATTCCTTACATTGATTGTTACTTCCTCTTGGTCTCCCCTACTAACAAAAGTTTCCTTCTACCATTACCCTTTCTCAACCTATCATATTATAGAATGCATACATCATCTTTAGCTTGAAAATCCTACTTGATCTCTCATTACCCAACCATGTTCCTTTCCCCCATTTCCCCCTCCTCATTCTATCTTTCTTCATCCCCCTATTCTTTGCTCTTTCCATATCTCATTTTTTACCTTCATCTCATTCATCCTCATCCTCTGCATCCTCTCTTCACCTTCATTTTATCACAAATAATAACTGATCCTTTATTTTTTCTTTCCACTCCATATTCTCAAACTATCTCACATATCCACCCCTTTTCCCATCTATCATTATTATTGAACTCCCTCTAGCATTCTTTCATCACCATCTTCTATTTCCTCATTCACCATCCCCCATGCTACCACTCACATTTCACACTAATAATTATTTTTGGTCTCCCCCTAAAATTCACTCATCACCATTATCCACTACCTTTTTCACTCTCTTTATCCTTCATTATTTCTCCACCTTTTCCCCCATCCCTCACTAACAATAGTTATTGTTGGTTTTCCCCTAACGTTCTTTCACTGGAAGCCTCCTCCATCATCCATTCTCTCTTTCATCCCATCCCTTTTCTCCACCCCCACCCCTTCTTATAATTTCTTCCACACATATCCATCTCCTCACCCCCCTTATCAATGTCTTTATTATCTTCATCATACATCCTTTGTCTATTTTCTCGTAATTTTCTTATCCTCATCTCATGCATCTCCATGGTCTTTCCATTCCATGTCATTCCTCCCCTCTTTTTTCTCTTTACATTCCTGATGCTACCCACTCTCCACATGATATCCCCATTCTTGATTCCCTTCTTGTTACACCATTTCCTCTCTTTTCCTCTCCTCATTCCCACTCATCCTTCTTGCCTCTTTCTTTCTTTACATATTCTTCTCCCTTTTCCCTCGTTCTTCCTTATTCCTTCCCTATCATTACCCTATCTCTTTCTTGTTATCCATTCTTTTTTATCCTTTCACCTTCCACATTCATCTCCATGTGGTATGTTTCATATTCCCAACCTACTATAACACCTTGGTCACTTCTATCTTTTCCTTGTATCTGCCCTCTCATCTCTTCTTCCCCCAACATTTCACCTTCCTCTTCCCCTCCCCTTATTTTCTCTACCACATCTACACTTTTCATTCATTATGTACTAGTTTCTCTTCCTTTCTATGATCTTCTCCACATATTCCTAGTCTCTTATAGTTTCTTTATTTTCCTCGTTCTATCATCTCTTTCTTCTTCTTTAAATTCTTCATCTTCCTCGTTTCCTTCATTTTTCCATCATTTCTCTCCCTTTATCTCATACATACCTCTTCACCTTATCTTTAATATTACAATATCTTCATTTTGCATCTCTCTCTCTTCCTTTTTTAATGATTTCACCATCTGCTCTGTCATCTTCTCTCAAGTCATCCCATCTTCTTCTTCTATCTCCTTGTTAATCCTTCTGAAATCCATTCTTCCCCTATCATCATTCTCTCTTATCCTCTTCTATATTTTTCATTTTATTTTTCTTCTACTCCATATCCATCCACTCCATTCCATACCCTTTTCTCCTCCACCTCTGATTTTTATTTCCTCATGAAATTTTCCCATTCTTCACTTACTCATAATCAACCACTAATCTTGTCCATTCCATTTTTCTCTATTTCCACTCTCTTTCGTTACGTCCTTTAACACTTTTTCAAACATAACATTCAAGGCTGATTGAATTATTTCCCCATTTTTGCACCGTAGCTTCTCCATTCTCTTATACCACGTTCTCATCCTCCTCTACACAAAGTTGACCTCTCCTTTTTTCGAGAGATCTGTTGTATCTTCCATTCTCGGCAGTCCTCTCTAGGGGGCACCATCATATTCATCCCTAATCACATATTCCCATAGTTTTTTTTGTCTTAGAAGACATCATAACATTCATCATCTACCACCTTCTATTCTCACACAAAAATGTTTGTTCTACTTTTTGCTTAGAGAAAGCATATTGAATTCTTCCCCCATTCATCAACAATACCTTTTTCTTCTTCTAATAATTTCTTATCGAAAGAACACCTTTCTTTAGAAGAATTTCTTCAAAACCTTAAATCCTGCCACTTGGGGCATATCCATCTATTTTGTCTACTTTATTTGAAAGAACAATAATTTTATAGTACCCTTCCACAAGGGGAAAATTTAGACACCCCAATTTCAAACCTCTCATAAATCAATTAATTTCCCATAAAACCCATGAGAAATTAATTGAAATCAGTAAAATAATAAAACCTTATCATTTCCTAATTAATCTTCCTCACATGTCAAATATTCCCCATGCCCCCTACTTGTGAATTAAATATTCAGGTCTAATTCATGTCCATTCTTCATGTCCCCTACTTACTTAATTCTATTTACTTTTTCAAATCATGATTAATCAATTCCTCCGAATTTATCCAACATTCAGGCTATAAATAAATCTTTCCATATCTCTTACATTCTTTCTGTATAAAGCATCCATTCCATCTAGTCCTAATTTCCACATAAGCATGCTTTTCCCATCCCTAAATCCATCATCCTCACATCCCTTGGTGCAAAGTTTGTGAATCGACCATCAGTACAACGAAGCTCTTAATCACATTGGAGAAATAACCTAGATTTCAAGTAGTCCAGGTCCATCCAAGTCACTGCCCATTATGAGGTTTAGGAAGGAGACATATGAAAGAAGGTATAAAGTTAAGTTTCACTAATTTATTATTATCAGTGATTTATGTAGCTTACAATTATCATAGATGCAATGAAATTCTAGCATCAAGTGTTTCAAGCTTCACCATTTGATTCAAGATTCTATAAACAATAATTTGATATACAATTATTTGAATCCACTACTTCTAATTCCAAATTTACCAATGATAATGGAAAGTTAAAATATTCAATGAAGCCTACGAATGAAAAATCATCCCTTGAGTCATTTAATTCATACCTACCATGCAATGCCTCCTTATGATTCTTCAGATCCTCCCCTTGTATTCCTTTTTGGTGTTACTGATATCCTATTACCCGCTATTAATTTCACTAATTTTGAGTTTCATGCCTCATTTTCCTCCCATGGGATACATATCGATGCTTTTTTTGGGCCCTACAATGTAAAAAATGTTATGATACATCCTATATTCAAGAACAATGCATGTTCATTATCTTTCTTGTAGTAAATTGGCTTGCCTTTATCTTATATGACATGCATGTCTCCCACTTCTCATGGTCATGTTATTTTATCCATTAATTTTTGACCACTTACTATTTCTATGCCATTTACTATTGGATCTACTGTTATGCATCCCAACATGCTCTTATAACTCCCTTGGCTCTGTGCTACCAAAGTTATGCTTTCTATTTTTCACTTATGCCTTAATTTCATCCATGAGCATCATCTTATTACTATTTGAGGCATTCCACCATGGACACATTTTTCCTTGGCTCATCCATACATCCCATATTCAATTTTTCCTACTCCTAGTGCATTCTTCTCCTATTCGTGATGGATCCTTTTCCTTAACACTTCCTATGGTATTTGGATCCCTTTCTCCTCCTGTAGCACCATTTACACATCCATATTAATTTCCTTCACACATGGCTCCTACTCATAGGTCTCATTGCATTTTAAGATCACATAGCCAACCTCATAGGGGAAGTACTTCACACAAGTCATATGCTTCACATGCTCCATCTAGAAATATTTCACTATCTCTTTCTCCACATGCCCATTCTAGACCTATCCCATATACTTGGCCTCATGCAATCTCCCATGACCATCAAGTCCTATATCATGTTCACATGGGTGATAATTTTACATCATCTTATTGTGGGCCCTTTACTAGTACTCTCATTACATAGATTATTCTGGCATTCACACTTGGGGGCATCCTAATTCCCCCACTCCACCCGATGATGCACTCTTTTTTTGGGTTCATACTTTACTGTTGAGGACATTCCTACATGAACATCACTTTGTACACACACACACACACACACACACACACACACACACACACAAGTGGGAATCCTTATTCCTCCCTTCTTTCTGTTCTCTATATCTTGGTTGGATGTATTCTTAATTCTTTATATTACTATATGTTGCACCTTTGCTTATAATTTCAATATGGTTCATAATATGCTTTATCATTTTTCATACACATATGTGCATTTACATGGTATATTCAAGTGAATTCAGGTCACTTACATGTTTTTACATGATGTATGATGCTTTACCCTATCCATTACCAGTCCCATTAAGGTTCCTAGGGGCATCTACCTTTTCCTACTTACTATTAGGTTATATCTTTGTAATATTTCACGTTTTATTCCTATTTTCATATATTAAATTGTGGCATACTTTTTATCTTCTCTAACATGCTAACATGTGCTTCACGTGTATCATTTTCCTCGTAGGACTCCTTAAAATCATGGTTATCTGATTTGTTTGTATCTTGTTTACTATTGTTTACAGGTTATGCCCTATGTTTTCTTGTTTCCTTGTTTGTGAAAACCTTGATGGATTCGAATGTCTTGTGACATCCTAAGTGGTGTCCCATGTATGAAAACAACTCCTCATTGTGTCCGTGTTCATTTTTTTCCTATATGATTTCACTAGATACTATTTATGTGTGCATTTCTTGTTTCTCATTAACATTTGTATGCTAGCATTTTCAAATTATTGTACTTGCGTCATGGTAACTACCATGCATAATTTCAATTTCCCCTACAGGAATCCCTATATCAGATATGTATATAATTTTTAGCCTTCCTCGTTTACGGTTCATTTACTTTTGTTTATATCACACACCCAAAAAATGGGTGGAAACAATGGTTGAAAATTTTAACCCTCCTACCAGTTACAGAAAGTAGTTACAAAATCACAACCAACAAGAACTTAACATAAATTGGTCACAAAAAGGGATAGAAATAGACTTGGCCAAAATTCTCATCTTGGACAGAACCACCCAATACAAAAAGGAGCAGTCAGTGTCATTGTCCTACCTAGGTTCTCTTGATCTTGGGAAAAAATAGTTACATAGCAGTATTTAGCAGTTGCACAGTTACCATCTTCTCCTATTTCATGAGTTAGACAATCAATTTATCAGTTACTAAAAAGGAAATAACTACTTACTCAAGAACCAAATAATGATCTAATACATGAAAAAATAAGGGAGTTGCACTTAGGGCATATGCATGAAAATGATATTCTTGGAACAATGTGTCACTCGGAGAAACTTACAAATCAAGTTTGTGATCATCTATAGTGTCACATATCCATGTGGAAGCATTAATGGTTGGAGAGAAAAGACTATGTGATCTCCTAATACACTTTCCCTTGGTGGTTAGAGGACACAAAAATCCAAAGTTTAGCATTGTGATGATTAAAGCACTAGTTTGGCGACAAGATGCCTAAATCCTTCGTATTATTCCAATCATCTCCTAAGCAACAAGTTTACAAGTAGGAACAAATTTATTTATCTTTATATTTCCACTATATAAAATTTTCAAGTTAAAGTTCAATTGCATTTACCTAGAACATTGACTACACTTGTTTTATTTTACAGGTCATGTCCTACTCCAAAAAGGGAAAGAACAAAAGCAACCATAAAATAAATCTCAAGAATGCTCCATAAAATATGATGCTCTAAGGAAATAAACACACACATCATTATTACTCCACATCCAAAAAGGTCACCCCTAGGGTCCTTATCTTTCCCTTCCTTTAGAATTTCAAAGTACACATTTTTAAACTATTCCATTTGACACCCTACAAAACTCATTCGCCATGCTACTGGACACAATGTTCTTTTGAATCTCGAAGGTATGCTTTTCTTTTCTACTTTATGCTACAGAATCCCTATTCACTAGCATAAAGCAGGGGGAAATGTAGTCACTAAATCACACACTTACTATGAACATCTAACATCTAATACTTCATTTATATTCATGATTATTAATCAAGAGAACTAGTCATTAACAACTTTTTAACTTTTCTTTGACATTATTTTTATCCCTTTCATCTTTATTTCTTATTATTTCATATTTGTAACTTGCAGTTTTACATATTAGTTGACATATTTCTCAAATATGATTTCATTGTTTACCTTTTTGAGCTCCCTGTATAGGACCAGCCATTAGGGACAAGGGAACCCAGGTGCTACTATCCCATTTGGGTGATTTTTTCCACTTCTTCTCTTTTGCTGAATTTTTAGATGTTACTTTTTTTTTATCTTTGTTTATCCCTCGTAGTCACCTTTTCACTTGTTAGCAACAAAAATTAATCAAATGAATCATATATACATGTATTACTTAATCTTGTTAGGGTGTAAGCATTCAACATGTACATATTATTACAATGAGATAATATTTTCTATCTAGTACACTAAGAACTACATTTTGGCACTACATAGGAGGGTTTATTCTGAATTCCATACCACACATTTGCATTCAGAAAAAGTAGTTATAGCCCGCTATTCTCCATATGAAAGACAGTAGGGAATCCTAGCTCAAGGGACACTATTTAAATCACATACACACTAGAACTACATTGAGTCTGAAATGTATTACAATGCTCGGTGACAATAACTTTGGGGTGCCCACTGAGGTCTATCTAATTCAATCATATGCATATTTTTATTCATCTAATGTACACTTGAGTATTGTGTAGGTATCTAGGGTTTGTTTTACAGGTACATATGTAACAAAGAAGTGGTAAACAAACCTAAGGTGATCTACATTAAATAAGAAGTGGAAAGGATCTTGTTATCATGTTGAGTGTCTAGCATGAAAAATGGAAAAATTTAGCCATGAAAACTAAGCTTCCACTTGAAATTTCCTCTCTCAGTCACTTTAAATCCTTTCTCTAGCCAGACTACTCATAATGTCATCCTCATTATTGCTAGTAAGAATGTGATAACAATATTTTCAAGCATGTTTCATGTGTAGGGGTGTATTCCTAAGGTGATTTAATAACTCACTAAGATTCAATGTAAAACATTCCTCAGAGGCCTAGAAAGGGTAATTTTTTGGCATTTTACAATTGGTGTATACCCTTCATAAGCTAATAGGGAAGAATCGAGCCACCTAGGAGTTGTATAGGTTAAAAATGAAGTTTTTAAAGAATTTTTATGGAGGATTTTTGGAATAAATTGATATCAGGAACAACTTGAGCAAGATCATGTCTTTTGAGCATAGGGGATGAAGGCTCCGACGATGAAAACTAACTTGTCTAGATGATTCTAGGAATTCTAGGAGGATTTTAGAGGAAAATAAATAGTGAATGGAAATGTATTAAAATCCTACACAAGATGTAAATATAAATTATTTCCTAAGTTTTAAGAATTTTTGTGATAGCTCAAGCCACTGTTGTTGCTCCTCTATACTGAAAGAGTCACTGATGCCAAAATTCAAATGTCAGGAATAATTTTCTCCTAATAAAGGCTAGGATGTTCTCAATAGGTGATTTAGAGTTAAATTCATATAATGTTTTACCCCAAAACACCCTTTCATACTCTCGAGGCTGAAAACGTATTATGGGTGTCCTAAAATGCACTTGGTGGGTGACAGATCAACATTTCCAAAAGGATTGGGTGGAAATTTTAACCCTTTCTATCACTTTGGATTTTTCTTAAGGTGTAAAGTGAACAAGGGGGACACCAAAGTGTGCCCCACACCCTTTAAAGAAGTTTCTTCACTTAAAACATGACTTAAGGTGTTAGGATGAGTGTATGGAAGAGTTAAGTTGCCAAATCCCCTTTTTATGGTAAGCTGAACCCTTGGAATTTTTTCAAGAAATTGATGTCCCTGCACGTATTTTCTCCAAGGTTTAAGGGGGAAATAATTTTTTACTCCCCCATGTTGGAAATTTTTTCACAACTTAAAGCTCACCATTTTTGCACCTATGTTTCACAAACTTGTATTTCTAACTTGTCCCCCTCTTATGTACTTGGACCTATTATCCATATTTACCCCCTCAGTAAAAATGGACAGCTTGAAAAATTGGACTTGGGAAGTTGATGGAATTTCAATGGAGAATCTGCAAGTTTCAAGTAATTTTCATGTTTTTTGGGCACTTGGAACCATTTTGGTGCATTTCCCTTTTCTACTCTCCAAAATTTCAATACTTAGCCAAATTTGAGAAAAAAAATGGTAAAATTGGCTTAGGGGCACTTTACTCCACTTTTCCTAACTCACCAGATCTTCACTTGGCCAAAAGACTTAGAAAGTTGGGAGAAAACTGAAAAATTGGTTCAAAATGAGGTAATAAAAAATGAGCTCAATGAGCTCATGGCCGAGCAACTTGGCAAGTTGGCGGGTTTACATAGTCTCTTTACTACTAAAAGTAACTAAGCAAAGTTACTCCAAAAACCTAATTTTCATATTTTCCTTCTTTACGGGTTTGCGATGTCTCTTTACTACTCAAAGTAATCAACTAAAGCTATTAAGAAATCTCACAAAACTAAGGCAAATGAGTTAGAGAGTTGTGTGGGGAAATGGACCAGGTGAACTGAAGTTATGGCACCCCGCAAGGCCATAAGTAGATCACAATCCAAACCCCACAGAATGAATGAAAAGGTGAAGTAACATGGGGTTGGAGCCCGATGGAGCTTAAAAAGCAATAGGGGTTGAAAACCCACAAAGCAACTAATGACACCTTAGATTCCCACAGACCAAGGAGTAGAGTAAATAACCATAGCTTTTGACCAAGAGCTCCATTTTTAACAAAATTTGACTTTCTAGAAATCTGTCAACCTCCTCTTCACCGTGGAATCATGAAAATTAGATTTAGGTTATAGAAGATGAGAAAAAATGGGGAAAACACTTCAATCACTTAATGAATAGTTCCAGGAAGCCCAATTACTAGAATTTAATGCAGTATGGTCCTCTTTTCTTCTCAAGAAAGTAAAGGGACATTGGGGAATGGATTTGACAGGTCTCCCACACCCCTTTTTCAGATCACTAATGCACTTTTTTTGGTGGGTAAAGGGTAAATTTTTGGATTTTATCTCTCTCTCTCTTTCTCATCTTCTTTTATATATTGTAAACTTCTCATTTTGAGAAGAAGGGGATATTCTGGGATGTGGGGAAACTCTGCCATTTTTGTTTCTCAACACCAATGAGTTGCAAGCATTCTCTTAGGCTTGGAATTTTTTCCAATGCCTCTATTCACCATATGTAATGGACTGTGAAACATTGAAGCAAAATATCTATTTTTTGGTGTTTCTTCAACCCTTGCTTATGTTTTATTTTATTTCCCTTTCCTCTCCATTTTGTTGTTGCATTTTGTACATGTTTTTTTCATTTGTAGGGCTATTTATTTTTGTTTCATGGGGATAAAATTGTGAATGCTACCTTAGGACTATGTCATAGCTATTCTGGGCTCTCGCAACTGCATTTTCCTTCTTCTTTCTCCCTCAGTAGGATATTTCCACCTCCTTTTTTTGGTGCTATCACCGCTTTAGTGTAGGATTTCATTTTCATGCATCTTTCTAACCATTTCTCTCCCCCTTGGTCCCTTGGAATGGTTATATTAAGATTATTTAGTTACATTTTACATTTTATAAGTAGTTTAGAATTAGATTTAGGTAGAAGAAATTGGCCTTTTCTGACGGTCCATCTCAAGTAGCAAGTCCCATAAATTGAGATGTGGTCCTATGTTAGCAAAAAGTAGAGATCTGCATAATCAAATCTCAGGGTGCTACTTTTTTTAAAAACATGACGTATGGAACATTTTCTCACCCATGTTATCCCCTTGGATTTGACTAGGTGAAAAGGTGACAAGGTTACACGAGAGTGTTTCCCCCATCCAACCATGTAGCCTTGGTCACATAGAAAAATTATTTTTAGCTCTTGGTGACCACTTTGAGCTCCCTACATCTCATTCGTCGAAGGAACTAGAAGTTTCCACTTTTCACCATCTAGTGTAAAGTACAATTATATATCCTTTGTGTCCCCTTGCACCTCTTACACCAATGCAACTCCATATCAACCATATTCCTGTATCGGTTAAGCTTCTGAGTTAAGTGGTGAGTCAAGATTTTGTAAATAAAATGACTAACTCCTCTTCATATCCAATTAATAATTTTCAAATGGTTAAAGCTGTTGTATTTCCCTACCAAAATATCCATTTTCACTAGACATGCTTCTAAATTTTTAATATACATCCATACTTCCAAAACTGAGAATTTCTCATAACTCACTATCTGTGCACCTGATTTCCATCAAACTTTACCAATGCACTACTACCAAAAACACCTTCAAGCTGACTGCAAGATAACTCCATTGATTCTCTATATAATTTATAATATTTATCTAAAATTTTCATCCCAGGAAGTTACCTTTTAGATTTATGGAGTTTTGGTGAATGAAAAACTTCAAAACCTAGAGCAAAAGGCTTTGAGGTAAAACCTAAACTTTTGAGAACAATTTTGTTGCAATCGATACCCAGAATACCTCCATCTAAAAATAGTAACTGTGTAAGGATTTACATGTCCAAATATAACAAGTTTCCAAAAACATTAAATTCTCAGCACTCGTGATACTCTAAATAAGAAAAAAACCATGAGAAGGTTAAAATTGTCAAAACTTACTAAAAGTAATTATCCTATATAAGACCTATTAAAAATAGAAATTCTTACTATTGAGCTCAAGTCACTTGTGTTAAATCACATTCTACCTGTCTCACTAATTTTTGACATCATGAAGCTTATGTATTAAGCTCTGGATCCAATCTCCACTCTGATCACTGAATACACTTGTGTGGGAGATAGTGATGTCACCCACATGGACCTAAAATACTTGTAAACCATAATTATTTGCAGACCTCATGAACCATTGGAGGATAATATCTTATAAAGTGGGTTATTCAAGGTAGGATGACATCCATTATCAGTTTAAAGAATTGATCTTGTATTGGCACATGTGCCTCATTATGATCATGCCACAAGAACAATCATGATGTATGACAATTCAATCCATGCAGTCCTCACTCCAAAGGTAATTTATTGGTGCTTACAAATTCACACTAGCAATAAGATGGTCATCATATCTAAGTAAATTGATTCAACAGAGTGGACAAGTAATGATTCATATTTGCAAGGCCTAACATTTGATTCCTGCCTCAAATAAGGAAGAAATATTTCCTGTATTCCAAAGAACCTATCAAGGAGTTAATTTCATGAGGTCTATACTGATGTCATTATTCTATTGAGTAGAGTAATGGGGGAAGAAAAAAAAATATTTCCAAGATTATATGGCTTAGTTCATTCTCATGGATATTGAAGGAACCAGGTGGTGGATTGGTGGAAAATCATCAGTGATAATATCCATTGGTAACTAATGGAGTTTCCCTCAAGTAATAAGTTCACCATGACTTCTTACCTGGTTTATTCCATTTCCTTCACAAGACCCTTTATATTATTATCTACGGCTCCCAATTTGCATTAAAAATCACCTGCATATGAGAAGTATCTGCAATTGACTCATAGGGAGAGAAATTCCCACTATGACAAGGTAAATGATCTGCTCACTATCATCATCAGGCTCTGTGAGGGAAATATAGAATGAATGAAATCTTCCTAAGTAGTTAAACTGATAAAAGAATAAGGTAACCAATTCATCCATTTCCCTACCTTCACCTACATCAAAGTCGCAAGCTATGATGTTACTCCTCGCAGGCTACCCAAGTACCCAAGTGAAAAATTCATAGTGTTTAAGTTTTCATAGTGTTTATATTCATGTTAGGTGTAATAATGTAAAAAATAAATACGTTTCATTTCCCATATCCTTAGGAATATATTCATGTAAGAATATCACAAATGCAGAAAACATCAAAGCATCCTTTGCTGAACTGAGTATCTGATCCTACACATCTAGGTCTGACTTTGATATACATGGATAAATACATAGACCTTCACCTTACAAGGTTTGTACCATATGCCCCAAATTGAAGACTACTAGACCAATTACATGGGTAATTTTGAGGCACAGAAAATGGACTATATGCAGATGACAATAGACCAAATGAGGAATCTCAAATTTATTGGTTTACTAAAGGGATAAAATATGATGGGTCAGACTTGTTTGATCCCAAGTATCAAGCACGACAATATTTACCCCTTACTTTAACTCCATGGAATATCAGATAATTAGGTGACATTAAGGAGAGGACTACACTAGTAATCCAAATATCAAGAGAATGGTTCAAAAGGAAGAGAGTTACTTTCATCGATTCTAGTGACATCCTAACTCTATCTAAAGTCTCCCATCATAGGAATATTTATCATAAGGATAAGATCATTAAAGGTCCCATTGATCCTCTTGAGCAAGGTGAAATTGATCCTATGTAATCTCATGTTCATCATTAGAATCAAAGTGTATCCTTTTCAGTGGCATAATCATCCCATTACAAGAAGAATGTGATCGCTAACAAACTACCTGAAAGTGCCCCCATACACGATGTTGTGTCTTCTCTAAAATTTTTTTTGATAGATTCAGGAGCTTCTTGGGAGTGAGTCAAGGACAATGCAACAAGATACAACACCTAATTTTGAGGCTATCTAAAATTTCATGGAGACCAAATGAAGAAAGAAAGTACAAGTAGCCTCTCGTTTCTTTTTTGGGGCCTCTGGATCACAGAATGTAGAGGTAGCTCAGAAAAAATTTGTAAAACTTATGGAAGAGATGACTCAAGATAACTATGAGTTGACTTGAATCTCCTTAGGGTAATCCATGTATAAAAGAGATGCACACTTGTTCAAGGAGTTTACAGCCCGCTTACTTGCTAGAAATGAAGAGTACAAACAAACTATGAAGTAATTGGAGGGGCATGTGAGAACTCTCATTGCCTATGTGCAATCATTACTCAAGTCTAATATGGTAATATTTAGAACAAATGCAGGAATATATAATTGAAGAATTTTAGATCCATAGATTAACAGTTGAGGATTATAGATTATAATGTGTAGACATTTTAACTAGATGTTTTACAAATGCATATATCAGTTAACATATGAATGAAAAAAAATATCAATAGCTGAAAGTAAATGAGACAAGAGACACCAGATTTAAGTGGAGAAATCCAGAGGGAAAAAATCCACTGAAAAGTACTATCTTATATTAATAATTTATTAGTTTAACCCGACACTTCCACTTTGCTCCATGGTCTCACAATAACAATAACAAAATTTTGTCTTATTGTATAACAAATCACATAAGTAGCTAAGTATAGATCAATTAGTCTATGAAAAAGATTAGCAAAATACAAATTACCAAGCATTCCAATTCTGTGAGGGATCATCCTATTTATATAGGATGGGTGCGCGGTTATATCGCATCACTCTTTTCAAAGCTGTGAATACCGACTAAGATTATTAAAAATAATATTTAAGACAGGGGCTCTCTAAGTGGCTATCCCACCTTGACATTAACACCCCAACACCCCCCCTTAATTTTAAGTGGGGAAAAAAATAGACATGCCAATTTAACCTTTTTCTACAAAAATATTTATAGATCCTTGAATTAGCAACAATGATTTAGGCTAGCATGCAAACAAGAGAGATAATTTGATCTTCCCATACAAAAATTTATAAGAAAAATTGCTTTAATTATGAAGACTTACATCATATTATGGAGCCTTTTATAAATTAAGGCATACCCACAACTAAAGCTTCATTGGGATTTACAAGTAACTTCACATAGAGTGACACATTTACTTATTACAAAGTGGAGGAAGTATTGGAAGTTTACAACAGTCATTAAGAGGTGGCATTATCATGCCCTCTCTCCCTCAATGAAAACTCTGATAGGACCAACAAGGAATGAAACTTGCAAAAATTTACAGCACGCAAAGGCTTGGTGAAGATTTCTATAACTTGATCTTGAGTAGAACATAAATTGAGATCAATATCACCATTTAGGACTTTTTCTTGAATAAATGCATATGAAATTCAATATGCTTAGTCCTTTAACGATGAACTGGATTCTTTGCAAGAGAAATGCAACTATGGTTGTCACATAGAAGAGTAGTGCTCCCTTTGATGCCCATGTGCAACTCATCCAACAATATTTTCAGCCTCATAACTTCTTTGACAGCTTCCATATAACTTCTATACTCTGCCTCAGTAGAAGATATAGACATTGGTTGCTTCATGTTACTCTGAGTGATGACACCTACACCCAACTTGAAAAGATATCTAGACATTTCTAGCTCACCAACATGATCAGAATCACAATAACCAAATAATTGTGCATACAAGAAGAATAAAAAAGACCATAATTAATTGTTCCTTTAATATATTTCAAAATTCTCTTTTCCATTTTCCAATGAACCTCATAAAGTTTTTGCATAAATCTTGAAACTAGCATAAGAAATATCAGGTCTAGTAATGGTCAAATAATAGACTACCAACTAGCTGCCTATACATAGTAGGATCAATTTAGCACAAGTTGGTTTAGGGTATAACTTAACATAAAATTCAATAGGAATGGAAACAGGCTTACAATTAATCATGTTAAATCTTCTAAGTAAATTCATAACATACTGAGATTGAGATGCAACAATAAACTTATGATCTTGAAATATAATCATGCTAAGAAATTGATTTATAAACATAAACTAGTCATTTCAAAACGATGTTTTAACTTTTCTTTGATTCTAACAATTATATTTCTATCACTACTAGTAATCAAAAATCATCAACATAGAGAACAATAATGATAATATGATTGTTATCAAACTTAACAAATAAACCATTATTAGAACAACAATTAGAAAAACCAAGTTCCTGAAAGAACCTATTAATTTCAGCATACCAAACTCTAGGAGCTTGCTTAAGACCATACAAAGGCTTTTTAAGCTTACAGACATAAAGTTCTTTACCAGGTTCTTAAAAACCTTTAGGCTGAATCATATAGATTTCTTCTTTTAAGTCACTATTTAAGAAATCATTTTTAACATCCATTTGGTGAATCTCCCAACCATATTGGGCAACTAATGCAAGAAGAACTCTCACACTACTCATCTTAGCAATAAGAGAAAAGGTCTCAACATATTATATACTAGGTTTCTAAGTGAAACCATGAGCTACCAACCTTTCCTTGAACTTTTCAATCTTTCCTAGAGAGTTATATTTTATTTTGAACAACCACTAGATCCTACAATGTTTCTTTTATAAGGAGGGGCTAGTTCCCAAGTGTCATTTTTTATTAAAGCATTGTATTCATCCTTCATAGATTGAAGCCATATATCATTTTGAGATGATTCTTCAAAGGATTGTGGTTCTACCTCATAGAAGGTCATCAAGGCATGATAAGTATGTTGAATTCTAGTTATCTTTCTAAGATTATCAGGTTGAGAGTTTTGAGAAAGACTTTGAGCCCATTTAAGAATCTTAGGTTTCAAGAAATTTTGAGATGACTCCCCCTCAATCTCCATCATATCTAGATCAAAATGATCAGCCTATTGAAAAAAATTTCCATGGGAGACGAACTATCAGGTTTTATCTCTAGAGAAACAGAGGAGGGTTCATGAGGATCATCAGAGAAAGTTATTTCTAAGACTTGTACATTTTTGTTTTCAACAATTTCATGCTTGAAGGGATCATAAATGCTCATCCTTTAGTTGTACAGCCATAACCAACAAAAATATAAGAAAAAGAGGTTGGATGAAGCTTCTTCCTTTTGGATTTTGGAATGAAGATACAAGCAAGAGTACCAAATATTCTTAAGTGGGAAATATCTAGTTTTTTCTTTGTCCAAACTTCATGAGGAGTTGCTTGATGAAGAGCTTTATTAGGAATTCTATTAAGAATATAGACAACAATGTTCATAGCTTCAACCCATAAGAATTTAGGCACATTGGAAGCATGAATCATAATCCTAGCCATTTCTAAGAAAATAATATTATTTCTTTCTCTAATGTCATTTTGTTGAGGGGAATAGGGAGTATTCAACTCTCTTTGAATCCCACATGACACACAAAACTCATGTCAACTTTTTTCTGATATATTAACCTCCGTTATCAGTCCTAATTCTCTTAATTTTCAGATTAGAATCATTCTCAACTAGAGCTTTAAATTATCGAAACTTAACTAAGACATCATAATTCTTCTTAATGAAATAAGACCAAGTCATTGTATAGTAGTCATCAATAAAATAGAC
Source organism: Taxus chinensis (assembly GCA_019776745.2). Taxonomy (NCBI): domain Eukaryota; kingdom Viridiplantae; phylum Streptophyta; class Pinopsida; order Cupressales; family Taxaceae; genus Taxus; species Taxus chinensis. The sequence continues at coordinate 712,065,922 of CM034146.1, read as the reverse complement.
AATATACAAGGCTCCACTGAGAGAAGGAACCTTAAGTGTTACCTCTCACATCACTATGAATTAGTTCTAATAACTAAGAGGAATTTGGATCATGATGTTTGTGAAATGGTTAAGCATGTTGCTTACCACATAGGAAACTTTAAAATTTTCATGACATGTCTTTATCTTAGGAAGACCACCAACAAGATTCAATCTAGACATATCATAAAGGATTTTGAAATTTACATGACCAAGTTTTTCATGTCAAAGTTAAATATCATTCCTAGAAGAGGAAGAAAAACAATATGCAAACACAAAACCATCAAATATATACAAGCCATCTAATTGAGCTTTGATGTTCTTAATTTTAGCCAAATAGTTGACAATTTTTTCATCCCCCTTCATGGGTGTTGTAAGCAACTCTAAAACCAATTTCATAATTTTAAACAACCTATTGCCTTCATGCATGGTCTCTAATTACTTCCGTGCATCTGCATGCAAGTCCATATGACCTATATGCATTAAGAATTCATCTCTAATTCTTTACAATAGGATGGACAGATATTCCTAAGATCTCTAAGAGAAGGAGCTAAGGTTTTTCAGGGGTAGCTTGTCTCCCTGTGGGGAATTTTTCAATACCAGTCACAAGATCCCAAAGCTTTCTAGCCATGAAACAAGATTTTAACCTTACCCTCTAGATACTATAGTTTGTTCCATTTAAAAGTTGAGACTTATCCAACAAAAAAATGGCAGAACTAGACATTTTTAATGCTTAGATGGCAATGGAAACAAATTCAGCTGAAAAATGAGTCAAGGAAGCCAAACAGAGACAAAATAATAACTACAAATCTTTTTATTAGCTATATGAATGCAATCAACTCGAATTTATTCAAAAAACAACTTGATTTGCTCGAATTTAAGATCAATTTGACAGAGCTTAGTCAGGGTCAAATTTACAGGAAAGCTAACCGATCTCAGACTAAGTAGGGATAGAGTATCTTGATGAGTTATTTAGTAACTCGGTGGGGTGAGCTCAAAAATGAGCTACTTAATAAATAAAAAATAGATCCTTCGGAAAATGTGAAACTTTTTAAAAAGTTAATGCTTTTTTGGGTTTGCGACAATAAACAAAATAGACACACATCAAAAAACTAAGACAAGAATGACAACAACAAAAAAAATAAATATACATGTCACTTTTCAATTAGCTTACATTTCACAATACAGATGATAAAACAAAAGATAATTAATTAAAAAATAGAACCATATACACGTCTTAAATTAATTGGATTACTTTTTGCACTTTGACACAATGCAAAATCAAAGTCTTATTCATACTAGGCCACTTGCCAAAAGTTTAACAGCTAAAGAAAAGACACTTGGTAGATTTTTGCCAAAATTTAAATAGATATCTTTAAGCGGTCTTAAAGTACCTAAAATAAACCAAACTTGAAGTAAAGTTCGGGTCTAAAAAAGGTATAAGACAGGTGTCACAATTTAAGTGGCTAAGCTAAAGCATAGACTGACACCCTGACACTTGTGAATGCTGACACAATTAAAATACGTGTCAAAAAGTAATTGATTTGTGCTTCGTAGATCTGAAAAAGATAAGTCAAAAAAGAAGATAGGTGGAGCCTGTTAAATGGCTCAAACTTCATAAATGACAGAGACTAATAAATACTAAAAAGAGATGTATGTGTCCAAATACTATTGGTTCACACTTCACAATGCAATCAAAATGAATAAAGCAAACTGAGGACATATGGAGACTTTTAAATGGTTCACTTTTCACAAGACTGACAAACACTGCCAAATGTGAAAATATGGTAAATTTTAATTGGATAACAATTTCAACAAATGAAAGACTAACAAATGTGAAAATGTGGAGCAATTTTATTGGCTCAGATTTCCCAAATCAAACAAGTGCAAAATAAAATATACTTGGAGCAATTTTATTGGTTTTTCCTTTACATATGTCAGAAGCAAGTTAAAAGAAGATTGACAATGTGAAATACGGAGCTACTTGGAGAAATCCTATTGGCTCAAATTTCACAAATGACAGAGGAAAACTAATCCAAGTCTAACAACACAAAGACAGGTGTAAATCCCTTCTTGGCTCATGTTTCACGACTAACAATCAGATAAAAAATATTAATGCCATAATGAAGCAAGATGGATCCTTATAATTGGCCTGAGATTTGTAAAAACTGAAAATGCGAAGCTAGCTGCAGCAATATGATTGGCTCAATCTTCGTAGTCAAAATAATATAGCAAAAATGAAATAAGTCAAATAAGACTGACAGGGTGAAGCCAGATGGCACAAAATGATTAGACCAAGCTTCGTAAAAATACAAAAGGATGTCATATTGAAGCCACTTTGCACTCTAAGAGTGGGTACGGATTCACAAACACAAAAAAAGGATAGTGAAGTTATTTGGAGCAATTTTATTAGTCCAAACTTCACAAAATTGACAAAATGAATCTAGATGGTGAAAAAAGATTGGATCGAGCTTCACGAATGCAAATATAGAAAAAATAAATATTTATAAATATAGGTTTGATTTAAACACTCCAAACTAACTACATATAAGGAAATATTTGTGGTCCATGATAAGAAAATAACCCTAACAACTATAAATGGTGTGAAAACTTAAAATAAGCTCGTAGATGATGGATTTAAATTATAAACAACTGAAACTAGATGTAGAAGCAAATATCAAGCATGCAAATAGCTCTAATAGGATTTAAGTAGTCTATCAACCAATATCCAAGTAATTTTGGGATGAAAATTAGAACTTTTCACCTGGTTTAGCTTGAAGTTGTAGAATGAATTTTTTAGGGTTTCACAAATCAAACAATCTTCAAGCTTCTTCACTCTTACAAGCTAGAAAATATACAGATCTAGCTCTGCACACACATAATCACAAGCTCTAATACCATGTTAAAATAAATGTGGGAGGATATAATTGAAGAATTATAGATCCACATATTAACAGTTGAGGATTATAGATTAAAATGTGTAGACATTTAAACCAGATGTTTTACAAATGCATATAATAGTTAGCATATGAATGAAAATAAATATCAATACCTGAAAGTAAATGAGACTTCATTTCGGACCCACATAATGAATTTCAGATGTCACAATATTAATGATGCTATCACCAAAATTGAATCTTGTGGGAAACATACCTTTGAGATTTTAGATTATATCAAAAAATATGTACAGAAGCTCATATCACTTCCACTCACACAAAATTCATTTTCGGAAGAAATCATTAGTTACTTCCAATATTTGGTCAAGAAAAAGGTGGGCAATCCTTTCTCCTTCAATGAGGATACTTTATAGTCCCTTGGAGACATAAGAGGCTCAATTTCTAACATTTTGGGAGATCATAAAGTGTGGTTTAATCAATGCATGAATTTTAGTGATGTTACCGAGACATGGATCAAAGTGTTGAGCGATGTTTGTATTGTAAGAGTAGAAAAGACGACACATGCAACATCCTATTTGAGTAAGAGTTCAAATTTCAAGAGCTCATTCCAAGAGGTTATCCTCATAATTCACCAAGGGATAGTTTTTCGTTGGAAAATGCTTCATCTTCATCAGATTGACACATCTCTCCTCCTCTCTCCTCCTTATCTCTTTAATATTCTAATTCTTCATTAAGAATGTAGTTTTTCACTATTTCTCTTATTCACTTAAGTGAACTTTAATTTGACATTTCAAGAGCTAATTTTCATTAATAATAAACATGCTTGCTTTTATTCACTAGAAATATGAAGGTCACAAGTGATGGGAAATGTCAACAGTCATGTAAGGGGGGATGAAAGGGCATTTTTGTGAGCTATAAATTGGAAAGGATTCTCCATTCCAAAGGGATCTAATAATTTTTTATTGATGATTGTTTTTGGATTTCACTACTACTGCAAGTAATAAAAACTATATTTCTTCAATCTATTTTTCTATGCTATTCTACTTTCTCTCCACTTTCCAACATTGCATATATTGTAATCTTGTACAACCAAAATAGAATTGTATTCTTGATTAATGGATCTATATAAATTTTTGTCTTTTATTTATTAGTCTCGTTGTTGCTTATATCATTGTGTTTTTATATTGAATATGGGCCTACTCTAGTTACTATTGGTGAGAATATCCTAGTTCCTACTCATGACATTAACCCTCTATCCCTATTTCTCATACTCCCCTTTACCTCTATCTAAGCTAATTCCTCCCTTTTACATTGTACAAGTAGTTTTTTCACAGGTTTAGTGTAGTATTCATGTGTGATCCCTGACCTAAAGGCTACCACACAACTTTAGTCAGTTTACATTCAATGATGTGAGCCTCCCCATACCCAAGAAGGAGAGGCTTAGCTTCATGACCATTGGTGAAAACCAATAATCTGCACAACAATAAAATTATTTCAATAACATAGTGACACAAAAAGAACTAGGACCAAATCTCCTTCACATACACCAATGCCCAGAATAGACACTAGCACTAAGGAAGCCTTTTCCTCTCCTGGATGATTCTATCCTTGATATCATGGTAATTAATTTTATGATATAGAGTTTACACAACCCACAATCTACCCTTCCAGATTAATCTCTAGTCTAGAATCAGTTTAGAACTACAAATATAAGCTAATTCATTCTAAAAATGTTTTATATCACTCTTGTTTGTACTTATTTAGATAGATATTGTATGTTACTGTTATTTTATCTTATCAACAATGTCCTTACATTGGATTTAATTTTATTAATTTATTTGGTGAACCTTCCTTATCTCTTGCATGCCCATTGTGGATCTCTTCTTTTATGCCCATTACTCGTAGTGTGTGCTTTGGATCCTTAACCCATATAAATATTTCTCCACCCACTGGGCATCATCCTTTTACAATGGTTAACCCCATTAATGAAAACATTATTATCAATTCTAGGAATGTGCCTTTCCAGAACATCAAAGTGTCCAATAGTGAACATTCATATGATGAAGATACCAATGTTGATTGAGCCCAATCGGATGCCCTTACCAATTTTCTCTCTGTAATGTGTGATCATCTAACCCATGTTCTGCATATCCTCGATGATCTATTGGTTTTCCAACATGTCGTTGATAATGCTACCCATAATAGTATGATTCGTACCTTGAAACTCTCTACTACACCTACTTCTTTTATCCCACTTTCTTCCTTTCCTTCCAATATCGGAGTCTTCACCATTCACATGTTTATTCCTAACCCTTCTACTAATTATTATTATCCTCTTATCTCCCATATTCATCCTAATTCCTCTTCAGGCACCCATGCTTTAAAGTCTCTTTATCATGATTTGCAAGCATAAATTCGTCAGTTGCAACACACTACTTCTTCTTCATCTCCATCCCTTTACTCTTCCCTTATTTTTCATAATCCTCTTGCACCCAAAGTGTCATCTTATTCACTCCCTACCAATTTTATTTTACCAAAATTTCCTCTATTCGATGGTCATGGAGATCCTCAATAGTATAGTAGATATTTTCATGTTGCTTTCTTGGACTATGCATGTGATGACACCCTCTTGACCAAGTTATTTCCTAGGAGCTTACAAAATTATGCTTTATGATGGTTCTATGACGTACCCTTGCATTCTTTTAAATCATTTTCACTCTTGCTGATCTGTTTTTAGCTCATTTTTCAATGAATATTGGCACAGAAATATCTTATACACAAATGGATAAAATTAAATAAGGATCTAATAAACATATTAGTGATTACGTATTGCATTACAAGAACAATGTTTTAAAAATGAACAATGTATTAGCCGAATTTTAACTACAATATCTATTAATTTAAAGTCTTTTTCCTCATTTATAAGAATGTCCACTTTTTGATTCCTATAATTCCCTTAACCATCTATACAATACCTTGAATACTTGTGAGACTAAGCTACTTTCTCTAGGTAAGCTCAAATATGGTTATAATACTTATGATCATGCCTCTTCTAAATTTCCAAGCAAGGTTCCCTTTAGAACCAAGTCTAATGATCCTAATACTACTCTCAATGTTGTTTCTTAACATCCTAAGCGTCAAATTTAGGCCCCATAAGGTATATTTACTCAATTTCCTTATCCTCCACGTATGCACCTCACAAACAACATGTCAAACTCCAAAATCATTTCTCTGTATTGAAAACAGTTTCAAGAGTCATTTTATAATAAAATTATATGTATTTATAGGCCTAGGACTCCACCTCATTTGCGTGATTGAATTGTGTCTAGAAAATTAAACCAAATCTAAAAAGGGGGAAATAATAAAAAAACAAAACAAACTACAATTTGGAAAGGGACATGAACTCAATGGGTGAAATTGGATCGGACCTAAGGGATAGTATGATTGATTGTATTGAGGCTTCGAAAAATATATGAATCTCTCATAGCGCCATGAGAGAGGAGATTATTGGAATTAAAAATGTGGTTAAGGATCTGCATGAGAGGGAGGTAAACATGGAAAAGGGTAGAAGGAATAGGATTTTTCAACTCTACTTGAGCATCTTTGATGAAGAGGATGTGGGGAAGGATGACACTCAGATGGATATTGATATACAACAAGGTCAAACGAGTTCCCAAGGTGGCTCCTTCAAACAATTCAAGAAAAAATAGTGTCTCTGTCTTCTATGGATTTTTGCGAACTGATTGTGGAATGTGACTGTCTCTAGTTGCTCTCTGTGTTTCCTTTTTACTTGTTTCTCATTGGGCCTAATGTTTTTTTGGTTAATTTTAGTTAACTCTTTTTGTGGCACTAATCTTTTTTTTCTGTATTGTTTCACTCACGATGAATCTGATGTTGTAAGGCTTCTGGGAGCCAAAATCCATGTTTTCTTACCTTATCTAATAAAAATAATCACCATTCCACTTTTACTAACAATTCGATAACTCCAAAAACATAAAGATTCAAAAAAATAGTTGTTTTTTATTTTGCATGATTAATTTTCACTCATAAACTGCCTCTCCATTTAATCACTATGCCAGATTAAAAATTTGATGATTATGGACTTAATAAAATTCCACTTGGATTTATTTATCTTGTGGTTATCCTCATCCATATAATTGTTGAAACAAATAGTTCAAATTCTTCTTTCACATCTTTATCCATCGTTTAACTCTCTCTATATTTTTATCTATAACTTAGACTATTAAAAATGCTTAGTTGACTAATCCTTTTGAATATTCATTTTAATAAAGATGAATAAACCTTTAATTAAAATTCTCCATGTATATTATGACTCTAACTTTGACTGTATTTGATTGGTCACACAAAATCTTAACTCTACATCATCGTCACCATGTGGACACTTTTTATTTTGCTCTCTACATGGACCTTTGCCTCTGTCTTTGGATTCAATTTTTATAGTGCCAATTGCTGATATTTGGCATACCCTTAAGGCTTTGAGGCTTAATACCTATGTACCTTATTTGTGCTGATCTCCAACACATGGCCTTTATTATCTTACTCATGCCTTTGAAACTCTAATTGTTTTGACTAGATCTGTAATGTTTGGCCTCCAATCCAAGACAATTGGAATATATTAGTTAATCCTATATTCCCTAACATTTCCTCCTCATAAAAATGGGTGACACTTTTGACCCATCAACATTCCCACGCACCATAATATTTTAAAAATTTATCTCACATCCAAAATTTGTCATAAACCAATGAAGGACATGTCTCCACCTTTTCACTTGGGTTAAATCAATGAACTCATATACCTACCACAAATGTAAATGAGTTAACTTAATTTTGGAAGTTTTAACTCAATAACAAAATGTAAAGTAGATTTTCAAGTGAACGTTTCTAAGCCATAAAATGGCTAAGTGATGGGTTTTTCATCATCTTCACTCTTACACATCTGTTGAGTGCCATAACAAGCCATGAAAGTGTATCAAAAGAAAAATAATAATTAGACAAATAAACAAAGTGAGATATAAAATTTTGAAAGCATAAATAAGTTATAAAAAATTCAACTCTATCATTATAATGTGATTAATCAGAGTGCAAAACCAAATACCTTAAATCATGTCAAAGGCTTATAAAACATAATTTTATAATTGATGAATAAAAGAGGGGCAAAATTTTAGTTTCAAAAGGGAATGAGGGTGTGTTAGTCACAACAAATATCATTGTAGGAATAATCTAGATATGACATGTGAAAGGAGAGAATATATTGTTGTGAATATCCTTTTCCTTCGTAAATAGGAAGGTTATGAGAAAAGAGATATTAGAAAAGGATAATAAAACACCATGGCATGATAATTCCTAGGCCTAACTTAGTCTAATTTCAACACATTGGATTGCAAATTAAGAAAAATATGCATGAGGGAGCATTCATAAAATGAGGTATTTATGAATTCATACATGTGCATGAAATTTGATGTGGAAGCAGTAGATATAGGTGGAATAGAAATAGTAATTTGTTGAGTAATTGGAGGTGTCCCCAAACAAACGGTACATGTAAGAATAGTAGATGTAGGATGAGGATCATAGAAATGAGATTCTATATGATATGTAGGTGGGATGGATGTAGATTCCTTCTCGAATTAATTTCTATGTATAGTAAAGAGTCATCTTGATCATGATTATTATGAAAATTTGCACTCATCATATTTACCAAAGAAATGAAAGTCATGATCATTTTTATATTATCTTGATTAACCACCTTTTGGAAGGGTTTAATGGCAATGGACATGGTGGATTTATAAAGAGGGTATCTGTATTTAGGGGATAACAAAGTTCCCATGAGATATCATCATTTAAAAATAATAATTATTATATATCCCATTATTGGATGGGATAATGTATTCATGTCCTTGATGGATAAATTTGACATATCTATATAATGTAGAGGGTAAAACTATCATATCATGGATCCATGGTTTTCTCAATAAAATATTGTATAATAAAGGAAAATCCGATATGTGAAATATAGTGGGAAACATTTTGGTTTCAAATAATATGTCTAATGTGATTGTTCCCATTATATGAAAAGGAGTAATGTCAAAAATCCTATAAATAATGGCTTGATATTGAATATACCTCATGGATATGACCATTTATGTGATTAATGAATGAGGACATATATTATTGGTAGAACCTCCATAAACTAAAACAATTTTGATTAAGAAATTTTGAATGTGAACTGAAGTAAAAAATGATCGATATACAACTCCATTATATTTAGAGGGTGAATTGATGAGGTTACACATAGTAAAATCATTTTTCTATGCCCGATATAAATAGACTATAATGTAAAATGTAATATCTACTGAAAAGGAAAACCATAATAGTATATAAGGTTTTGGATAAAAGGCCCATTGTGACCCTAAAAGCTATGAAGGTTGTGTACAACCTAGAATAGTTGGAGGAAGGGTGAAACCCTAGGGTAAATTTTGAAAATTAGATGTAAAATATAGAAATTAGAATCAAATTTTGAAACAACACCCTAGAAGAAAGAAAATATGAAACCCTGGAGTCTAGGGAAAGTTGTTTAAGATCAATAAGTGGGTTCACCAAATGATTTATTATAAATTATAATTTAATGGGGTTCTAATTGGGATTGAGTGTTGCATAAATAAATGTACAATCAAAATAACCAAATTTTTCTCCAACTCACATATAAGAGCACATGTCAAACTATGTAAAGAATTTACATTCGATTAAGGACATGCTAATTCTAGTAAAGTACAAGAGGATGACTTCACTTAGTTTTAATGATGTTTCATAAAGTGTTCTAGATATGGAGTTGGGGAAAAAAAGTTGTGACATGGTTGATTGCACTTTGTCTCTTACATGGAGCCCTAGAAACTCATTATATACTAGTAATAGATCTAGATACTATCATGTGGAATAGTTTTCCTAAATGGAACTATTTTCTATATTTTTTCTACTATTTTCCTTCTTTTTAGGTTGCTTATTATATGTCTATAACTACTTCTTGTAGTTTCTCTTCTTCCAAGAACTTCATGCATTCACCTATAATTATGAAAACCATATTTTCCTACAATAATAGTCAAATGGGATTTAGATAATAAATGAAATTGGTGTGTGGTGGAGTTGGACTACACTTGGTGTCCAACCCCCTTGTTGATTCTAACCAAGTGTTAAAATACATTGCACAAAATGAGGGGCTCAAAATCCATATAGTTATGCTTTCTTGTGCAAGACAAAATGCAAATATAAATTGAGTTATCATATTTTTTCCCTTGTTCCTAAAATAATAAGTGGGATTAATTATATTTATGATTCACCCTTTATGAGTGTTGAGTAGAGTGCCAAAGTAAAATACTTGTAGATAGATATTAATATAATTGAAATTTCTCGAAGTGTCTTTGGTGTGTAGATGCTTAATAGTATTTTTTTAATTTGAGGGTCTATTGACCTAACATGGTTTTCTATTAATATATTTCAGTGTTTTGGGAATTTATAAATGTTTATCCTAACGTTTACTCTTGATTTAGGGAAGGTTTGGGCAGCTTTACAGAAGACTTGATAGATATTTTCTAGATGAGATCTTATGAATGTCATGGGAGTGAATAATTGTGTATAAATTTCTTTTATACTACTTTTTAAGGATATGATATCACCTTAAGGTTCACTAGAAGGGAAAATATGATAAACATAATAAAATATAACCATTCTCCTTTAAAGGAAAAAATAGTTACAAAGGATAGAATTGTCTAACAACATTTTCAATATTTGGTTGGTAACGTTTAGGAATGAACAACACAATAAGTAGAGATATAGAGAAGTCAAACATGATATCTAGGATGTTTGAAATTGTTGATATGAATCATGTAGGTTTTTGAGTGATAAAGTTAGAAAATAAGAAGTATTTACAAGCCTGCAGAGGGAGTAATATATCAAGTTAACTTTATTTTTTGCACACAAGTCACAATAAATGTATATATGCCAAATAAATATTATCAAACACCTAATTACTGAAGTATTTATCCTAAATTAGAATTAAATGGAATTATAAGTAGGATTGACTATTTCTTTTCACTAAATGATTTACGCTAAGTTATAATTAAATGGAGATTTAATTAATATTTAATTTTGAATTAATAAATGTGCTTGATGATCTTATAACTAAATGCTCCAACATTTTAATATATGAGAATATACGTAAAATGATGTAAAGAAGTAACATTCAAATTGTAAGACACATGAAAAATATAATAAAGTATAAGAGGATTATATTTTGTAAATACCTTATTTTTAATCTTGCCAACGATTTCTTTTGTGTAGGGGTTGTTGAAGAATCTTTCTCCTAAGTGGGTACCTCAAGGGGTCTTCTAGGATTGGGGTGTGATTAGAATTGGTCACATGGGCTAGACCACAACATTTGAGAGATTACATTATTAATTCATAATTACCCTACCCTTGTCTCATTTATTCCCTTTGTTCACACAATAAACCCATTATGTCCACTTCTCCCATTACATCTACATGTTTAAGCTAATTTCATTTTATTATCCCTACTTTTGGTCACCATTGACCGTCTTCATTACCTATATTTACTTTCTAGCTTCCACAACACATTACTTCTCACCCATATACCTTAGGGTCCCTCTAAGGGCAACACCATTGCCCATGTAAAGTTTAGTTTCTCCATAGTTGAACGCCATCACCTGTGGGATATGACATCATGTATATATATCCCACTACTTTTTTGTCATTCGCACCAATTACCATCCATCCCATTACATCTACTTGTTTATGATAATTTCATTTTATTATCCTTGCTTTTGGTCACCACTTACCTTCTTCATTACCTCTATTTACTTTCTAGCTACCACAACACATTAATTCTCACCCTTATACCTTAGGGTCCCTCTAAGGGAAAACACCATTTCCCATGTAAAATTTGTTTTATCCATATCTGATGTCATCACCCGTGGGCTAGGATATGATATATATATATATATATATATATTATATATATATATATATATATATATATTATATATATTCCACTACCTTTTTTCTCAACAATTACCATCCACTTCGTAATCATTTTATCACACATAAAAGAATTTATAGATCATATATTTCCATAATATTTCACACCTATTTGTTAGCAATGAAGTCTTAGAGCGTACCTCTTTGCATCTAGGTTGCCATAGTGAGTTATTAATGGAGATCTTATTATTGAGATTTCCCATTCTGCACCCATAGTGATTGTCTTTTATCTAGGGATGATTATGTATCAAAGGTTACACATATGCTACATGTAAGTATTTCTAACACTTTCTAATCTTTTATCTTACACATGTATGTTTTTAATTATTCTTTCACTACTATAGTTTAGAGTACATGTATGTTTACATTGATCTATTGCATTACATTATTATATTACACCCCATAGGTTAATCCATCCCTTGATTAATCTTTCTTTTAATCCTAGAAGGTACTTATCTTTATCTTAGGTATAAGCCTTAGAAATTTATATCAATCATAGGGCTAGGGTCATTATCCTTTATAATAATGACATTACTATATTTTGTTTTCATAATTAGATTTAATCTATATATTTGAGAACCTTTATCAGAACTTATATGTTCCCATCAAACACTATCGTGAACCTTATGCGAGTCATACTCACTCTTTCCAATTGATTCATATTCTCACATTTACATTTTCTTTCATATTATATATTCACATTGACTTCATACACTCTAGTGAATATGACAAAATTATTAATCTTCTCTATATTAGGTCAGATTCACTCTAATTCTTTATTTTTCTTAATTTTCTTTTGTCATTGGAATTGTGTAGAATCCTACTTGAAATTTGATATTTTCTATGCAATGAAGTTATCAAACACCTATTCTTGTTTCATTAAACTGACTTTAAATTATCTCTATAAATGGTCGTTTTATAAATTTTATGATGGTAATTATTTGTCAAACATCACTTTTCGACCTATCTTCATTACTAATTTTGGGATCACTCTTATTTATCTCAAATAATAAAATTTATGGTCCTATATTTTATGACCCTATGATCTATTATATGTCAACCTTTCCTTATTACTATTTTGTATCAATTATCTTATTTTTGTCTTCATTTCCTACACCATCTACAATTGTGCAAATACGCTTGTACATGGCCAATCCAACATGTGTATCTGCTCTTATAATCTTATGTCATCGGCCCTTATACATCTCTGCATAGTTTATCCCATTAGTATTTGTGGAAAAAATACCATGGGGGACACTTTCAATTTCCTTAATCATGTTTAAAACATCATTAAATATCTATATAATAACATGAATTATATCATTTCTTTAATCAAAGACCTAAAAAAATTATTTTCTACTCCATCAAAATTGAAAAACCCCATAATGGTCTTCCCATTTCTCATAAATTTGCATTTTCATGTATATAGATGATTATATTTGTATCTTCATCTCCTCTTGATGCCATTATACTTTTTTCTCTAGCATGGCATATCTTGTGTGTATATATAACAACAATTGATTGTAATATGGTAGAAATTCAAAAAAAAACATTTCTCAAGGGATAGGTCATATGGAAGAAACAATCTTGAAACCTCACTCAAAACCAATTAGTCATGAAAAACATCTGATAAATGGAGAAACCCCCAATCAATCCCAATAACTCCCTTACATAATAGTACTACCAAGTTGCTCTCGTCTAGCGGCCCTAATCCACCAATTTATCCTAATCTCATGATTACCAAATTATTGGATCAAAATGACACTTTACAATATTTTACCACTCTAATATGGTCCAAACTACAAAATCATATTTTATAAACTATGTCTCAATCCATAAAAATTACCATCAGTCCTAATCGATCTTCACCACATCCTTTAATTTTAGATACTAAAGGGAATTCCACCTCCTCCAATGTGCATTAATTTTCTTCAAAAATTTCAAAATGACCCCTTAACTCCTTAAATATATTCTATGGATATAAGGGGGATATATCTTACCATTTCTTATGATGGATCATATGATCCAACCATCTAATTTTAAAACTTTGGAAAAATTTACAAGGAGTGGATTCGAACTAAAACCTATGCAATGAATAATCTCCTTGCAAAGACCTATGTAGGAGATGTTCTAGAATGGTATAACCAAATCCTTTCACATTCCATCATCGATATAGAATATTTACTCCAAGTCCTAGTGAAAGGTTACAACAACATGATCTCCCATATAATTCATTTCAAAATTCCATTAACTTACAATAACCTCCTAAATAATCAACTCATGAATTCATCAAGTGATGGAAGGTTTGATCTAATCAGGCCAATCATTATATTGATAATCACAATATTTTCAAATTTTTCTGAAGGATGTTGTTTCTAGTCTCTAATATAATGTATGATCCTTCTCTCCCACCACATTGGAAGATGCTCTCAGACAAGACTAATGAAAATAATAACTTATGCGAGAATTTGAATAACCCTCTACAAACATTAAACATCCTTAAATAAATGTCTAATTCCGTTAACCCTCAAGCCCCTTTATAAAGAAAAATATATCACACATTCCCATTCAAATAATGATAGTCATAGAGTTTATTTCTCATAACTCTCTCTACCTACCTTTATCACATGGTGAACTATTACAAGTTTTTCCTATGCCTTGAATTTTTTCCTGCCACCAAGCAACAACCACTAGCTTCCTTCAATCCTAATCACTTGTTTTTAGTGGCATGCCAATATTAACCATTTCCACGAGGATTGTACGGATCTTAAGAATTCCTCCCTTGATTTATTCCTTCAAACCATATTTGATAGCAATATTATTATCCAAGAATGTTATGAGAAATATAAATCCCTTGTACAAGCCTATGAGAACTATAAATCTAGTACCAACCATAACAAAAAACCCATTAACCACTTTTTTGGTACTACTGAAGAGTCATATCATCATAACTTACTCAATTTGTAAAATGTTAGCATAGCTAAATTTAATTACACACGTAAGCATTCCCATAAGTTTCCCATGTATAAACCAAAAAAATACTTCACCTACTAATCAAAAGCTTACTATTACATTCCCTATGATGAGCCTACTCCCTTAGTTGAGCCTCATCCCAAAATAAATCTTTCGTCAACTTCCTAAGCTTCTAAATCTATATTTATATAATTTCCTAAGGTTGACATGATTAATGAAAAAATCTTATTTTTTACTAGTGATCCTCCCCTTCTAATGTGTTTTCATCAATCACAATTCCTAAATAAGAATATTCTTGGTCAATGAAGGCTTTGGTATTAATGTCACTTCTTTATTTCTCATTTAAAACTTTATTATTTCTACTAATTACCTCAAGCATACCAGACTCACTTGTGGATTTGAAAAAAACAATAAGAAACCACTTGGTTGTATTTAGATCCCTATTACATCAAGCCCCAAAAACCATCTCCACTAAGATCATGGTTCCAGATTGATGTCTTTCTTACAATTTTTTATAAGGTATACCTTCGACATGTCACTTATTTAATTTAAATTGAATTAAATATATATTTCAAAGTAACTATTTTAATTAATGATATAAAAATGATAATATATAGTAAATGGACAAGCGAGAATAAGGTAAATATTTAAAACCCTAATAAAGAGAGAGAGGACATGACTTAGCTGATTTCTGAGTGATTGGGAAATAGTATAGACTGAGGAACTGTTGAAACAAAATGGGAAGACTGTCATCAAGGATCATTGGAATTTCTAGAACTCAGAAATGTGTAGGACAAAAGGGACAATTGGAGGACAGGAGCACCCATGTACTATTGATCGGATCTAGGTTGCCAAAGTCTACCTACATGATGAGGTTCTGATATTTTTTTGTGTATGAGGAGCTTCATTATTGATCTTTGTTTATCGCTTTAGATTTGTTCCAATGTCACTGCTCGAACACCTGTAACTTACATAATAGATACCTAGCTGCACATACCCATAAATCACATCAAATCCTAAAAATAAAGAAGCATTATGTGGAGTCATACTGACCCCAACGGTCACTCAAAGAGTGAACTTAGTATCAAGCACTGCACTACATTTTGGACTCCATGTATTTTTGTGTGTATGATGCCTCTAAGATTTTCATTGTGTAAGTTACATGATGATAGATGACTAGATATAGAATATAGAAAATGTATATAATGTGTGAGATGGAATAAAATGAACTTCCCCCCTCCTGTCTCGTGCATGTAGAGTGGTGCAACCCTTGTCCCTTGTGTGAATGTACTAGATTAATTTCTTTGAAGTGAACTTGTGCCTTTGAATGCTATGCTTAGGTGATCATAGGTAATGCTTAGTGATTGGCCCTTCATTTGGGAGCCATAACTATGTATATGTATGATTCCCTTGTTTTGAATTTCAGAATTGACAAGTGAAAGGATGACCCAAAGTTGTAAAATATGACCCAAAAATAAAAGAGACTCAAATAAGTAAGAAGAAGGAAAAGAGGGCTAAGAGTGCCTAAAAGGGATAGGAGCTACTGGGCACCTTTTTGTCTTAGGTTGGCGCTAGTTTCCAAGGCTATAAAAAATAAATTAATCAGATACCAACATGTCTATAGGGTATGTAAGGTCAATAAAAGTATAATAGACAAAGGAAAAGGCCCAAAATACATTGTCAATTACTAGTTTTCTTTCTTAGGAATCATGAATATAATTAATATGGTCTAGGACCTCAAAATGTACCCAAGTGTATAGATTTTTTATCTACATTTTTCCCCCACTTTATGTTGTTGAGTGAATACTCAATATCATAAAGTAGATAGAAGATGTGTACCTGTAGAGAAGAGTGTGGCCAATAGCATGCCCAGTGGACAAGTGAAACATGGAGCGATCGTAATGTAAAGCATGAAAACTAGGAAATGGAGGTAGACCCTTAGGGGTGGAATGTATGTGTAGTAGTGTGTCATTGGAGCTTGTTATTGTTAATGTGAGTTACTTCTTATTGTGTATTAAGGAAAAAAACATAAAAAGAAGAGTGAGAGAGTATTCAAAGTTTTGTATATGGAAAAGTCAGAGTAATACATGTATAAACAAGTAAAGAGTGTAAAATTGTGTAAAAGGAAAGTGTGAATGTGATATGTGAGAGAGTATGAGATAGAAAATTATCATGTTTCCTTGGAGTAGCTGGATTTGAATCTTGATGGTGAGTTTTTTTTGATATCACACTAAGAGCGAGTTTTTTGGGCGATCTCACGCCAAGAGAGATTTTTTTGGGTGATATCACACCAAAGGAAAGTTTTTTGGGAGATCTCACACCATAAAAAGAGTGTTGGGGAGAGAGGTCTACATTTTCTCTCCTTCAATGACACTTCCCGAATAAGTACCACTATAGACGGTACGCCCCCTGATTTGTTCTTATTCTTCTTTTTTTCCAGATTGTAACTGATTGTAACTAATAGAATGCATTTTGTAATTAGAGGAAAGTGCCTACTACGAGAGAAATGTATTATAAAGTGTTGGAGATTGTGCTGAAATCAGAAATTGAATTTTTTTACCCCTAGGACACAAGCGCCCAGGACAAGACACAAGTTCCCACTTTGACTATCAAGGATTGGGTACAATTATATGCTCTATGTTTTGGGCTTAAGTTTGATTTTGAGCCAATATGTAACTATGTGCCTGTGATGATTCTATATTATTCAATAATGTATTGAATATTTGATTTGTTGTAGGGGTGATTTTTTCACCCAATAGATACCCCCTCGTTTGGCGTGTACGTGATGACTATAAGAGAAATTCAGTCCAAAGGAGAGGACCCGATACTGATATGCATATCTAAAGTGGATACCTGCAGGGGTAGGGGATGTGCACGGTAGAAACCAAGGCACATGCAAATAATATGGGATAGTAACAAGTGTTAGTAAAAATGATCTAGCATACAAGAGAAGATAACATAATAAACAACTAGGAAGATAAGACGTACCATGAAAAGTGGGTTTCATTCATGGGACATCACTCACAATGTCATACGACAATTAAGGCCAAAGCGTCCATAAGTAAAAAATGAACAAGAAAATACATAGGGCATAGCCCCGCAAATAATGGAAAACAATAGTAAGCAAGAAGGGACAGATAACCATGGTTGTATAGATCATGAAATGGAAATTGCTACACATAAAGCACCCATTAATGTGTTAGAAAGATAGGTAGTATGTCAAAGTGCGTATAAATCACTGAAAATTAAAGTAACATTAATGAAAGGTAGTAAATAATGTAGTGATAGAACTTGTGATGTGTAGAATGTGAGAGTAGTAAAATTAGATGCCCCTAGCAGTCTCGATAGGACTGGTAAAAGATTTGTGTCAAGTTTCATGCATCATTTTTTGATCTATTAAATTCTTGTATTCACATTAAGATACCAAATGAATGCGCATGTCTATGAAGAAAAAACAAACTGACATACCCAAGTATCGACACTAACATAGGAAACAAAATGTAACATGTAAGTAGAATAAGCTAACAAGAGTAAATGCAACCAAGATATGCAAATATTGTGTGATTTTTATAGCATATTATAATGTGTAAGATGTGAAGGGAGGAGGAGCCATGTTTCCCCCAGAAAATGTATATGAGATGAGTTTCATTTATAAATGATTCCTCAACAGTCAATAATGAACTGTTGACGGAAATCCTTAGCGGACGAACCGTTAGAGTCGTAGGAAACCTTAGGTTAGTGGGACGTGTTCCCTAAGGTGACCTCCAGATTTTAAAGAAGTTGGATCTTCTTTTTGGTATGAGATGAGGGTTAGAGAAAACAAACTAAACTTTAAACTTAACGGGGGAAATGCGTCGAAAAGTGAAAGAGTTAACTCGTAACATAACTGGCTGAAATAGAGAAAAATGTGGGCAATGAAAAGGGTGGAGAAGATACACCACATACCAGAGACAATCCACACAGAACACTACTCCAAAATATTTGAGAACAGCTTCTGAAGATAGTAATAACACCAAAATGTGCACAATTATCCAGGTCAAAATAAAGGCTATCAGAGATAATACAAATTATGCAAAGGATGGACAAATTGCATCATAAGGCATATTATATTACTCCAAACAACGTGCACAATATTACAATAGATAAGAGGAAAAATTCCATTACAGAGCTCAGAAAGAAGGCTAAATTTCCAACCTCCTACCTTTTATAGAAGAAGAACTGAGACAGAATAAGAAACTAACTCTAGAAGTGTATACTTATTTTGAAGCCTTTGGTTTCAATATATAGGAGGAGAAGGATGTGAGAGACCCTTCTCGGACTCTTTTGATTATGATAAATGGTGTGAAGTGATAGAAGTAGATTTTTTGAGATATTTGTCACACTTTCCCATTATCTGTTTCTTTAAAGAGTGAGAGCCATGCCTATTTAATGCATCTCTTAACTATTTTGCAACTGACTCCCTTGGAGCAGACTTATTCTTCCAAATCATTATTACATATTTGGATCTTTAATTTCTTATGCATTGAGTCCTGAGCTCATGATCAAATCAGTGCCTATCTATGTTCTTTTTATGAGAATGACCCTTTGAATGCAGGTGAACAAATTAAGTATTCCCAGGTTTGCACTCTTCACACGGAACTAGGCATTAACTTCATCCATAAAAAGACTAGCCGAATGACCCCTTGCCTTTGATATTTTCAAAAGATTTGAACATTTAAACTTTTTAGATAGGCGTCATAATTTCCCCTTCATAGATTTTGGCTTATCACCAATATTTTACCAATATGCCTCAAACTCGGAGTCGATTTATTATGAAATCCACGTGGAGGTCAAGCACTTCTCTAGGGTCTATGCTTCCATTGTAGCTTCTGGGAGTGTGCTGGGTTAACACCTGGCATTATTTGTGATCAGGCCACTTTTCCTTTAGGTAAGTAATGAGCCAGACACATATTAATGTGAAGAATTTTACTTTGGATGGGTCATCTACAGTTGAATCCATGTGTAAACCCCACGGGGCTTTGAGGATTCCGCTTCCTTTACTTTCTCGAACTCGCGCCAAGTTGACATTTGGCACTATTTGCAAGATTGTTGCTTCCTTTTGAGTTTGTCTTGTCCCAACTTGGCTTTAATCATACATTCGGTTGTATTTCCGAAGGATTAACTCCTAGTGGGATTCGAAACTGTGGGAACCTCGATTGAGAAGGAAACTGCTTATTATCTAATCTTAGCGGGAAGGAGAAATTAGATAACAATTTGGTGACTTGCAGGGGACCATTAGCCTGCTAAATGGAAAGAACCTGCAATCTCCTACTATCCAATGGGTCTAGGCCATGTTATGAACTAATCTGAACCTGGTCCATAGTGTCTAAAGGGTTGTTCGAGCCTCTGCAGATGTTAGTCGATCCTTGTGTTTTCCTACTCTCATATGGAAAACTTTGTCATTTGTTTTTGTGAGAGTAGAAAGTTGAAGAATCCATAATTTCACTCAGTTGACTAATTTTAGTTACTCTACATTTTCTTGGAGTGAAGACTACAACCGCTATAGATAACTTTGAATTCTCCTATGAGCTGGGATCTCCTTGGGGAATTTGGTGCCTCTTAATGGAGTAATACAAATGTGGGCCTATACAAAGAGACAAAACATACATGAATCAAATGAGTCATGAAGAGTCTGCATACGCACTTATTTTGTAGAAAGCAATCTAATCCTACTCCTAAGATAACTGGTTTTTTAAAAAGCTAAACAAAACCTGAAATTAACAGGGAGAAATAACTTCCATTCCTTATAAAGTGTGGCCATACAATTAATTTAGCTATAGGCATGGCCTGTGATAAGAGTTTAAAATTAGCTTTCACTCTTCCCCCTATGGTATCAGCAAACATAATGAATACCTCCTTGAGATGTTCATATTTTGGTTGGAGGTGTTGTAGCTGACCCTTGGGGCCTTGAAAATTATCCTCATTACCTGAAGTGGGCATGAATGGTATTGAAATTTTCCTCGGTCTTGATGAGGACCGTCCTCTGGCGGGGGTCAGTTTGACTCCTGTTCCTACCCATTGTTCTGGATTGCATATTTTGGAATGGGGATTTTTTGCAGGCTTCCCTGAAGGGTGTCATCCTTATCTCCTCCCTCCTTGTTTTTAGCATCTTCGCTAGTAAATCTAGGCTCTTCGATTAAAAGAAAAAATATTTCAATGATGTTTTTTCTAGAGCCCTTGGACTAGTTCCAAGGGAATTTTTGTGAGAAGAAGGTTTTTTTTAGTGCGGGGTTGATGAAGCAACGAAGGTTGTAATTTCCACAAGCTCTTCTTCATCAAGGCACCCCCCCAAATATGATAAGAAATCGAGCTTATCTTCTTCCTCCTCTGTCAAAGTCTCCCACTTTTATATGATGTCTTTTGAGTCTGTAAATTTTCCATCATGTGTGGCTTCATCTTTCAATATGAAGCCCATTGGCCCAAACTCTTGCAGGGGCTCTACTTTGTGGGGAGGAAAAATGGAGGAAACTTTTACAGCTTCTTGAATGCTCATCTTGTGATACGAACCTCCCGATTTTGTATCACTTCTCACCATATGTTCCTCTTCTTTTGGATTTGGGGTGGTATTGAAGTCATGATTGCAAAAATCCATAGGATGAAGAGAAATGGAAGACGTTGAAAGAAAGATGAGTGGAAATGGATGAGAGGGAGGTCTGTGAGCTTTTGTAATGATTTTTTAGGACCATGTGGAGTCATCAGATGTGCTCTACAACTATCTCCATTAAATCTTGAACTTTACCAGAAACAAACCAAGTTGATGAAATGATAAAATACTGTTCTAAGTCATCCCACCAGGCGTGCCAAGAAAATTGTTGATGGAAATCCTTAGTGGACGAACCATCAAAGTCATAGGAAACCTTAGGTTAGTGGGATGTGCACCCTAAGGTGACCTCTATATTTTAAAGAAGTTGGCTCTTCTTTTCGGTATGAGCTGAGGGTCAGAGAAAATGAACTATACTTTAAACTTAACGGGGGCAGTGTACCAAAAAGTGAAATATTCAACTGGCTGAAATAGAGAAAAAGGTGGGCAATGAAAAGGGTGGACCAGATGCACCACAAACAAGAGAGGATCCACATAGAACACTATTCCAAACTATCCAAGCACAACTTCTGAAGATAACAATAGCACAAAAAATGTGCACAATGATCTACATCGAAATAAAGGCTATCAGAGATAATACAGATTATGCAAAGGATGGACGAATTGAATCACAAGGCATATTATATTACTCCAAACTACATGCATAGTATTACAATAGATAAGAGGCAAAATTCCATTAGAAAGCTCAGAAAGAAGGCTAAAGTTACAGCCTCATACCTTTTACAAAAGAAGAACTGAGATAGAAGAAGAAACTAACTAACTCTAAAAGTGTCTTCTTATTTTGAAGCCTTCAGTTTCAATATATAGGAGGAGAAGGACATGAGAGACCCTTCTCAGACTCTTTTAATTATGATAAATGGTGTGAAGTGATAGAATATATTTTTTGAGATCTTTGTCACACTTTCCCATTATCTATTATTTAAAGAGTGAGATCCATGCCTATTTAATGCATCTCTTACCTATTTTGCAATCGACTCCCTTGGAGAGGACTTAGTATTCCAAATCATTATTACATATTTGGATCTTTAATTTCTTATGCATTGGGTCTTGAGCTCATGATTCAAGTGGTGCCTATCCATGCTATTTTTATGAGAATGACCCTTTAAATGCAGGTGAACAAATTAAGTATTCCCAAGTTCACATCTTTACACGGAACTATGCATTAACTTCATCCCTGAAAAGACCAACTGAATGACCGCTTACCTTTGATATTTTTAAAAGATATAAACATTTAAAAATTTTAGATATGAGCTATAATTTCCCCTATGTGGATTTTGGCTTATCACCAATATTTTAGAAATTTGCCTCAAAATCGAAGCTAATTTATTATGAAATCCACGTGGAGGTCAAGTGCTTCTCTAGGGTCTTTGCTTCCATTATACCTTCTGGGAGTGCATTGGGCTGATACCTGACATTATTTGCAATCGGGCCACTTTCATTTGGGTAAGTAATGAGCCGTCTGCATATTACTTTGAAGAATTTTACTTTGGATTGGTCATCCACAGTTGACTCCACATGTAAGCTCCGCGGGCTTCTAGGCTTCCGCTTCCTTTGTTTTCTGGAACTCGTGCCAAGTTTACATTTGACACTTTCTGTGACATTGTTGCTTCCTTTTTAGTTTGGCTTGTCCCAACTTGGCTTTAATCATGGATTCAGCTGTATTTCCGAAGGCTTGACTCTAATTGGGATTCGAAAATGTAGGAAACCTCGATTAAATCGGAATCTACTTGTTATCTAATCTGAGTGGGCAACAGAAATTAGATAACATAAACCATGGAATAAGAGTGTGTCATCGGTAAATGAATGTATTGTGTGCATGGAGATGTTAGAAAATATATATATCATGAAGTGTGTTAAGTTGTGGAGCTAAATAGCTTCACAAATTGAATACATTTCAGGTTTGCTAGTTTCAACAGAAACCGACGTCAGTTGGGTAACCAACATTGGTGTCCTAGAAGGAACCAACATTGGTTTGGTAACCAATGGCGGCTATCTTTGCAATCATATTTTTATATTTGATGCGGATTAAATCCAAACATGTGTTATAAAGGTGATCGGAGGATTGTAAATGCATAACTAAGTTTCCCTAAAGTTTTCATATGCTTATAAGCTAGAAAACTAGGGTTAGAATAGTTAGATTTGATTATTATCGTAATAAGGTTTTCTTAGAGAAATATCAGAGAAGATTGTGATGAAAAAGTACTGTACATCCGTGGGAGGTGTGGAATATTGTAAATCTTCATTGTATTTACTCTGTGAAGATTGAATAATAGATTGGTTGTTTCTTGGTAGTGTAGCCCACATTGGGTGAACCACGTTATATATTTTGTTACTCATTCTCCTCTTGTTTATTTTCTTCTGGTTTAACTTCCATGTTTATTCCTTGCATGCTTAAATTTAATATATATCTGTATAACATTGGTGTGGTTTTGTGTGTTGATATATTTACCGCTAATAAGTAAAAAATGGTATCAGTGGAGAAATTTGAAGGGCGTAATTATCAATTAGATGATTGAGGGTTTCTGTGTGGATGTTGATAAATTTACTCACAGAGGTATTTTAGCTTTGATTGAGTGGGAGATAAATCTTTTGCTAAATTATATGAAAACCAAGTGCTTCACTAATGGTAGAAGATAGTAAAATACAAAGTGGAGAAATTTGACGGGCATCTATTAATCATATTATGGAAGTTTGATGAAGGTGGTTAGTATTATCTTGTATGAAGAAATATAAATAAAGTACAAGAGATTCATCATTTGGAAATGCTTTGAATGTAGAAAGCAGGGGTAAGGAAAATAGAGAAATCTAAGAGCAAGAATAATGGGAGATCAAAGGTCAAAGATGGGCAGATCCAAATCTAGAAGACGAATATTTATATTTACCATTAGATGTGAATGCGAAGCCTACAACAAAAGGACTGATGAAGAATGGAATGTTCTTGATCAGAAAGTTGGACATTTTTTGATCCCGGCTCTGGGATCTATAAGATTAAGCTTGGTAGTATCTATAGCTTTGAATATTACTGAAGCAACAACCATGGTAGAGTTGATGAAATATTTTGCTAAATTATATGTTTCGCGCATTCGCGTCTCACATGTCCCAAGCGAACCAAATGCCATTCATACTTAGTTTTTCCCGCTCTACCCGAATATGTTGTTTTTCAAACTGAAATATGACTAATGTGCATTGATCACCTTTCTCTCTCCTCAATGGCTATATAACGTTTATTTGATGAAGAAATTATTTAATTCAAAAATGTAAGAAGGCTGATAAAGATAAAGAAATCCAGAGCACTGAGCTTTCGGGTGCTGTAGATTCTTCTGCCGCAATTGCCTCAAGCGCCCTGTTCACATCTCAACTTGAATCAACAGCTACTCAAACCTTGAGTGTCATGAGCTCTCTGTCTCTCGGCCCTCTTGCCCCTCCTGCTGATTCTCCTTCCTCTTTTGCATGGGTGCAACCTTCGGTTAACAATAGGAAGAGGAAATTTTCCTCTCGGAGCTCAGGGTCAAATTTTGATGCTGTTGCAGCCTTGTTGGGCACCACTCCTTCTCGTGCCAAGAAAGCCAAAGTCACCTCCAGAATAGTGTCTGATGCTCAAGGTCAGCAATCCCTGGAGATTGTCAAGCCTACAACGGATAAATCAGAGCAGGACTTGCAGGTATCTGACTTAGAGCTCTCGAGGATTCCAATGGGAGAGTCTACCCCTGAAGGTGAAATTCACAACCTCCAGGAAACAGTCACAAGGGTCATTGGGAGGGTAGAGAAGGGGCAGCAAACTATTGAGCAGTTGGAAGAACAGGCCCAAATTCTCACAGGTTTCATCAAGTCTCTTTTGTCTAAGGACAAAGTTTTGGGACCCTACCCCGTTGACTACTCTTCCACCACCTGTAATCCTGAGCCAAGATGAAGTGCAGAGTATCAAAGACATGCACAAGTATTCTGTCTATGGCAAAGCTAATGGAAGCCATGGTGGATGATATGCTTGTTGCAGGGTTGAACTTCATCGATGAAGCTTTCAAACTCCATGGAAAAGTGGGAAATTTGCAATAGAAGCTCTCCTCTACTATTGAGATCATGGATAAAGAGCTGAAACTCTGGAGCAGTTTGCATAGTAGACCTCTGCCTTATGGGACAGGCAGATGAGAACATCTTGCTGGCGAATAAGGTTTTTGATGATGCCAAGGATAATCTATTAAAATCCTGGGTTTACAGCGTAGAGTGGAAGATCAGAGTCTTGGAGGAGGCTTTGGGAGAACTGAAGAACAGCTGGCAGAAGGGCGAAGCTTTCAAGACACTGGTCGTCTCTGCTTTCAAAGATATACACTGTCATCTTCAGGATGAAAATTCTGGTGTTTCCCTTTCCTTGCAAGAAATCAAAGCTCAATTCAGAGCTTTTTTCAAAGATAATTTATTCAAGGAAAGCTCCATCTCTAAAGAAAAAATGAAGGAAATCTGCTCTCTTCAATCTGCCATTGAAGAAGCAAATAAAGATTATCATACTCACGTCGATTTTGATAAAGAGATGGAGAAGTGTATTGGATTTTGGACTCAGTCTACGGCCAACACGTCAGTCCCTCGGGCAGAGACATAGTTGAGGCGTTAAATAAATTCAAGCAGCGGATTCTGAAGTCAGTGGGTCCCTCTCAGTGACTGGCCACCTATCTTCTTCCCCATTCTTTTCTCTTCTTCCCTTTCTTTTTCCTTTTTTCTTTGTAATAAGTTGAGGTACTGCGATTGGCGGTCCTTAACTATTATTTAGTTAAAAGAAACGGTTACGAAGAGTAACTGATTTTTAAGCTATATAATGGCCTTCCTTACGCCATTCTAGAAGGAGTAAGAACTTGGCATATTTTCTGAAAGTGTAAATAGATTGAAAAAAAATCAATACAAAAGGGCTTTCTATTCTTTGTCTATCCAATCTCTGTTATCCCTAAGCTTTCTTTTAAATGTTGTGAAGATCATTTTGTCTCTAGTTTGTTAGTCTCTCTGATTGCATACTTTCCAAATTTTGCAAGCACAGCGATCTTGTATAACCAAGAAGGAACTTTGCGTCCTTGATTAATGAATCTGAAGGATGTTATTTACAGAACTTTGTGTCTTTAAGTTTCATCTTATTCATACGATGCAAATGATCTTGTTTCAATTCATTGTAACTTCGTATACATAAAGAATTATTCTGTTATCTATAATTCTGCATGTTGCTTTTCTGCTCATCCTCATATTCTCTTTCCTCAGCCCTTTCATAACTAATGATCTTTATAGAAAACACTTTAGTAATATCCAAGTTCAATCACAAAATCATATCTTGTATATTTGTAAATAGGTTTGTTTCTGAATAAGGGAACCTCTCCCATTAAAGAGGAGGGACTTCTTGTCCCCTGACTGTTGCTCTTCTTAAAATTCCTATTTGACGACCAACACCATGCTACCCCTAATAAGGGTTATTTCAAAAATTATGTCCAAGGTAATTTTTGGCATGTTTATTTAGGAGATGATGAACCATGCAATAATACTAGTCAAGGGGAAGTTAATCTAAAATTGTAAAATGGAAATACATGGGTATTGAAATATGTGAGGCATGTGCTAAGCCTCAAGAGAAATCTAATTTCTACAGGAAAACTAGGTGAAGTTGGTTCCATGGTTACATTCATAGCTAACTCTTGGAAAGGTACCAAGGGAGATCTTGTTTTGGCAAGAGGCAAGAAGGTAGAAACATTGTAATTGTCTACCTATATTACAGATTCCTTTTCTATTCTATCTACTTTAGATTCAGATGTAAGCATGTGACATAATTGGCTAGGCCATATGAGTAAAAAGGGAATGCATATATTGAAGTAAAAGGGGAAGTTATCATATTTGAAACATTTAGATCTTGATTTTTGTGAGAATTGCATATTTGGAAAGAAAAAGAAAGTGAGATTTCTTAATGTTGGGGCAACAAATAAGGATAAAAAATTGAATATTGTGCACTTAGATGTGTGGGGACCAGCCCAAGTAGCTTCTGATGAAGGATCTAAATATTATGTGACTTTCATTGATGATGCAACAAGAAAGGTATGTGTTTATTTTATAAAGTGTAAATCTGATGTTTTTGATACTTTTAAAAGATGGAAATCCCTTGTGTAAAATGAAACTAGTTTAAAGTTAAAATGTCTTAGATCTGACAATGGCGGTGAGTACTGTAACAAGGCTTTCAATGATTACTATTCAGTGAATGTAATACACAGAGAAAGAATGGTTCCTAGAACACCACAGGAGAATGGTGTGGCTAAAAGAATGAAAAAAACTATCATGGAATGTGCAAGAAGCATAAGATTACATGATGGATTACCCTTATAATTTTGGGTAGAAGTAGTAGACACGACAATATATTTAATCAACTATGGGCCTTCAAGTGCATTGAATGATGGAATACCAAACAAGCTTGCACTGAAAAAGAGGTAGATATTTCTTTACTTAGAGTATTTGGTTCATAATCTTTTGTACATGTTGATAAATAAAATAGGAAGAAGTTGGATTCTAAATCCAAGAGATGCACTTTTATTGGTTATGGCTCTAGTGATTTTGGATTCTGTTTTTGGGATTTAGATGATGCTAAGATTTTTAAAAGTCATGATATTATGTGGAATGAAAAGAGAATGTATAGGGATCATATTTTGATGCCTAAGGATGAACTGGTTGATTAGTTTGTTGAAGAAAATACATTTTTGGATTTAAAATAAGAACCTATAGGAACCAATGTTTGTGAGAACCTATGTCGGCACCCAGGACTGACGTCGGTACAATAACATGACTGATGTCGACAGCTAGGACCGACATCGGTAGCAAATGACCAAATTTAGCAGTCAGGACTGCCATAGGCAGTAGATTACTGATGTTGGTCTCTGCAAGAGGTCGATATGAATATGCAGCACGTACAAAATGAGCCTCAAACACCCCATATTTTTTGTGATAAGGTCACAATGGGTAAGTAGACCTCCAGAAATATTTTCACCTTGCTTATTTTATCTTTTATTGACTGATATTGGTGAGCCTGAAATTTTTGAAGAAGCAATGCATGAGGATACCCACATGAAGTGGGAACATGACATGGATGAGGAGATGGACTCCTTGGAATAAAATCAGACATGGGATTCGGTTAAGTTGTTAGCAGGTAAGAGAACATTGTAGAACAAATGGAATTACAAGATCAAGGAGGAAAAGAGTGGACAATAAAGATACAAGGCAAGGATTTTGGTAAAAGGGTTTGCACAAAAACTAGGTATTAATTTTGGTGAGATCTTCTCTCCTATAGAAAAAATGACTTCCATTCATATCGTTTTGAGTTTAGTTGCAGTAGAATATTTTCACTTAGAAAAACTTGATGTTAAGACAAATTTCCTTCATGGTGATTTGGAGAAAGAGATATATATGTAACAACCACTTGGTTATGAAGTTATGGGTAAGGAGAAACTTGTGTGCAAGTTGAATAAGAGCTTTTATGGAATCAAACAAGCTATAAGGAAATGGTATATGAGGTTTTATAGTTTTATGCATGAGTATGGTTATATGAGTTATGAATCCGATCATTGTGTTTATTTAAAGAAGCTTGAAAATGGAAGCTATATTATTTTGTTACTATATGTAGATGATATTCTTATTACAGGATCTATTATGCAAGACATTGCTGAGAAAAATGAAAAGTTAGCTCATACATTTGTAATGAACGGTTTAGGAGATACAAAGAAAATATTTTTCATGTAAATTCATAGAGATAGGAAGAACAAGAAATTGTATTCGTCTTAGGAATATTATATCAATAAGGTGTTGGAAAGGTTTAAAATGTAGAATTCAAAACCAGTAAGTACACTTATGGTTGGAAACTTTAAATTAAGCAAAGATCAGTGTCCTACATCACATGAGGAGGTCAAGTACATGGCACAGGTTCCATGTGCTTCAGTAGCTTGAATCCTTATGTATGCAATGGTTTGTACCAGACTATACATTGCACATGCAGTGAGAGTTGTGAGCATATTTATGGCCAATCCAGGTAAAGAGCATTGGAAATAAGTCTAATGGATACTTAGATATTTGAGAGGGACATCCAACATGCATTTATGTTATGGAGGGTCAGATACTTCTTTATGTTCCTATGTTGATTTAGATATGGTGGGAGATTTGGATGGTAGGAGAAGAACCACTAGATATGTATTCATAATAGGTGGCATGACAGTTAGCTGGATTTTGAGATTACAGAAGGTTGTGGCCTTGTCTACTACAAAGGATGAATAAGTTACATCTACAGAGGCTAATAAAGAGATGATATGGATGAGAAGGTTCATGGAAGAGTTAGAAAAGGATCAAGAGGATTGTAGATTGTACATTGATATTCAAAGTGTGATTCATCTGGCAAAGAACTCAGTATTTCATTCAAGAACAAAACACATTCACTTGAGATATCACTTCATATGATAGGTGTTGGAGGATGGGAAACTAAAACTAGGAAATGTCATACAAGTAAGAACCCTACAGATATGCTAATGAAGTCGTTGGAAAAGGAGAAGTTAGAGCTTCACTCAAATTTTTTCGGTATTCAAGCTTGAGACTTGAAGAGGAAGAAACCAGCCAAGGAAAGGTTCCTAGGATGGAGTTGTATAGTACAATGCAATAATTTATATCCAAGTGGGAGATTGTTAAGTTGTGTAACTCAATAGATTCACAAATGGCATGCATTTCAGGTTTATTGGTTTCAACAGGAACCAATGTCGATGCCCTATAAGGAACTGACATAAGTTTGGTAATCGACATTAGTTATTTATGTGATCATATTTTTGTATTTGACACAGATTAAATCTGACCCGTTGTTATAAAGGTGACCAGAGGGTTGTAAATGCATAGCTAATTTCCCCTAAAGTTTGTATATGCTTATAAGATAGAAAATTAGGGTTAGAATAGTTAGATTTGATTATTATTATAAGAAGGTTTTCTTGGAGGAAGCACAAACAACATTTTGAGGAAAAATTATTTTACATCTATGGGAGGTGTGGAAGATTGAAAATATTCATTGTATTTCCTCTGTGAAGAAATAATAGATTGGTTGTTTCTTGGTGGACGTAGCCCACATTGGGTGAACCACGTTATATCTTGTGTTACTCACTCTCCTCTTGTTTATTTTCTTCTGGTTTAATTTTTGTGTTTATTTATTGCATGCTTAAATTGAATATAGATATGTACAACATTGGTGTGATCTAACCCCAACAAAGTTTAGATGATGTGAGGTTCAGTTAATAATTGGACCCTCAAAAGTCAAGTATGAACCATGAAACTAGAGTGTATCATTAGGTAAGGATGTTACAATGTGTATACCAGAAGGGATGTGAGAATGTTGTAAAATATTCATCGTGGAGCACAAAGGATATAACAAAGAAGCTAGGAGTAAGGGATATAAGGTTCATTTAATGAATGGACCCTTAAAAGTTGAGTATGAACTGTGGAACTAGAGTGCATCATTGGGTAATGATGGTAAAATGTGTGTACCAAAGATGTTAGAATGATGAAAAATATAGACATGAAGCTCAGAGCATGAAATATGGTAAAGAGGATAAGATTAGACAACAAGAGATCTGATAGTGATGGAGATGGGGGGGAAGTCTTACACCCCCCAAGTGCGTATATCAGAGTTGTTGTAAAATAGATATGATCATCATAAGAAAGAATAGTCAGAGTATGTATAGTGCGTGAAAAGATGAATATTGTATATATTAAGTAGTATGTGTACCATGAATAGAAGGATCTATAAGAAAGCATGAGTAGAAAAGTGCATATGGAGTAGCATAGGAGCATAGAGAGATGTAACAAGGCGTGCCCATAGTGTAGATATGAGAATGTGATGCTAGAAAGATTAACATACATTGTAAAGAAAGAGTAATGTATATATGCATATGTGAATAATATGGATAGAAAACTATTGATTATAACATGTGATTAGGAGGGGATGTGTTTGATTCACCGTAAGTGTGTGAGTGATGGATATCTATATGATGATGCAAGAGATACCATGCCATTGTTGTGGAATTAGAATAGCTAGAACATTGGTAAATGCAAGAGCTACCAAATAATAATGTCAACATGGTGAGGGGAAAACCCGATAGAGTCTAAGATCCCAAACGGATGAATAAGAAGCATATAAGTAATAAGAATGTACCCACTAGGAGAAAATGGAATAGGTGTAACACTACAAATGTTGGAAAGGATCAATATTGATTTAACAAAAATAGAATTTTGTATAAACCTTAATATTGTAGAGTCATGTATGACAGATAAATGTTAAAGTACAAATTTGACACAAACAATAAAAAAAATGTGAAACCCTAAGTGAAAGAGAGAGTAAAGGACTTATTTGGTTTGTGCGTGATCCTAGAACTATTCTGGAATGGAAAATAGATAAAAAGGAAGGGTATACCGTTGTAATTGTTCACAATAAATTTTGGAGCTATCAGGAAATACTAGACTAGGGTGCACCTAAACTGGGTCAGGGACGCCTAGGTGCTTTTCTCTGTGCAGGAGCTCGGAACCTAATTTTTATGGTGTCGCAAGGTTATTGCTGATAGTTGTTTTTAATATCTTGTATGTCATAATATGATCATTGAATGCACCTGTAACCTATAAAGATATTTTGACCTACGAAACCCTAAATATACATCAAATCACAAAAAAATAAGATGCAATATAGGGAGTCAGTCTGACCCCGGAGGTCACCCGATTAAGTGAACTTATGACCAAGCACGACACTAAATTTGAGAATCCATGTAGTTCTTATACGTGTGTGATAGAATTCCCTAGGAATCCCTTATGCAAGTGCCCTTGATATTGGGTGATAGCTATATGTAACAATGTAAATAGATGTGTGGATGGAAAAATGAACTTCCCCTTCCTATGAAATGTATGCAAAAAATGCAGTACCTTGTCCCTCGTATGAGTGTTAGATGGATGCCTTTAATTATCTTAGATTCCTTTAGATGCAATCTTAGGTGATGATAACTGATGTTTAGAGAGTGGTCCTTTATTTTGGTCACATAGCTTTGTATTTGTATGATTCCCTTGGTTAAATTTTGTAATTAACAACTGAAAGGCTGACCCATAAGAAAATAATATGCCCAAAATAAAAATAAGCCAAAAAAGAGTGAGTAAACTGGAAAGAGGTCAAGGGCACCAAGAGGGGATGAGGGTGTTGGTGTCTAGATTTATGGAAGATAAAGAAATGAAGTACTAACTAGGCTATAGGGTGTAAATGACTAGAAAGAACACCAGAAATAAAGTAAAGAGGCCAAAGATAGTTTTCTCACTAAGGAATCATATGAATGCAAGTATACTTTAAGGACCTAGAAATTTACCCAAGTGTGTGATTTTGTGTCTACATTTTCCCCCACTTTATGTTGTTGAGTGAATACTCAATAACATAATTGTTAGAGATGCATACCTAATAACCATGTAGAATGTACTGGTGATAATGTGTCGAGGAGACAAGTGAAAGCATGAAATGATAAAAATGAATTATGGGAGCTAAGAAAGAGGAAGTGACCCTAGGGGTGAAGCGTATTGTGTTGTACCTATTGTTGTGCTTGATGTAGGGACATTTCTTCTTGTGTATTAAGGACAGACCTACAAAAAGAAGAGTGAAATAGTAATAGAAGTCATGAATCATGATAACTATGTAAAAGTATGCGAATGTGAGAAAGTAGTAAAAGGAAAGTGTGCACATGATGATCATGTGTGTAAAAGGGGTAGAAAATGTCCTGAATATGCTATGTAGGCAAGTATTTTTGGGCGATCTCAAGCCAAGAATGAGTTTTTCAGGATATCTCACACCAAGAACAATTTTTTTGGGAAATCTCATGCCATGAAAAAAGAGTGTTGGGGAGAGAGGTCTAGTGTTACTCTCCTTCCATGAATACTTGCCAAATTATACACCAGTACATATGGTTTGATCCACGTTTAGTTCTAAGTTGTACCGTATTAGTTATGTATTTTTTCCATGGAGAAATAGAGAAAGAACACATTATACTTGCTAGAGGATTGTGCTTGTACTGTGAAAACTACTCTGTAGACTGCTGAAACTATGTTGATTTGAGCAAGTAGTTGTATCTGTCCCTAGGAAAGAGACACCTAGGAGAGGTCAAGAGTGCCTAGGAACTAATTTCTATCACTAGGTGCTTGAGTCTATGCTAAAAGGAGGACCCAAGTCAAATTTTGGTCTATTCCTAAAAATTTATCCTGTGTTGAATGACATTGTATTTTTGTATGGGATGAATGATTCACCTAATGTATGCAACCCTATTTTTGGGTGCATGTGATGTCACTAGGAGAATGCAGCCCAAAGGAAAGGACCTGATGCTGATCTAAATTTAAAACCCTCTAGTGGGGAGGGAATGTACATGGTAGAGACCAAGGAACATGCAAACAAAGTGGCTAAGAATATGTGTTAGTGCAATCAAATCTAGTATTCAAGTAGAAGAAAATGTGTAATTAATTAAGCAAGAAGAAAAGATAGACTATGAAAAATGGGTTTCATACATGGGACATCGCTCATAATGTCACAAGACAATCAGGGCCGAAGCGGCCATAAGCATGTAGTGCGTATAGAAGACAAAGGGCATAGCCAAAAAATAATAACATACAATGGAAAATAATGTCAATAAAATTGTACCAAACAACTATGGTGGAAAATAGTCCTGCAAATAAAATGTTGTACATGAAGCACCTGTGAGCATGTTAGAAAGATAAAGAATATGTCAAAGCGTGTATAGATCAATGTAAATTAGTGTGCTAGAAAGAATAGGAATTAGTAAATAATGAAACAATAAAACTTTTGATATGGAATATTAGTAAATGCAGATGCCCCCGGGAGCCTCGGTGGGACTTGTAAGAGGTACAGTGCTAAGCATCATTGTTGCATGTAAAGATCTGTAGGAAGTTTTCATTCACAACTAGAGAACAAGTAAACAGGGATGTGTATATGATAAAGTAGATATCTAGCTAACATAGTGAGAAAATTGTAACTTGTGAGTATAGGCAAACAAGAATAAGTGTAACTAAGATATGCAATATATTTTCTATGAGTGAGATGGAATGGTATGCAAAGTGAATGTGATAGGGGCAGCGTGTCACCCAGTGAATGTGTGAATGTGCATGAGATGAGGTTCATTTATGAAATACCACTCACCAATCAAGAATGAACCATAAAATAAGAGTGTTTCATTGAGAAATGGTTTGATAATGTGTGTTATAAATATATGATCATAGAAGCAAAAAGCATAAGAAGTGTAGAAAAGGTGAGGTTTATTTCAGATTTAAACCCTCAAAAGTTGAATATGAATCGTGGGAATAGATTGCGTCATAGGGTAGTGATGATGGGTGAGAATTAGATTCTATAAAGATGTATCATGAATCTCGGAGTGTGATATGTGTAGTGTGTGAGGTTCATGGATGTAGTATTTCCTCAACATTCAAGTGTGAACCTAAGCAATAAGAGTGCATCATAAGGTAAGGGTGATACAAAATGTGTATCATATTGTGTAGTGATGCTTAGAAAGATTAAATATGAATCACATAGCGTAGTGAGAAGGAATGTCAGACATGTGATGATGTTAGGATGGTGGAGATAAATAAGCATGATGCCCCCAAGTGTGTGATGATGAGTAAGATATTCGATGAAGGTGAAGGGAAAGGGTCCTCCACCTAATTTCTGAGGAGATAAAAGCATTTGACCATACTCTAAGATCAATGGAGTATGAGATTGATGTTGTATATATGAAGGATACTTAGGTGGTGAACACCTATGTGAAATAGACCTAGGATGCGATGAGAACCTATGTGAAGGAGATTGAGGAGGTAATGAGAACCTATGTGAAGGATATCGAGGAGATAATGAACACATATATGAAGGATAATGAGGAGGTGAAGGGGGTGATGAACTCCTATGCGAAAGGGTTTCCCGAGTAGGGGACTTAAGCCAAGAAGATGGACTAGTATACTGATGAAAATGAGTAGGTTGTGTGCAAATAGGTGAGCTAGGTGTAAAAGATTCCTTATATTCGTGAGGCCCAGGGGGCCTAGATACTGCAGCTAGTAAGAGGACATCCTCAAGATGAGGCAGAGGAAACAGTGTGGATGGTGGAACACCTTTAAGATTGAGAACTTGTTTATGGTGAATGAATTTGAGACATAAGTGGTTCATAGACAAGATAGCTTGAGCAGCATGGAACAAGGGAAGACCTACGAGCATGTCACAACCATTCATTGAGGGTGATACAATGAATGAAACAAGCATGGTGAGAGGAGAAATTATAACTCATAGCCTGATGTAGCCATAAGATTTTGGAATTGGATATGAAATTTGAGATAGTGGATATTGGATAGTGATGATGAGTGCAAGAGAGAATGCACGAATAGGAGCCAATGGATCGATCATGGTGTTATTAATAGTGTAAGATCCAATGGCAGCATTGATGTGTAATGTATTAGAAGAAAATGTATAATGATAATCGTGATCAGAAAATGTGATGAGCATGGTGGAGATGAATTAGTATTTGCAAGTAGAAAATCAATAGCCAAAGATGGAGGAGGCATGACATGACATGTATGATTAGCAGAAGAATCAAAATTTTGTTTTTCATGCTTGGGAAATGGATCATTGAATATTTTGAGATTTTTTTTGTCATTGACCAGCTTGGATGCCAAAGGATCAGGGAGCTCAATTGCATTTTTATCTATAAGATCTTGAATGAGATGCCTAAGTTTGAAATGTCAACAAGTGGAATGCCTAACACATTGATGATAGTCACATCTAGCATTTTCATTATAGTTGCTTCCCTTAGGGAAAGAGGGATCAAGATTCAGTGCTAGTAGAAGTGTTATAAGATTTATTTCAATAAGTTATAGAAATAGAAGGCGCAAAGCACAAAGTAATTTTGTAAATTTACTCTTTAGAGGTTTATATTGAATCTTTTCAGGAGTAGAAACAACGTTAACAAAAAAAATTTCTTCAGTGGGCTTGGGAGATGACTTGAAAGTAGATTTTATTTGAAAAAAATTAGAAGATGAAGCTTGATCATGATATTTGAGCTTGCCCATAGATAAGAGTTCACTTTCATGTAGCTTAATAGTATGGCATAATTGATCAAATGATGGAGAGGTCTCAAAGATGACACTCTCTTGTAATGGAGTTAAAAGACTTTGGACAAAAATACCTTGCAATTTAGAATCTACAAGTACATTAGACACGTAGCTAGGTTATTCTTATAACATAATACACAGTCTATTAGATGCACATTAGATCCTTATTTGATTTGTGCAAGTTGAGAATAGGATATTTTAGAATAGTTGTTGACTGAAAAATGTGCGAGAAAAACATCAGCTAAATGCGTAAATGATGTTACCAAATGAATAGGTACATCATATAACCAACGCATGTCATAGTCTGTGAAAATTTGAGGAAATAGCTTAGCTAATAATGTATGATCATCCACATAATCTACACATGCCACATGAAAATATCGGAGGTGATATTGAGGCTCAAAATGGTCATTAAAAGTATAAAACTTAGGAGTGACAAAGTTTGGATGAAGTGCATAAGTTGAAATGGCAAGTGCGAATGGAGTATGGAGGATTAAGGTGGAATCAAGAGATGGAGATGCACAAGAAGTAACATGCTAGAGTTGACGTATTTGAACTTGGATATCTTGATAGAGAGAGGCTAGGTATTGAGTTCCAACAGAAGATACTTACTGCATATGAGAAATAGGATGCATAGTGAAGTGGTTGGTGGGAGTAGGAACACAAAAGGGAACAATAGAAGTAGGTGGAAGGGTGGAACTAGGGAGTTTAGTATTAAGATGCATAGAAGTAAAAGTGGATGTAGGAATATTCAGCTCAACAAGATTAGTGGCCTCCTAATGAGTAGTGAATCAAATAAAATCTATATCTTGTGGATGTTCAACAAGATCAGCACTGAGTTCACAAAGGTCTTCATTAGTAAAGGGTGCATGAGTGTTAGTCATGATTAAAAGATGAAAAAATACCTAGAAGAAAGGGTGGGTTAGAGTGATGGGTTCACCAAATGACTTAACAAAAATATACTTTTGTATAAACCCTAATATTATAGAGTCACATATGATAAATACAAATTAAATTATAGATTTGACACAAGTACTAAGAAAATAAATGTGAAACCCTAAGTGCAAGAGAGAGAGAGAGTAAAGGACTTAGATGGTTTACGTGTGATCTTGGGACGGTTATAGACTGGAAAAATGATAAATGGGAAGGGTAGACCATCACAACTATGAATAATAAATTCTAGAGCTATTCGGCAAGGCTGGACTAGGGCGCCTGGGCTGGGTTAGGGGTGTCAGAGTCTACTTCTAGGTTCATGTGTCTGTGTAGGAGCTTGAAACCTAATTTTTCTAGTGTCGCAAGATTTTTTCTAATAGTTTCTTGTATGTCGTAATATGACCATTGAATTCTCCTATAACTTACAAAGATATGTTGACCTATAAAACCCTAAAACTACATCAAATCCTAAAAAGAAAAGATGCAATATGGGGAGTCAGATTGACTCCAATGGCCACCCAACTAAGTGAACTTACAACGAAGCATTGTACTACATATCAGACTCCATGTAGTTCATATGCTTGTTTGATAGAATCTTGCCCTAGGAATCCCTTGTGCAAGTACACTTGATATCATGTGATAGCGATATGTAACAATGTAAATAGATGTGTGGATGGAAAAATGAACTTCCCCTTCCTATGAAGTGTATGCAGAAAATGCAGTCCCTTGTCCCTTGTATGATTTCTAGATGGATGCCTTTAATGCTATTATATGTATTTGGATGCAACCTTAGGTGATGATAATAGATGCTTAGAGCTTGGTCCTTTATTTTTGTCAGATATATTTGTATTTATATGATTCCCTTGGTTGAATTTCGTAACTGACAACTGTAATGCCTACCCCCAATAAAATAAGATGGCTAAAAGATAAAAGACGCCCATAAAGAGTGAGTAAAGTGGAAAGAGGTTAGGGTCACCTAGAGGGGATGAGGTCACCTGAGCACTAATGTCCTAGTTGGGCATGTTGGCGTAGCATTTGGTTAACATGACGAGATCCCTCTTCACCACTAGTTCAAGATTTTGGTGTAACGGAAAATCGTTCATGGTATCAAAGCCAGGTAGTTAAGCGCACTCGTCCTGGAGTAGTATTGGGATGGGTGACCTCCTGGGAAGTCCTGGTGTTGTTGTCTCCTAATGTTGTTAGACCTGATTGGGTGTATACGTGGTGGGCCCAGAGCTCATTTGGTTGCATTTGGCTCCATTGTGCGAGGAGGTGTTGGCATAGCATCTCGAACTGGTGGTGGTCACCTAGAGGGGATGAGGGTGCCTAGGCGCTGGTGTCCAGAGTCATGAAAGATAAAGAAATGAAGTACCAACTGAGATATAAGGTGTAAAATACTAGAAATAAGACCAAAAACAAAGCAAAAGGCCAAAGATGGCTGCCAATTACTAGTTTTCTCACTTAGGAATCATGAATGCATGTATGCTTTTATGACCTAGAAATGTACCCAAGTGCATGATTTTGTGTCTACAATTATGTAAGTCGACATATGTGTAACATATGTAATTTTAGGAGGCTCTTAGGTATGAATTCCAAGTAATGGAGGCAGAGAAAAAAGACTCATCAAAAGCAATAGCTACAATTTGGGAAGATCATAATCAATAAAGTAGTATGAATTAGCCCATATGATCATAGACAGAAATTTGAGAAGAGGGGACTTGAATTGCCCCATGAATGTAATAAGAGAATTTGAAACTATTGTAAATAAAATTATGCATAGGATCTTGGAAAGTGTGAGGATTAGGAATAATTGTAAAACCAACATACAATGCTCTAACTTGTAATGAGGAAGATGTGGAGAGAGATTTAACATTCGAATCACTAATCATATGATCAATATAAGTGTATCGAGAATGAGACACAATGGGAGGAGTATCATGGGTACCAAAAGAGAATTTATCATGTAAATCAATAGCATTAGGGTGAATCCCAAGATTAGAAGGATATACAATATAGGTAATGTCATGAGCATCATGTGTAAGAGGAATATCACAAGGAGTATAAACATGAGGTGCAAAATCTACTATAGCAATATTCATAAAAGAAGGTGTAGCAAGGGCATTGTGTGTTATAACATGGGTAGAAATAAGTGTATGCATGGCATGTAACCAAGGATGGCCTAGAAGGATAATATAAGGATGATCATGAAGCATAACGTGACATAGAACATTAAGAGTGCAAGATCCCATAGTCAGGGGAAGAGAAATTGTGCCCAACACTTGCTTAGGCATATTATCAAAACCACATATATAAAGAGTAGATGGATTGAGATGAGTAGAAAAAAATCCTATTTGATGGAGAAAGGAAAGAGTACATATGTTTAGACCAGATTTAGGATCAACTAGGGTGTGTTTAACAAGGAGATTATAAATTTGAACCTTGGTATACAATGGAGAAGCATTAGCAGAAAAGGGTTGTGAAGCCATGAAAGATCCGATAATGGGCATATAAGGAATGAGTTCAGTAAATGATTTAATTTAAATTGAATTAAATCTATAATTCAGAGTAACTATTTTAATGAATGATAATATATAGTAAATGGATAAGAAAGAAGTAAATAAAGACTTAAAACCCTAAGCAAGAGAGAGAGAGGAGGCGATTTAATAATTTTGGAGAAATCAGGAAGTGGTTAAGACTGAGGAATTTTTGAAACAAAATGAGAAGATTTTTGTCAAGGCTCTCTGGAAGTTTTGGAACTTAGAAATTTAAATGACAGAAGCACCCACGGGAGGACAAGAGTGCTCGAGAACTAGTGATTGGATTTGGGT
This sequence comes from Taxus chinensis, assembly GCA_019776745.2. NCBI lineage: Eukaryota > Viridiplantae > Streptophyta > Pinopsida > Cupressales > Taxaceae > Taxus > Taxus chinensis. The sequence goes on along the minus strand of CM034146.1, from coordinate 712,025,411 downwards.
GCTAGTTTCTACCCAGATGCTCAAGTTCTAATGTTTTTTTGGGTAGGAGGATCTTCGATTTTGATATCTATTTTCACTCTATATTTGTTCCAATGTCATTTTTTGCACATGCAACCTATAAAATAGATACCTAGCTGTACATAACCACAAACCACATCAAATCCTAAAAATAAAGATGTAATATGCGGAGTTGGATTGACCCCGGTGGTCACCCAAAGATTGAACTTAGTATCAAGCATTACGATATATTTCATACTCTATGTAGTTATCTGTGTAAGTGTGTAAAAATATGCCCTAGGATCTCCCTTATGCAAGTTACATGATGATAACGGGCTAGATTTAGAATATAGAAAATGTATAGAATGTGTGAGATGGAATAAAATGAACTTCTCCTTCCTATCATGTGTATGCAGAGTGATGAAGCCCTTGTCCCTTGTGTGAATGTGCTATATGAATTCCTTTGAAGTGATATTGTGCCTTTGAATGTATGCTTATGTGATGATAGGTAATGCTTAGTGCTTGGCCCTTCATTTAGGAGCCATAACTATATATATATATATATATATTATATATATATATATGATTCCCTTATTTGAATTCCGTAATTGACAACTGAAATGCTAACCCAAAGTTATAAAAGATGAACCAAAAGAGCAAGATGAAGGAATATAGGTTCAGGAGTGCCTATAAGGGATAGGAATGCCTAGGCACTTCTGTCCTAAGTGGGAGCTAGCGTCCAAGACCTTAAAATATAAATCAGTCAAATACTGGTAGGTTTGTAGGGTGTGAAAGGTAAATAAAAGTATAAGATCCAAAGCAAAAGGCCCAAAAGACAATGTCAATTACCAATTTTCTTGCTTAGGAATCGTGTATATATTATTAGTCTCTAGGACCTAGAAATGTAACAAAGTGCATAGATTTTGTGTTTACAACCAAATGCCATAAGTCACATTATTTATGCACCAATTCCATATATTCATTCCTAAAAAATGGTATAAGGATAATATTGATCCTAACCCATGTGACATGAATGTACCCTTCCCTAATAATACCTTTCATATCCCTACTACTCCTACAATGCATAGTGTCCCATATCCCGAGTTCTCTAACTAATAAGTTGAGCTCAATGCCACTCGTGCAAAATTAGGTGACGGTGAGTCTAATGAACTAAAAAAAATTTAACAAGAACAATCTACCGCAATCCATTACCAATTGGATTCCTCTAATTATTTTACCTTAGGACCATTTTCCTCCCATATTATAACATGAGGATTTTCCTTGTACTGCAATCGAAACCTCCTATAGCCTTAAGGAGGATATTTTTTAATGTAATTCATAATTTACAAAATATTCCATGATAATCCACCTCTTTCTACTCAATATTTAAGTAAGTTGGGCATCTCTTCCAGAGATTCCTATTTCAACGCTATTTCCCCTAATGACACTAACATACATATACACACCATTCTTCCCTCCTATGATGAGGATTACATCATGTCACAAGAACATTCCAAACAACTCAATGTAATCCATTAACAAAATAGCCTGGCTATTATGTATAACTTTAACCACATTACCAATATGAATGATGTTTATTTTTGGGTATCTCACAATGCCATTGATTTTCCCATATCAGATTTCAAGGAACGTAACAGTGCCCACCCTCCCTTTAAGTAACTCCAAGAAATATTCAAACAATAACACCTTAGATCTTTAAGAGCATTCTCCAAATTAACTACTTTATTGACCTACTATTTTACTATAGATTCATCCCATTTGGGTTTGTACAACCATTACTTCTTATCTTGGATACTTTTGTAATCTATTTTATTTATACTTACAAGTCCACTAAGTATTATCTGACTAATATCTGCCATCACGTCTTGGTTAGTTCCTTTTATCACACTTTAGTATTCATATAGTATCTATCCATTAGTTTTAAAACACTTTAGCATTGATATCTGCCTCTTGACTATGATTTCTCCATTGGCCTCTTAGCTAGGTAATTTATGTCTTATTTTACTAATTATCTTCTAGTGTTACCTTTTAGTCCTACTTATTCAGGGTTCTAAGAATATATTGTAATTGGCATAGGCAAGATAAGTGACACTAGTAGGTAAGTATGAGGTAGGTATATTTCACTTGGTGGAGTTAGTTTATTTCTTCACAATACTTTCATTATTGCTTTACTTTAAGCATTTACTTTCAATTTTAGGCATTGCATAGATATTTTTTCAAATACCATCTTGTGTTTCACTATTATGACACACGTTTATCTTTGGTCGGGACATATGTATAAACCTTATTTTTGACACTTTCTTTCTTCACCCTCTGGAACTATAAACAACACGACATGAACTGAGCTACATATCTCCAAAGAACTCTCCAATGGTAAAGTTGTCTCAAGGTGGTGTGCATCTTCTTCACCCCTAGATGGGCTGAATAAGGTGCACAATGAGCCTCTACCAAGATATCCTATCTCAAACCTTCATCCTTAGGTACATAGATCCAGCCTCTATATCTGAGAAGTCCATATGACTCCAAATAAAATCCATCAAACTCCCCCTCAAGGGGTCTTTAAGACTCAATCTCTAATCTAGATGTAAGGTAAAACTTTTCATGCAGAAGATGCTACAAAATCCTTCTCCGCAAATCTGTACCCACTGAAGTAGCCAAAACCAAATTTCTCTATCTACTCAGAGCGTTGACAAAAATATTCTCTTTCCCCTTCACATGATCTATCTCTATGTTGTACTCGTAAATCAACTCCATCCAATGCTACAGACAAGCATTGAGATTGGGTTACATGAACAAGTGAAGAAGACTCAAGTGATCAGTCCTAAGTATAAATCTCTAGCCAAGAATGAAATTTCTCCATCGAACCAAAGCATACACAACTACTACAAGCTCAAGGTCATGTGTTGGATAATTGATCTCATGATATTTGAGCTTACGAGACTCAAAGGTAACCACACGGCCCTCCTGCATCAATACACCTCCAAGTCCTGCCAAGGAAGCATCTCTACAAATAAAGAAATCTCCATGCAGATCTGGTACTTCAAGAATCAATTCTGACGTAAAGCATCCCTTCAGTGTAATGAAGGCCTACTCACATCCATTGGACCAAACAAACTTATTTCCTTTCCATTGAAGGGAATTGATGGGGTGTGCAATCTGAGAAAAGTCCTGAATAAATATCTTGTAGTACCCTATCAACCCCATGAAATTGCGCACCTCGGTCACACTAGTTGACGCGGGCCAATCCATAATAGCTCAAATCTTGGAAGGATCAGCGGTGATACCTTCCCTATAAATGAAGTGACCCAAGTATTGCACCTTTAACTGAAAGAATGCACACTTCTCCATGTTCCTATAAAGTTTTTGCTCATGAAGACAATGCAGAACATGGTGAAGGTGCTCCTCGTTCTCCTCACACATAAATGATTAAATCAAAATTTCATCAATAATTATGCGCATGAAGTGATCCAAAAATGTCTGGAATACCCCATTCATCAAACTCATGAATACCGCAGAGGCATTTGTTAGACCAAAAGGCACTACTATGAACTCGTAGTGGCCATATCTCATATGGAAGGTTGTCTTATGAATATCTACCTCCAAGATCCTCATCTCATGGTATCTAGACTTAAGATCTATCTTAGAAAATATTGTGGCTCCCTTCATATGATCAAAGAACTCATCAATGCATGGAAGGGGGGTAACGATTCTTGATCATTAATTTGTTCAGATGACGATAATCGATACACAACCGTAAATATCTATCCTTCTTTACAAAAATCACCGGTGCACCCCAAGGGGATACACTAGGATGGATTAGGTTTTTATCCAAAATGCCCTCAAGTTACAACTTGATCTCACAAAGCTTAAGGGTAGTCATCCTATAAGGTGCTCGTGAGATAGGCTTTGCTCCTGGAACCAAATCAATGTGAAAATATATCTCACGTGGGGGGTGGTAACCGTGGTAACTCCCTGGGAAAGACATCTAAAAACTCCCTCAAGATATAATGATCATCCAATGATGACCCACTTGACTCATCCTCTAATTTTTCACTAACCGTGACAACATATGACTGATAACCTCGTCATGCACACGACTTAAGCTGCATGGCATATATGGTGTGAATAGAGGTGTGCCTCCTAACTCCAACTAACACAGACTCCACTCCCAAATCATCTGCACATGATATTACCTTACTGTAACAATCGAATCTGGTCCTGTGTGTAGATAAGCAATCCATGCCCAAAATAATCCCATAGGAACCCAATAGAAGTATACGGAGATCCAAGGTCATGGAAAAGGGTCCTAGGTCAACTATGCACATCTTGACTAAGGAGTCCAATGTGAGCTTGGATCTAGAAGCCATATCTACATCCCAACTATGACTCTTCCTAACTACCAACAGCCTACATCATTCTACTACAAATGGAGAAATAAAATAATCTAAGGAACCTGAATCAAATAAAATAGGAATAGAAATGCCATCAATGCTACTTTTCATCTCAATCACCATGCTCTGGTGCTCTACCTGGCGGTTCTCGACCACTGCATATATCCTATGGCTCATAGCCATGTCTCTTACTGTAGGCTCTAAAACCGGTGCCTTACTCTTGTTATTAGGGTTGTGAGGGCACTCTCTCCAATGATGCCCATGTACACTGCACCCATAGCAACTACCAGGTCCCCTCCAATGAGATGTGGCTCCTTCCGGTACTCTAGTGGTCTATTTTGTGGATCCTGATGATCCTGTTATGGATTGTTGTGGTCACTGCTAACTGAGCTCTAGGTGGTGCCTGAGTCCTGATTGGTCCCCTAGGAGAATGCCCCATATTGCATCCCCTATGAGCATTGAACCTCTGTGGAGGCCTAAATAGAGGACAAGCCTGTTGCTGCTATTACCGAGCTGGATTCTGTGGTGGCCTGAATGAAGACTGTGAAAATCCATGTCCACCACAAGGAGGAGGAGTTGAACCCCTCAAACTGTTATCCTACATCTTCTGGATGTGGCTCTGTACTCTATCTCTAGTCTGTTGCGTCTTCCCCCTAGTCTCCTCTATAATATAGGCATTCTCAATAGCCTCTGCTAATATCTGTGGGAAATGAATGTGCATTTCCCCTCCAATGTCTAGCTTCAGGCCCCTAATGAACCTGTGGATCCTCACCTTCTCTTCTTGCATATAGTCCACATACTAAACTAGGTCTAGGAAATGAATCTCATACTCCACCACCATCATAGATACCTACCATAGGTCATGGAAATTATCTATCCTCTGCTAAATGAACCTCCTAGACAAGTATCTACTTCTAAATCACTCCTGAGCTCCCAAGTGACCATCTCAGAATCCACATGGAGCTTTTTCTCCTTCATCCTCCACCAAACCCTAGCTCTGTCTCTCAGAAGGTGGATGAGAACATGAGCCTTCATGTTGTTAGTGCATGGGCATAGCTTGAAGTATCTGCTCAAGCTAACTAACCATGCCTCTGCCTGAAAGCCTCCAGTGTCCCCAGTGAAATGAGATGGATGGAGTTTCAGGATCTCTCTAATGTGATCTTCCATTGTAGATTGTCTACCTCTAGGTCTCTCGACACGATCATCATGTTATCTAGGGCTCCTAGATCTATCCATGTGTCATGTAGCCCTGTTATCATGACCTCTCTATGGTGAATATCATCTAACTAAATCCATGTGGGAGTTCTCTTCCCTATGCTCATCACTATTTCGAGAAGGTGCACGAGACTCTAATGATGTCTCTCTTTCATGTCTATTGTGCCTCCCTCCTAAGGATCCTCTGCGTATAGCGGCGTTAACATCTTATAACATCTGAAGTATCTGAGGTAATATGGCCGCCACTGCCTGATCTGGAGGTGGTAAGTCTAGTTCAATGTGCAAAAACCCCTCGTCTGGTCCGTGCCTCCTGTACAGACCAAGGCAAGAGTTAGTTTACTATTCTAGAATTTTGTTTCAGTTTTCTAGGTTTTCTACGTTTTAAAACATCATGCAATGTCATGTGATCTAGGTTTAGAGTTACACTAAGTTTTCTTGTTATGTAATATGTTTCCAAGTGTGCCTAAGGTCCAAGCATTGAACCCGTGGCTCTGATACCAAGTGTAATGTCCACAATTTCAATGTTCTAAAACCACAATAATCCTTAAATAGCTATCTAGAAAGTTACAGAAATATTTTTTTAAGTTATAAGGTTGCAAGGGTGTCAAACCCTAGTGTACGTTAAAATTAAATTCTATCAATAACTACTACATTACAAAGGATGGACCAAGTCTAAGTTAAATGATTAAATATTCTTAATTTATCTCTATGGTCAAATTAATTACAATCAACTAGGAAGGAGCCATAAATTGATTTACTTGGGTAAATATTTTTCCCCCTTCTTAAATTAACATTCCAACACATAGTTAATAAACCTTATACTTAGTTATTTTAGTTCCTTTATCTTAAAAGCTTTAAATTCCATATTATTAATTTTCTAAAACATACTAGGAACTAAATAAATGACTTAACATACGAGGGTATTAAATGGCTCCATTCACCCATTTACCCATACCCTTAAATTATCTAAAAACCCAAAATACATAATCCCACCTAACAAAATTGTAGGGTTGATTCTCAACCCTTGGATCAAATCAATGGTGGCCACTAGATCCTAGGGTTCTATACTAACCCTAACTTTCCTTATGAAATCTTATTAAACCTTTTCTTTACCCTAGACTCCTCATTTGGTCTATTTTCTTTGTTTAGTTTTGCAAGTTGGAGGAGTGGAAGCCATGAAAGCTAGGAGGGAAGGAACCATGGAGAAATTCACAAATGAAGCTTAGTTTAGTTTAGGTTATGGATTTATTATTATATTATCTTTCATTTGAGGATCATAGAGGTTTCCACTCCAAATATGGAGTTGTTACAAAAGGAATTCCATTTCTGTCTTCTATTTGGGCAAGAATCCTACTTTATTTTAAATCCATGAGATTGAATGCTTTTAAATACCCATTTGAAGGTTTAAAAATTTAGAACAATGAATTTATGACTTTATTGATTGCTGGAGGTTTCCTCTTTGAATTATAGAATAAACTTTTAATTGAACCAAGTTAAAATTTTCACAGACGTGAATTTACATTTTTCCATCGTCAGTGTTGAAACTGCCACCCTACCAAGGTGACAATTCACGAACCACTTCCTTTTCTGAGTGGTGGTTTAGAGACTGCCATTCTGCACAGGGAGGCGGTCATGTTCTTTGAAAATAGAACCTTTAATTTCAAAAAAATTCCAAAAATAAATTTACTAAAGTGTTTTAAAGATTATCCCTAGGTTGAATTTATATTCCTAAAGTCTCTAGTTAAAGGGTTTGACTTTTTATTCATTCCATGCTTAAATTTACTACATTTAAATATTTGTTATTCCAATAGTAACAAGAAAGCAACTACAAAATTATATTTCTAACAACATTGTTTTCAGGGGAAGAAGAAATGAAACTTAACCTATTCCTAAGTATTATGGTTCTTTCCATTTCTACTTCAACCATTTGTTCAAGGAATCATAGGAAACTTCATTTCACATAAAAATTTGCAACGAATAAACTATTAATGTTTTACAACTTCTATGCTCTTCTTTTCATTTTTACAAACAATACAAACACTTACAATAGTAATGAGCTCCTTTTTTTCTTTTGAGAATTACTCGTTCTCTTACAATATAAAAGTTTCCTTTTCAATAATGCATTACAACTTAATAAGCAAAATACACAATGCAACTTTTCTTTCAAATACAATACTATAAGTCTTCCACCTTAAGTGGGAATGACAAGTGGGTTTTCTCAAAAAGAAGGATTTCTTTTTGGACTTCAACAAATGCTCCAAATTTCAAATCACCAACAAGATATCCACCATGTATTCACTTGATCACAACAACAAAAATGGGGGAGAGGAAACACTCTCGACCCAAACAATAATCCAATGAGGAGAAGAAGTTATCCTCCTCATTAGCCCCCGAGCACCAACCACAATGCAATAAAAAATGGATATAACTCATGGCAACTACACAATGCTTCAACATCACAACATAAAATTTCACAACCATATAACACACATTCAACAAAAAATACAACCACAAAAATGCAACTTAAACAAAATACACAAGGTTTGAAATACAAATCTAATGAAGCAAGGATCTATGGGGAGATCACTTATGCCTCCCAATAAAATTAGGTGCCCACCTTAAAACCCTTCCAATATACATCTCAAAACCCCTAAACAACTCTTATTTCTCTCTCAAGATCCTCTTATACCTCCCACATTCTCTTATGCCTCTCTACAATCTCTTATGCCTCCCTCATAAAAACTAAGTAATAAATGCAGGCATTTTCTTGTCCAAGGTGGGGCACCCAAACCAAATCCCTCCAAAACATGAAATAAACTCTTATGCCTCCCTACATATAAGATCCCCATAGCCTTATCCTACACCATACTTAGGAAATCTACCCAAGAAACCAAAAAACATGCCAAAACACTCAATAACATACAATTAAAACAAGGGTGTATCTCCTACCTTTCCATGGTAGAGCTTGATCAGGGATAATTTTAGCGGCGAATATTCGTAATATGGCGAAAATTTCATTTTAGGAAAATTTGAAAAGGTGAATTATTCGGAGTGGGTCGGTGTCTTGTTCGCCTAAAATATATAGTATATTTTTTGGGGGGGGTCGGCTTCGCCTTCATTTGAAAACATCTCCTATAAAAACCTAGGTGATTCGTCGCGTAGTATACCTCAAGTAGCTTACCAAATTACCAATACTGTGAAAATTGAACTCGCATACCCTTGAGCACTAGAGATTCATATTACTGTTAGCCTGTGATTGTTGACGCGTGACAAGAGTTGTACTGACGCGCGACAAGAGCTGTATTGACGCGCGATAAAGTTGTTATGACGCGTGACCAAGCAAGTGTTGACACGCGACTTGGGCAAAGAAGTGACGCACGACAGTATATTAAGACAGTGGACACGCGACAAAACCTCAGACTGGACAGAGTCGCTACTTGGTTCTTTTGCTGATGCAGGACTCTTTTCAGAATAATGGAAGGTGCCAGCTCAAAGAATACGAATAACCTAAAAGTAAGTAAGAAATCTCAGAAATCACTCTTCAAGTATTTTGGAAACTCTACGGATACAGTTATTGTAAATACCAATCATATAGATGCCACCACAGAGAATCAGAATACTGACTGTGTGGAAGGAATTATTGAGGTGGACATGCATTCTACATAGTATCAAAGTCAAACAAATGAAACCTACGATAATATGCTAGATCTTGAAGATATTGTTCCTGTTGGGGTGCAACCAGAAGTGCAGTTAGATATCACAGATACAAACACTCAGCAAAATGGAAGACAGAAATAAAAATCAAACTCCGGTCCAAGAAAGAGGAAACTAGGTGATTGTGATATTGCTCAAAATTCTACTCAAAAAAGCAAAGCATTAAAAACGAACAAGAATATGTGGACCATTGGCAGGACATACAAGTTTGATTGGGCAGCTAAATTTCCGTTTATTGAACCTGTACAATCATCTAATTCTGAAGAAATCCCATCTGAATGTACATGTAAAATATGTACGTGGAAATTGGGAAAGCGACAAAAAATGCAACTGAAGTTGGACACTATAGAAAAACATTGTGGAAAACAATATTTAATTGTAACAGGGGCGGATGGTCAGAAAATCAAAACACATAGGTGGAAAACTGAAAAAAAATGCATGCATGTTAGATACGTAGCGGAATATGAGGCAAAGCAGAAAAAACACAGACATCTGTTGGAAAAGGGAGGAACGATCACATCGCATATTGGTAAGATGAAAGAAACAAATCTACATGAAAAATTCATACAATTCTCTACTCTTTTTCAAATACTTAAAAAAGGAAGAGCGATTTCAAAGTTTTGTATCAATTTAACGGAATGTTGAATGTACCTCAGTCTCATTGGTCTGAGAGTAGTGGATGGGAAATGGCAAAATGCCTCTCGATGATAGAGAAGGAAGATTTGAAAGAGAATGTAAAAAAAAACAAAATTTATCTCTCTTTCAATTGATGAAGTGACAGCAGTCGACAACACCGCATGGGTATGTATCCACATCTATACTATAGAAAATCATATAAGGACACCTCATCTGTTGGGTGTTATGAAAATGGTTGAAAACTGCAATGCCAAAAACCTATATAAAATAGTTGTTTCTCATTTGAAAGATGCTGGTATGACTGATTATGAAATTGCTACGAAGTTGGTATGCGTTGGAGCAGATGGTGCATCTGTCATGCAGGGTCACTGAACAGGGCTCTGTGTTAGATTACAAACAAAAGTGGCCCCATATATGCTACCAATTCACTGTATGGCTCACAGAATGAATTGAGCGTATAAAATGGTAAGCAACCACGAAAATGTTGCTAAATTAGAAGACCTTATAAGAGAACTTCATGCCTATATGTCAAGTAGCCCAAAGCATTTTCTCTAGTTCCAAAAATTTGCAATTGGAATTATAGATGGCAAAAAACTTCTAAAGGATGTGGAGACTAGATGGATCTCTTTGTATGAACCTGCATGTAGAGTTCATGAGGAGTATCCTTCATTGGTTGGTTTCATGCACAAATACCATCATGAAGTTGATAGGGCAAGGGACTTGTTGTTCCGTTTAACTGATTTGGAGACATTTCTTACATTGGTTGGTATTCTTCCAATGTTAAAGGAGATCAATACACTGATGAAGCATGCACAAGGCAGATTAATCTATATTGTGGATTTTATACGGATGAGGAAAATGGTATGTCAAATTCTTGATATATTGTACTGTTCCAATGATAGTTTTGATGCACCTATTTTTGAAAATTGGAGAGATTTATTAGATCTTAAAAATCCTAACACCTTTTTGAGATTTAATATCCATGATCACCTCTGCATCACTGTTAATGGGAGGGAAATACCTGTGCACATTTTTGTAAAAATGTCAAGCTATTACAGGATCGGAACGAGAAGATGTTCCCGTGACACGTAATTTGTTTGAGTCTGTTATAGTTGAAACAAGAATAAAGCTTTAAAATTTTTCAGAAACCTTGTCATCAGAAATTAGGGAACGTTTCTGTAAAGATAAAATTCTGGAAGCCATGGGTGTGATGAATCCTAATTTTTGGAATACTGAAGGTGGCCGTGCAGACTTTGTCAATAAGCATTTCAATAAATCAATAGGTACAATAATGGAAATCAAAGGTATACTGAATGCCGAATTATTAAAGTTTCAGTCAACAAATTTTGCAACAACAATGAGGAACCAATATAAGAATTTAGATCAACCTTCTGAAAGTGGTGCTATTACAAGGCTGTGGCGAGGAATCTATCAAAGTTCTATTTTACAAGAAGATATCAGTGAATATTTCAGATTATATGAGTTATGTGAAACAATGATTTTGGGGTCTGTGGAGGATGAAAGGGTTTTCACTGCATTGTCATTTATAAAATCAAAATTGAGAAACAGGTTGGATAAAAATCTGGAAAGTTGCATTAGGTGTTATGTTTCTTGATACTCCATCGAAACCTTTCCGTTCGACAGAGCAATTGCACACTGGAATTCCCTTTGCGAAAGAAGAGGTGTAAATAATACAGCTACAAGTACAAATATTCCCAACCTTGAGAGTGTAATTGGCTCTTCGTCACATTCTACAGAAGACAACATCGACTTTGATGAAGCTATTGATAATGGATTATTTCAACTTTAAATAGGTATCTTCTTTATCTATCTTTTATCTTTATCATTAAAGATGTTACAGGTCTATATACTAAAAATGTTAGGCAATTCACCCATCTATCTACTAATACATTTCTCGTGTTGGGTTTTTTTAGAACACAGATCTAGCTCATTACTAGTGGCAATGATGATTTCAACTTTAAGGAGGTATCTTTTTCCCCTTAATCTTATTGTTTATTACTATTCATTTTTTCAGCTCTGGTTATCATTAAAGATGTTATAGGTGTATGTATTTACATTTAGTTAAATACAATATTTTTACTTTTTGAAAATGTGTTTTGACATCCGTCCGAGGAAGCTGTTACTTCTCGGGACTGACAATGTCAGGCAACTCGCCCATCTATCTACTAATCCATTTTTTGTGTTGAATTTTTTTTAAGACAGATCTAGCACATTACCGGTGATGATTTCAATTTTAAATAGGTATATTCTTCAACATAATCTTATTGTTTGTTACTATTCATTTTTTCAGCTCTGGTTATCATTAAAGATGTTACAGGTGTATGTATTTACATTTAGTTAAATACAACATTTTTACTTTTTGAAAACGTGGGTTGACATCTGTCCGAGGAAGCTGTTACTTCTCGGGACTGACAATGTCAGGCAACTCACCCATCTATCTACTAATCCATTTTTTGTGTTGAATTTTTTTTAAGTCAAAGATCTAGCACATTACCGGTGATGATTTCAATTTTAAATAGGTATCTTCTTCAACATAATCTTATTGATTGTTACTTTACATTTTTTCAGCTCTTGTTATCATTAAAGACGTTACAAGTCTAGTTCTATATATTTACATTTATTTAAAGATATTGTTGGTCTATATATTTAAAGATGTTGCTGGTACTTCTCAGGAGTTAGGACTGACAATGTCAGACAACTCACCCCTATATCTACAATATCATGTAAAACAAAGATCTAGCACATTACCCTTGATGATTTCACAACAATCTAATACGCAAGAGGTAAGCTAAACCCTAGCATATTTGTAATTATGTTTAATTTCTTACCAATGATGATTCTTTCTTGATTTCTCAGAATTATATTTAATTTATTTTTAAATATAAGTCCACATAAAATTCCTCATAAAATTTGGGATAAACAATACATTATACGATTTTAAATATAAGTCCACATAAAATTCCTCATCATCCATATATATCATATCATCACCATATCATTATCATATCCTGAGTCCTGACACTACAATTATTATTAATACAATTATTTATCTAATTTTAAATTTATTAAAACAATTTCATTTTTAAAAATAATTCATAATCATATCATTACAATTCTATTCGTTCTAATGTCATCTATATCCATTCTAATCATTAATGTCATCTATATCCATTATAACACATTCCATTTATTTAACATCTATATCCATTCTAATGACATTATGATCATATCGTTACAAGTGTAGAGAATAATTATCTTAAAACAAGTTCAAAAGTCTAGAGAAGAAGAATTACTGTGCTTGATGATAAATCTACGTCCACATTAAATTGATCATCGTCTTTCATCATCATCTATCATTAATTATCAATTATTATCATTCATCATCTACGTCCACATACAATTCATGACAACTCAAGTAAACAAGAAACATACATATAATTCATGATAATCACCATCTAATGCAATTAAAATTAAAGATTGTATATAAATCCATATAATTAAATTCAAAAACCATAGTATATACTCAATAGTAGAAGTTTTCAAATTCAATATTTAAAGTTTCCTCAATGATAAAAGTTTCTAGTTTTCAAAACCCTCTCTTTCTTTATCCAATTCTACTCTGCACTCTTCCCCAACGGCTTCTTCCACTGTGGCTGTACCTCTTTCCCCAAAACCAAAAATCTCCATGCGACAGCAAATTTGGATCAGCTGTAGCGTATAAACTATCCCCGTTGCCAATAATTTTCATAACGACTAATAATCTCATTGATAAGAACCTTAGCACTTCTCTCCCATTCTATAAGCTGATTCATATGAGGAAGCATCTCCATCTTTCTCATCAACCCACACAAAATCTTTTTTGTGCTTGTCCAGTTGTATGAAATACTCCTTGCCCTCTTTAGAAGTACTTGTGCCAAAACCCTGTATGGTCCAAGCAACAAGTGATACCTAATCAACAAGTGAACAAAACCAGAACTTGAAAACATATAAAGAGAAAACAAACTAGCATTACTTTGTAGTACTATATGGTCCAGCCAGTTATCGATCCACTCAATGATTCTCTCCAAGCTTCATACTCAGGAATTGTGTAAAAAGATAACACATTTCCATTTTTGTGAGTTGCCTACATCAACATGTGCCAAAATTAGAAATGGAGATAAATAACATCTAGAGGCTTAAAAACAAATATAAAGAGTCTCAATACACTCAACCAAATATACAGGGGGAACAGTTACCCTGACAATAGGAGTGATAAATTCCACAAAAAATGAAGGAATTTTTAGCAGTGATGGCCAGGTATGGTGTATGAAATTGATCAGCAATCCTTTGATGTGGGAACCATCATGGTCCTTTAAGAGACAAAGGACAAGTCAAAAAGGATCTCACTAGAAAGGATGTGTCAGAATTAAGCAGAAACTAAACAGCGCTATACAAAGATCATGCACCTGGTCTGTCATTATCATCAGATGGCAATATCTTAAAGATTTAATGCTGTCATATATTTTATCTTCCTGTAGACCAAGAATTTTTTTTATATTTACTATCTCTTTATTCTCCATTTGTTGGTGAGTGGTAGCTTCCCTGACATTGAGCAGCTTACCTCTGAGAGGAAACACGCCATAATAATATTGACCAACAATAGATATTCCTGCCACCTGATAGAATAAAGATTACTAAAATAACAAAAAATAAAATTGGAAAGTGATGTCGAAACATGTCACAATACTACCAAATTCAGTATTCACATTTCCCTGATTCAAGGCACAAACACTTACAGCAAGAGCCTTGGCTGAGTCACCCTCTGTTAATATTAAAGTACATTGATCATAATTTTTCCCCCTTGATTGATTTGCATCATCAATTTTGGGAACATCAATTAATTTCCCCTTCTTGGTTCCATCAGTTTTCTTAAGATCTTTTTTTTTGTTTAAACTTTTCCACTACACTCATCAGGTCAATCAAAGTTACAAAGCTCATCTTAGACACTAGCATTGCAAAAATTACATGTACTCAGAAATGCTACATATTAGACACCACGCCTTTATTTATTGACATGGGCTGCAAATGCGAAACAGTGAAAATTACTATAAATTTATAACAGCAAATTGTTTCAGAATAAAAAATATGAATTAAAACGAATTATACTTACAATCAACTTGGAAACCGAACGTTGATTCAAGAAAATTCTTTTCTTCCACGAGTGTTGCCTTGGTTGTAACAATTGGTAAATTTTTGAACGAAAGGCCCGTAAACCGAAGGATGTCATTTGCTTCGATACTGAATTGAAAAATTCAGCCATCGTTCAGAGTCACATAAAAAATGTCATCCTCTAAAGTGTAGGATGACAGAAAGTAATTCAAAATATCCATATCTGTTTCGAAATGGGCATATTAACGAGCCCTGTAAATTCACTCTTCCATCAAATCTTGATATTCTAAAGACATCTTTAAAGTCGTATGGATGTGAGGGCATAAGATACAATGAAATTGGATTCTCTTGATTTTTGTTACTGAACTTGCAGTTGGGAAGCATCGAGACCTACAAAAAATCAAGAGCTGGAAGGTGAAAACGAGAAAATGACCGGTTGAAGGGTCTTTATAGGCTAAATTGGGCATCAATGGCTTCACTTGACGCGCGTCAAAGGTTCTAGCTGACGCGTGTCAAAGGTTCTAGCTGACGCGCGAAAATAGTCCTAGTGACACGTGACAATAGGAGTGAGCGACGCATGTCAATAGGAGAAAGTGACGCGCGTCAATAGAATCCAGTGACGTGCGTCAATAGGAGTCAGCGACGAGCGTCAAAAAGATCCAGTGACACACGTCAATAGGTGCCAGTGACGAGCATCAATAGGTGCTAGCGCTAGTGACATGCATCATTAGGAGCCAGTGACGCGTGTCATTAGGAGCCAGTGACGCGCGTCATTAGGAGCCAGTGACGCACGTCATTAGGAGCAAGTGACGTGTGTCATTAGGTGCTAGTGACGTGCGTCATTAGGTGCCAGTGATGTGCGTCATTAGGTGCCAATGACGCGCGTCAATAGCGGGGAGTGTCGCACGTCGGTCAAGACCATTGACATTAAATTGACGCGCGTCAGGAGTGATGAGTGACTAGATGGATCTCTTTATGCATAGAGAAAGCCTGAGACTACCAAATAATTGATTTTTTATCCAAAATTTAATGGAATTCGAAGTTTTCACCTCTTTTGCTCTAGAGGAAATTCCCTTCATGTTTACAATGCAGCCAATTGAGATGAATCCTTCAAATTTATCCCCAGACCAAAGAAATAGTGTTTGGTGTGTACTTGATGATGATATAGGGTCTTGTTTGATAAGTTCAAAAAGAAACTTCATGATATATGCTAAGACTGAGTTTGAGATGAGGTACCAGTAAGGAACTCTCGACAAAATTTACACAATGTTACCTTTTTAATATGATCCAACCTTGCACAGAGAACTTTATGTTGAGCTGTAAAAAAAATTTCAATATTTGAGACACTTGATTTTATCAATTGTACTTCAAGAAGATCATGATTAATCAATTGAAGGCATAGAAATGGGGGAGCTTCAAGAAAATTGTCTTCAAACATACACTTGAACATTGTATCTTCAGCAAAGGAAAACAAAACAAGGTGGTAGCAGGAATTTTATACTTTGATACTCATTGCAATGGTCAACCAAGTATTTCATCAGCTCAACAATGATAATTAGAAAGTAAAAAACAACTTTCCGTTACACAACAATTTTGATCACTTTACCCTTATTGTATCTTTCAAACCTCATTCTTGTAACTAATATGATATGTAAACAACCTTATTGAGCTATGATCATATGCACCACCTTAAAATTTTGAAAAAAAAAGAGACATATTTTAATTCAACCACTCCAAGAAGCAGTCCTGAAGAGAGAATCTCAAGATGTGAATCCTATACAAAATTAACTTCTATGATTTATCTGAAGAAGGCACTATATTTTTTCTTGGATGCTAAGAATACAGGTTGTTTAGTCTGCATTTCAGGAAATTCACCCATCTATCTACTAATCCATTTCTAATGTTGGGTTTCTTTAAAACACAGATCTAGCTCATTACTAGTGGAAGTGATGATTTCAACTTTAAGCAGGTATCTTTTTCCCCCTTAATCTTATTAGTTATTACTATTCATTTTTTCAGCTCTGATTTTCATTAAAGATGTTACATTTCTATATACTAAAAATGTTAGGCAATTCACCCATCTATCTACTAATCCATTTCTCGTGTTGGGTTTTTTTGAAACACAGATATAGCTCATTCCAGTGGCAGTGATGATTTCAACTTTAAGGAGGTATCTTTTTCCCCTTAATCTTATTGTTTGTTACTGTTCATTTTTTTCAGCTCTGGTTATCATTAAAGATGTTTATAGATTTACATTTAGTTAAATACAATATTTTATTTTTTGAAAACGTGGGTTGACATCCGTCCGAGGAAGCTGTTACTTCTCCGGACTGGCTATGTCAGGCAACTCACCCATCTATCTACTAATCCATTTTTTTTGTTGAATTTTATTAAGGCAAAGATCTAGCACATTACCACGGATGATTTCAATTTTAAATAGGTATCTTCTTCAACATCATCTTATTGTTTGTTACTTTACATTTTTTCAGCTCTTATTATCATTTATTTAAAGATATTGTTGGTCTATATATTTAAAGATGTTTCTGGCACTTCTCAGGACTGACAATGTCAGGCAACTCACCCCTCTATCTACAATGTCAGGAAAAACAAATATCTAGCACGTTACCCTTGATGATTTCACAGCAATCTAATACGCAAGAGGTAAGCTAAACCCTAGCATATTTGCAATTATGTTTAATTTCTTACCAGTGATGATTTCTTCATGAAGAAATAGATCTATTTTTAGACTTATAATGATCATCCTCTAACACGAAGTTATTCAAACTCAATTCTAATGCTATCTTCCAGAGTCTTTAAATCAACTATTTAAATCAACTTGACAGAGTCTTTATCTAATAAAAATCCTTTCTAGTAATAAAACTGACTAGAACATTGTAGTGTTCCTTCTTCAAACTATCCTACAAATGTAGTGTGCCTTCTTCAAGGCTCTACATAAATACTTACACACATAGTTTGCTATGATCTAGTTTACAACCTTCAATATTTTCTTACACACTCAAAATTATTCCAACTTATAGCCTCCCCAGTTCTAATCCACAATTATTCTTCACCCTTATCAAATATTAAAAAATGATAGGATTCTTCAACCTATGAACTTGATCTATAAAGACTAATCTTCATGATAAGAACCTTATATGTTTTACATTAAACTTCAAAGTTCTATATCGAGCTTGACCTATCTTTTAATCACATGGTTATTCTAACTTTGGTTAATCTAGCCTCCATAACCTTGACTATTTACAGCAACTTGTCAATCTACTCTACACAAAACAATATCCATGATAACAAAACCATATCTTTTAAACCATGGTCTTGATTGTTTCCAGCAAAACGTTATTTTCTGACCAAATGGTCTTGACTATTTTGGATGTCAAACAACCTCTCTAATGAGAGATTATGCACTTATATAGAGGTGAATCTCTTTAAAATAGATTTTTCCTACACCATAAGTCTATTACGGAGAAATCCTAAAGATCTGCTTCAAATCTTAGTTGCTATTTTTTCCCAAAAACATAATTTTCAAGATAATTAAAGTCCCACAAGATATTTAGGCACTACATTTTACATTATACACATTAAATTGATCATCGTCTTTCATCATCATCTATCATTAATTATCAGTTATCATCATTCATCATCTACGTCCACATACAATTCATGACAATGCAAGTAAACAAGAAACATACATATAATTAATGATAATCACCATCTAATGCAATTAAAATTAAAGACTATATAAATCCATATAATTAAATTCAAATACCATAGTACATACTCAATAGTAGAAGTTTTCAAATTTAATATATAAAGTTTCCTCAATAATAAAAGTTTCTAATTTTCAAAACACTCTTTTTCTTTATACAATTCTACTCTACTCTCTTCCCCAATGGCTTCTTCCACTGTGGATGTACCTCTTTCCCCAACACCAGAAATAACCCCTGAACTTATAAGATCTTCTGCAGCACTGTCCAGATTTTTTAACTTTTCTTTCTTCTTGATTTGTTGCATCTCCATGCGACAGCAAATTTGGATCAGCAGCTGCTTTGGCTTTGAATAATATGTCAGGGTCGAGACCATGCTATTTAATTATCCGCTTTAGTGTATTGTTTTGTTTGTTAACCAAAACAATATTTTTCTTCAAATTTTTTGCTGTGGATAAGTTGTTCTTTGCTGTTTCCAAGTGAACTTGCAAAACCTTCGCCTGACTCTTCAAATTTTCATATTTCAACTGCACAAAAAGAGTAATGTCAATTCAAAATATTAATGTAAATTCAAATTTTCAAATTAACAAGAATGATTGTTTAAATGTAATAGTACTTACAACCGCTCTATCTCTTTCGACATTTGCGATTGATACCAAATCCTTGTCCTTGGACCATTTGTTAAAATATGTCTAGGCCTCGGCACTAATATTTTCCAATTTGTTTAGTGCCTTATCTAAAATGTCGTCTTTATAGTTGTTAAATGTGATAGTCCCACATCTTCTACTAGGGTAAGTAAGGAATCCATCTTTGCAGGTTGATTCTGGACTGCAGCGTATAAACTATCCCGTTGCCAATAATTTTCATAATGACTAATAATCTCATTGATAAGAACTTTAGCCCTTTTCTCCCATTCTATAAGCTGTTGGATATGAGGAATAATAAACTCACTGACATGGGATTGACAATCATTACCAATTAAGTTCTCCAAAGGAAAACGTGGCAATTGTTCACTATCTGAATCTGATGCAGATGATCTTACTGGAGAAGAATGGGGGCTTTCACCAAGATCAACTGCTCCTTGTTTCTGCCTTTGGGTGGGCTGATCCTGTTTTTGAAAAAATTAATCAAGATTTAGATAAATAAATTTAAACTAGAATGTAATTAAAAATTGTAAAGCATATTAAAATTGAAATTTGAAGTATACCTACTGGCCTTGAATCATCTCGCGGGTATCGAAAAAACCAGTTGGGTCATTGCTATCAATGCCCAAATAATCTTCATCTAAATTTATATTGTTCAAAACAGATATGCCCATTGCACTGGGCAAGCCACCAAGTGATAGAGTTGGAATTCGAAACGAGGAGGCAAGGTTTAGTGTCCCACTAGGGGCCGGAGAAAAAGGCATGCGTTTACCAATGTTCTTTTTCACTGTTCCTCTGATTGGAATTTTAAAAATTAATGGTTGAGTGGGTGTCGGTGTTGTGGTTTGATCATGACTGACATATGCTGAAAAGTACAAGAAAAAATGAAAAATATTAAAACAATTCATAAAGTCAAAACTACGAAATTAAACGTACTATAGAAAAGTTGTACCTTGTTGTCGAGGGGTTGTTTTTCTCGGTGCTACGGGTGGCCTTGTAGGAGTTGTACTCAGTGGCTGTTCAGAAGATATGAATGCATGCGACTGTATGGAGTGAGTTCGGGAAGAAAGTTCCAAAGTCCCTGCAATTCATCAATATTAAATAATGTCAATTCATTTGGTTAAAATTTAAATTGAAAAATAAATATGCAACTTTGGAATTTGTAAATAATATATGAGAATGTATTACTTCTCTGGCGTTTAACGAGTTCAAACTGTTGAGGGTTTGGAGAGGAGTGAGCTTCCATTTCAGATTGGGATTCCCCCGAAGCCTCCGTGTGTTGTTGGCCTCTTCCTCTCGATAACTTCTTTTTTCGGGGAAGGGCTTCAAGATATCTTCTCTGCAAAACATTAAAATTTAAGTTTTAATAACTACACTGTAATGTCAAAAATTGAAATACAATTACAAACTAAATAGTTTATACCTGTTGTTCTTCAAATGGAATTGAGAATTTATTCAAAGCCTCATTAGAGCAAGTAGGAATTTTTTTATCTTTTAAATTTAAAATTGCCTCATAGTAGAAGCCGAGGAGATAGTTTGTTGAATAAATGAAAGGTTTATCTGAGAGTTTTGAATTTATTATGTCAGTTCTTATTTTTTTGGATAGATATGTGCACCAATCGAATTGTCATTTTGAGATAGTGGCACAAATGTATGTGATGGCCCAATTTGGTATATCTGTTTGGCGACCCTGCAAAACAATTCTGGCTTGAAAAAATGAAATAAGCGCAGCAAGAAAGTGGTGTACAATTGATTGTGTATCTACACCACGCCTGGATTTGTTGACATGGGCTGTAAATGCGAAACAGTGATAATTACTATAAATTTATAACAACAAATTGTATCAGAATAAAAAACAATAAAAAATATGAATTAAAACGAATTATACTTACAATCAACATGGAAACCGTACGTTGATTCGAGAAATTTCGTCTTCTTCCAGGAGTGTTGCCTTGGTTGTAACAATTGGTAAATTTCTGAAAGGAAGGCCCGTAAACCGATGGATGTCATTTGCTTCAATAGTGAATTGGAACATTTGGCCATCGTTTAGAGTCACATAAAAAATACCATCCTCTGAATTGTAGCATGACAGAAGGTAATTCAAAATATCCAGATCTGTTTCGAAATGGGGCATATTAAAGAGCCCTGTAAATTCACACTCCTCCATCAAAGCTTGATATTATGAAGACATCTTTAAAGCCGTATGGATGTGAGGGCATAAGGGATTCCTGTAGTTGATCTTCAAAATCGATTGAGTTGGATTCTCTTGATTTTCTTGCTAAACTTGCAATTGGGAAGCATGTGAAGTCGACATTATAGCTGTAATTACGTCTTTGACAATGATTTAGACCTACAAAAATTCAAGAACGGGAAAACAAAAACGAGAAAATGAGCGGCACAAGGGTATTTATAAGATAAATAGGGCGTCACAGGCCCTTGATGACGCGCGTCATTTACTCCTACTGATGCGCGTCACTGGCTACTATTGACACGCATCAGCTATGACTGTTGTCACGCGTCAGCTAAGACCTTTGACGTGTGACACTGGCACCTAGTGACGTGCGACACTGTCCCCTACTGACGCGCGTCACTTCCTTCTATTGTCACGCATTAGCTAATACCTTTGACGCATGTCAACAGGTTCCAGTGATGTGCATCAATAGAAGCAAGTGTCACGCGTCAAAGTTCTTAGCTAACGCGTGACAATAGTCATAGCTGACGTGCGTCAATAGTAGCCAGTGACATGCATCAGTAAGAGTAAATGATGCGTGTCATCAAGGACCTGTGACGCGCGACAGTAGGAGGCAGTGTCACGCATCATTAACAGAAACTGACACGCGACAGTAGGAGACAATGTCACGCATCATTACAAGCCAGTGTCGTGCGTCATTACGAGCAAGTGTCGCACATCATTACGAACTAGTGTCGCACCAGTGTCACTCGTCATTACGATCTAGTGTCGCGCCAGTGTTGCGCGTCATTACGAACTAGTGTCGCGCCAGTGACGTGCGTCATTACGAACTAGTGTTGTCGCACGACGCACGTCACTGATGGAGCCATGAAAAACTAGGTGAAAATTTTGTTTTTGAATACTGTCAAATTCGCATTTCGCTGAAATTGGTTACGGGGATATTCGCCAAGTATTTTCCATCTTCAATTTTATAGGGGTGTCTTAAAATGAACCCTGAGCTTGATCCAAGAGTCACACACCAAGATCCTTCAAGCCCAATCTAACACCAAAAATATCCAACAAAATCCACAAGCACTCCAAAATCCTCCAACTCCAAAAATACAAGAGCACAAATGAAGTGAAGTAACCCCCAAACAAGTAAATGAACTTGCATTAATAGAATAGGGAGAGAGGAGGGTGAGGTGGCTCTATGTAGGATGCCACATCACTTATCCTCAACTCCACATCATAAGTCAAACCTCAACCCCAATGCATAACAAATTGGTGGTTGAGAGGAATGAAAAACCTCTTACACCCACAATCCCAACCCACACCCCCTAAGGAAAAAATTAAAACCCATGTAAGAAAAGTGCAATAAATGCCACTTTTTATCTTACAAAACACTTAATGGGGTCTATTTTTGACATCTCAATCTATATATAGGGTTGGTATAAGAAATTAAGAGGTGTGGGACAAGCATAGCTTGTCCCACAAGCCTCCAAAAATGGCCTTAATCCCAAATTCGAATTTCAAAGATAAGATAGAGTGTAAAACAATCAAAGTTACTTACACTCAACTAAAAATTACATAGTCCAAAAACCAACAACTCTAATAAATGACTCCATTGTAACATCCCAAAATTACTTAATAACATGATTAAATTACTTAATAGAGCACATTAGTCAACAAGGATTAAATAAATTACATCACAAAAAAACCACATACTCCACAATAAATAAATAAAAGGGAAAAGTGCACACAAGCCCATGGTCACAATTGGGGGTCATGCCCCCCATGGGGACCCCCTAACAAAATTAAAAAACATAAATAACAACATAACACAAGTTACCATGGTGACCTTTGTTGTATATGTTGTTGCAGACTCACAGCACCCTTGGATGCAGATCAGGCTTCTAGGTTGATCACTCTAGCATCCAGTGTGATTGCACATCATGGAAACCTCTCTCCAAGTGTGGGGACTTGTGAAACTAAGAGAGGAATCTCCAGATTAGAGGTTGGTTCCTCAAACTCCTCTGATTTATATCTAATGCTTGCACAATTACAGAGGTTCAGGTCCTAATCCTACTCTAACTTGCAAGGAGACAGGGATAGAAGTGCAAAAATTGAAACTAACTAACGATGGTGATGCACTAAAAAGGAGTGGTGAAACATTTCTGTCATGCAAATAGACACAGACCAAAGTTCACAACATAAAACATACACAGACTGATAAGGTATAATTTAGGATCTGACATGAAGCAAATAATACAAACAAAGGACTAAAACCCGTTCACAGAGCTTGCATTATCATTTCAGTGTCAAAAACAGGCATTACACCCTCAGAGAGGCAAAAAACTGTTACAATCTTTGGAGAGGTCTGATCCTTGCATCAATCACTTGCTGGAGGTGAAAGAAGAAGTCTGCTATGTCAAAAATTATTCCCCCTAGAAATGAGCCAAATCTGGATTTTTACATTGCATGGGTCGAGCCCAGGAGACAGAAACATACAAAAACATGAGAGCCCATCCCCTCTTGACTGTAGGTGCATTAAAACGGCATGGGGGACCTTACAAACCCATACCTTGTCATTTTGACCGAATTACAGGAGAATGCGACCCATTCTGCATTAAATCTGGTCGCTGAAATGTCACTTCTGGCCATGAACACGCGTCAAATCCATTTCTCAATTTTATCTCTCTAGACTACACCAAAATTCAATATTAACCCCTGAATCATGTAGAGAATTTCATAAGCTTTCCGTTGATATAAAGAACATGCAAATCCGAGCTCTGGATCGAAAGATATGTCGATCTGAAGATTTAGGGCACAAAACAGGTGAAAACATGTTTTAAAATTCTTTCCCACGCTCTACCACCTAGATGACACATGTCAAGCGCTGATTGGATGCGTAATTCTCTCTCCTTCCCTGCTTCATTGGACA
Organism: Taxus chinensis; assembly: GCA_019776745.2. Lineage (NCBI taxonomy): Eukaryota > Viridiplantae > Streptophyta > Pinopsida > Cupressales > Taxaceae > Taxus > Taxus chinensis. Next base: position 712,000,791 of record CM034146.1, on the reverse strand, counting down.
TGTGTCCCTTTTTTATTGGCTCAGGTCAGTGCTTGAAACCTCGTCCTTTGACTTTTGGACTTTCTCCCTTGTGACACATGTCATGATTTGATTGGTCCGCGGGTCTGCCAGCTTTTCGCGCCCTTCACGTCCCTCTGTCCCGGATGTCCCAAACTGTTTGGGACAAAAAATCCCGATCCGCCCGAAATGGGCTTCCTTGTCCCTCATTCGACTGATGACACATGGCGTTGCTTGATTGGCTTTCGACTCCTTCGGCTATCCGCATCCCCTTTGTCCCAACTGTCCCAGTACGAAATTTCTCTATTTCGGGCGAACCGGCCGGTTCGCGTCCCTCTGCATACCTTTGTCCCAGATTTCCCAGTGCGAAAGTTCCCCGTTTCGGCCGGATCGTGTCCTGCACGTACCTTTGTCCCACTTGCTCCGGGTTAAAGACTTAGACAATTTTTCTTTCTTTCGGCCGATTCGGGCATTTCACGTCCTGTGCGTACCTATGGCCCAGCTGTCCCAATTGCCGCGCGGACTGCCTGGGGCTTTTCGGCTAGTTGGCGTCCCCAATGTCCCAAATGTCCTGACTATTGCGAGGACTAGGACTTAGCCAATTTTCACAATTCTTTCTGGCCCAAGCTTGTTTTTTGCAGCTTTTTCACCTTTTCTCAGAACTTGCTCTTTTCAAACCTGGACAAGAGAGTTAGGAAAAATATGAGGGGACCCTGGAAACATGATTTCCTACCCTAGATCAATCAATTTTCCTGGGGCTTGAGAATTTAATGCATGTTACCAAAATTTACTCTGGGGGTGAATTTTGGATAACAATTGGCGACTCAGCGGGGTTACCTGCCTGCTAGGTAAAAGATACTAGTTGCCTGAAGCAGTCCATTGGGCATGGAGTCATCAAATATTCTGTTTAGAACCCTAACTAACTCAGAATGTGCAAGGAGGAAGATGGAATGTCACCTGATGAAAGCAAGGACTGCTAAACATCTCCATGGACAACAAGCTATGCCAAAGCACTTAGGGAAAACAAAACTGACCTACAGCAAAACAATGTGCACAAGCACTTGGAGGAAAGAAAATCTATTCTAATATTTACAGAGGTAGTGAACTTCCCTCTAGAAGCAACGCTTGAGATAGATTCCATTGACTGGAATCTGCAGTTCTTCACCATCCAATGAGGCCAATTGGAAAGCATTGTTGTTCTTGCACTTTGTGACCATGTATGGGCCACTCCAAATGGCATCAAATTTTAAATGCCTTCCTGGTTTTGCTCTATCCACATCCCATTTCAACACTAGATCTCCAACTTGAAAAGATCTATCCTTGGCCTTCTTATCAAAGGTTTTCTTGATCAAAGCTTGATCCTTTTCCATTGCTTGGGATGCCTGATTTCTAATCTCTTGCAGCTCCATCAACTCTGCATACCTCACTTCCATGGGCTCAAATTCCAGCAACTCCAGCTGCTTCATGAGTTCCAATGTTGGCAACTCCAGTGACATGGGCAAGATTTCCTCTCTTCCATAGACAAGTCTGAATGGAGAGTTACATGTGGATCTTTTGGGAGTGATCCTATCAGCCCATAAGGCTGATTTTAGCTTGGTATGCCAAGACCTCTGATTCTCATCAAGAGTCCTCCTAATGATCCTCAACAAGTTCTTGTTTGTTAGACCTCGGCCTGGCCATTACCTTGAGGGTAATAGTTTGATGAAGTGCTTAGGTAAATACCGTTCTTGACAGCCCACTCAGTCACCTTAGATCCAATGAATGCCAATGCATTATCAGAGATTATTGTAGCAGGTACACCCAAATCTGGTTGTTATCCCCTCATAAAAGTCTAAGATGTTAGACTCATTTGCCTCTTTGAGTGCTACTGCTTCTGTCCATTTGGTGAAGTAATCCGTGGCTGTCAAAATCCATTTGTTCCCTTGGCTTGAATTGGGATTAATGACTCCAATGAAGTCCAAACCCCATTGCATGAATGGTTGGTCAACTGAGATTGGATGCAATGGGAGGGCAGCAAGCTTCTCTTTTCCTGTGAAGAATGCACAATTCTTACACCTCTTGATCCATGCATAGCAATCACTGAAGATTTTAGGCCAATAATAACCAGCCTTCATTATTTTTAGAGCTGTCACTCTTGGTGCAAAATGGCCACCAGCTGGTCCATCATGGAACTCTTCTAATACCTTTTGAATCTGACCTGTGCTAATGCATCTCAGCAACACTCCATTTACATCTTTCTTGAACAAAACTCCATCAACAATGGCATACGGGACAGCCTACAATCTGAAGTGTCTCCTTTGGGTCTTGTTCATCTCTGGAGGGCATAGGCCTGTGCTTAGGAAGTGCATAATACCTTGGGTCCAGCAAGGAGTGGGGGAAACATTGTCTTCTTCATCTGATCAATGATGTTGAATGGGGATGAAGCATCCCTCTGTTGTCCCCTAGCTTGCGCATTCATTTCCTTGCACATGGGTAGTAGCAACTGGCATCTGAGTTGGTTTAGGAGCTAGTTTGGGTGCTCCTTGCATGTTTGGAACTGCATTTTGTTTGCCAACAACCTTTTGGAGTGACAGAAGGTCATGAACTACTTGGGGCCAATGGCTATTCGTCACCCAAATTTCTCCTTTTTGACCTTGTGTTGGCTGCAACACTTTGAGAGAGTATTTGATTCATACCACAGAAATCTTCAGCCTGCCAATTGACAAGAGTAGTTTCATTCGGAGATGTTCCTTGCTGAGGTGCTTCTTGCTACTGATCTCCTTCATAGCTAGACTCTTGCGACCCACCAATGGTTTGCACCATCAGAGCTTGATTTAATGCACCGTTAAAGCACATTGATTGGTTGTGTAGCTGACTACACGGGAAAACACCAATCATATTCTTGGGCCATGTTATTTTGGACTGGCACTAATGCTTTAGAAGCAGATACAACATTGGGGTTATAGGGCTGAAATGGTCTATTAGCGGGAGGCCTTACTTGGCTTTGATTTTGATTTGCAGCCTGAGTTGGTGACCTATTTTGTTGGTATGGGTGCCTAGCCTGGTACTTGCGCTTGAGGCTGATATAGTCTAGCACTTTGAGCTTGCTATCTTTTGATAGTAACCAGCTCATTTCCCAAATTTTACAATTGCTTCATGACCTCTTGGAGTTCATTTGAAGTACTAGAGGATGAAGTAGAAGTTTCATTTGAACTTTGGTTTCTAGGAGTGGGAATAGGAGCCAAAGTGGGTGCTTGACTAGTGCTTGGATTTTCTAAGTTTGGATACAAGGGCATGGGAGGCCTAGGAGCTAGTTTACCAGCTTGAATAAGATAGTTTTCGGCTCTAATGGCGATGCTAGGAACAGCATGTAAGGTTGTTCCTCCCATAGATAGAATTAACATAGAAATATCAGAATTCAAAGCTTTAAGGTAATAGAGAAAAACACCTTCTGCTGTTGGCCTGACTGCCACTAGGAATTCTGTCCCAAGACCTTTGAAATCTGAAGTTGAAGTCAGTCAGCTGCTCGTTGGGGGCTCTCTTAATAGTTGTCAGCTGCTCCAAAAGAGACAAGTTGTCTCCCTTCTCTCCAAATTACTCGTGAAGTGCTATACACAGCTGATTCCAATTTGTGATAGAACCAACTCCGAGGCTTCTAAACCATTGCAGTGCTTTACCCTTATATGAAGATGCCAATAACTTGACAGCCACTTACATTTCATTGATTTCATGGATTGCACAAAGGTTAGCAATATCTTTAACATGATCGCCTAGAGTAGTCTGATTTTCTCCAGTGAAGTAGGGAATGTTCTTCAAGGCTGCAATAGGAACTGGATGTTGTGCATTGAGAGCAAGTGGGCTGCTGCCTATGAAGTTGACGTAGGGGTTGTTTTGTGCCATTCTGATTGGTCTTAAAACCCTTGTTGACTGAATGAAAGGCCTACCAGGTGGAGGAGTTGAGAGAGTTCTGTTTGGTGGAGATGGAGACCTTTGAATCCTTCTTCCTCTTTGCCTTCTTCTTGGAGATAAATGCAGGTATTCAAACAGCACTTCTTCTTCTCCAACTCTTGACCTTGTGATGATTCTTCTCATGAGTTTTCAGGCCTACACTGCTAAAACCAGTTGATTCTTCCCCTTGGAGTCGCCAGATATGCAAATAATAGCTCTTATAAGTTAGAAAAATGCAGCAGATGCATATCAACTTTACTGCAGTAAAAAAATGAGACTTCTAGTGTCCCACCGGGCGTGCCAAAACTGTTGTTGTAGATTCACAGCACCCCTGGATGCAGATCAGGCTTCTAGGTTGATCACTCTAGCATCCAGTGTGATTGCACAACATGGAAACCTCTCTCCAAGTGTGGGGACTTGTGAAACTGAGAGAGGAATCTCTAGATTAGAGGCTGGTTCCTCAAACTCCTCTGATTTAGATCTAATGCTTGCACAACTACAGAGGTTTAGGTCCTAATCCTACTCTAACTTGCAAGGAGACAGGGTTAGAAGTGCAAAAATTGAAACTAACTAACGATGGTGATTGCACCAAAAAGGAGTGGTGAAACATTTCTGTCATGCAAATAGACACAGACCAAAGTTCACAACATAAAACATACACAGACTGATAAGGTATAATTTAGGATCTGACATGAAGCAAATAATACAAACAGAGGACTAAAACCCGTTCACAGAGCTTGCATTATCATTTCAGTGTCAAAAACACGCATTACACCCTCAGAGAGGCAAAAAACTATTACAATCTTTGGAGAGGTCTGATCCTTGCATCAATCACTTGCTGAAGGTGAAAGAAGAAGTCTGCTATGTCAAAAATAGTTCCCCCTAGAAATGAGCCAAATCTAGATTTTTTACATTGCATGGGTCGAGCCCAGGAGACAGAAACGTACAAAACCATGAGAGCCCATCCCCTCTTGACTGCAGGTGCATTAAAATAGCATGGGGGACCTTACAAACCCATACCCTATCATTTTGACCGAATTACAGGAGAATGCGACCCATTCTGCATTAAATCCGGTCGCTGAAATGTCACTTCTGGCCATGAACCACGTGTCAGAGCTTTTTCTCAATTTTCTCTCTTCAGACTGCACCAAAATTCAAGATTAACCCCCGAATCACATAGATAATTTCATAAGCTTTCCGTTGATATAAAGAACGTGCAAATCTGAGCTCTGGATCGAAAGATATGTCGATCTGAAGATTTAGGGCACAAAACAGGTGAAAACGTATTTTAAAATTCTTTCCCACGCTCTGCCACCTGGATGACACGTGTCAAGTGCTGATTGGATGTGTAATTCTCTCTCCTTCCCTGCTTCATTGGACATATGTCTGTTTTTTATTGGCTTGGGTCAGTGCTTGAAACCTCGCCCTTTTACTTTTGGACTTTCTCCCTTGTGACACATGTCGTGATTTGATTGGTCCGCGGGGTTTGCTGGCTTTTCGTGCCCTTCGCGTCCCTCTGTCTCGGATGTCCCAAACTATTTGGGACAAAAACTCCCGATCCGCCCGAAATGGGCTTCCTTGTCCCTCATTCGGCCGATGACACGTGGCGTTGCTTGATTGGCTTTCGGCTCCTTCGACTATCCGCGTCCCACACGTCCCTTTGTCCCAACTGTCCCAGTACGAAATTTCTCTATTTCGGGTGAACCGATTGCGTCCTTCGCGTACCTTTGTCCCAGATGTCCCAGTGCGAAAGTTCCCCATTTCGGCCGATTTGACCGGTTCGCGTCTTGCGCGTACCTTTGTCCCACTTGCTCCCAGTTAAAGACTTAGACAAATTTTCTTTCTTTCGGCCGATTCAGGCATTTCACGTCCTGCGCGTACCTATGGCCCAGCCGTCCCAATTGCCGCGCGGACTGCCTGGGGCTTTTCGGCTGGTTCGCGTCCTAACGTCCCAAATGTCCTGACTATTGCGAGGACTAGGAATTAGCCAATTTTCACAATTCTTTCCGGCCCAAGCTTGTTTTTGTAGCTTTTTCACCTTTTCTCAAAACTTGCTCTTTTCAACCTGGACAAGAGAGTTAGGAAAAATATGAGGGGACCCTGGAAACATGATTTTCTGCCCTGGATCAATCAATTTTCCTGGGGCTTGAGAATTCAATGCATGTTACCAAAATTTACTGTGGGGGTGAATTTTGGATAACAGTATCCATATAGTATTCTGTCGTGGTTGGTCTGCAATCCCCCTTTTAATTGTTGTGATATAATTACCTGTAAAATCAAACAATACCTTCTTCAGCCTCATAGTCATATCAAAACATCCCAGATAAATATACGTATATAAATCAATAACCATCCACCTATATATAAATCATCATCTTCACTAAACAATGTTATCATTCATCTAAAATTTCAACAACATCTCAATTCTATATTTTATCAATTTCAACAAGATCACAAAATTAGTTCAAAAGCTAAATCCTACTCAATACGATGATAATTTTGAATTCAGTAATACATATATCAATAACACATCATCATCATCAAATATAATATGTTTCTCTATGTATCTAAGAATCCACACAATCATACTATGAATCATAATCCATCAAAATCAAAATATATCTATCATCATGCTAAACCAAAATGATACAATAATATCCATGTCTAAAGTCAACAGTAATCAAGATCAACATATAATAAGTGTCGAAGAGGAGTGGGCACTACATTTTCTCTAGGGAGGATTATGCATCAAGAGTCACAAAAATGCTACATGTAGGTATTTCCAACCCTTCTTACTCTTTTATCTTATACATGTATGTTGTTGATTGGTCATTCATTGTTGTAGACTAGAGTAGATGCATTTTTTAATTTTATCTATTACATTGTCTTACTATATTACACCCATTTGATTTGTTCATCACTTGATTAATATTATTGTTTAATCCTAGTAGGATAACTATTTTTATCTTAAGTATACGTCTTGGAAACCTATATATATCATAGGGTTACGATCACTATCCTAAAAAATTATGAAACTAGCACTCCTTGAGCATATTTGTGTCTACATCGTGTGTCTAGACATAGATTCGATCGGGCTACATTTGAGAACCCAACTAAGAACCTAAATTTTACCATAATATAGATTACAATTTCTTTTCTTATGTTACACAAAATGTTCTAGATCTAGAATTAGGGAAACCAAGATGTGACAGGGTAGAATATGCTCAATCTCTAAAACATAGCCATTTATACTCACTAGACATTTGCATCATATCTAAAAATTAGTGTATGGATCTTTTGTGTGACATGTGTTATTGTCTCGTTGTATTTTACACTTTCATTTCTTTCTAGGTTACTTTTTATTTGTATGTAACACATTCCTACATTTTCTCTTTTTATAAAATCTTCATGTATGCACTAGTAATGATCAAAACTATAGTTTCCTACGCTAGCACTCAAATAGGCATTAGATAAAAAATAAAGTGATGTGTGGTGGATATTAAATGCCCTTGATGCCCAACACACTTGGTATTTTGATCAAGTGTTGCATTACATTGACCAAATGAGGGGCTCAAACTCCATATAGTTATCCTAGTGCTTGTGCAAGAGTGAATGCAGATTTTGAGTGCCTCATTGTACGTTTTTCTTATGGCTCAACACCAATAGTAGAAACCACTATAGATGGAATAGACCCTTCAAGATTCTTGAATAAATTTCTAAAGTAGAGTACCAAAAGTATAATGCTCGTGTATAAATATTACTAGAATGGAAAGACTATGCAGTTCCCTTTGGCATAAAGGTGCTTGATAGGCCTTGATTTTACTTTGAGGTTCTCTTGGCTTGACATGGTCCTCTCTTTACCTATCTTAGAGTGTTTGAGGCTTATATAGAGGATATTCCTAATGCCTTCTCTTGATTTAGGGAATATTTGGGCATCTTTGCATAAGGATTGATAGATATTTGTTAGGCGAGCTTTTGAGAATACTAGGCGAGTAAATTAAATTGTCTAACTTATGTTTTATACATCTTTGCGGGATATGATTTTATATTAAGGCCAACTAGGAGGGTGAAATAAGATAAACATTAAAAAACCATACCTTGCACTTTTGAAGTAAAAACTGTCAGAAATGACATAAAAATTTGGTAGTTCTATCCAGATTTGGACAACATTGTTCGAGGATCAAGAATTCAACACGTAAAGATCTAGAGTGTCTAACAAAATATGTAAAATGTTTATAAGCATTGAAATTATTCATGTAGATGTCAAAGCAGCGTAGTAAAAGAACATAAAGTACTAACAAGCCTTAGGAGGAAGAAATATAGTTCATTTAAGCTCCATTTCTGTTCCCAAGTTGTAATTAAGAGATATAAGCTAAATTAGTATTATTAGGCACTTGATTACCAAATTTAGTTGTCTACACATAGAAATAACATTTAGAGGCTAGATATTTGGTTATTTGGTGGGGGAGGGTCCTCAACACTCTATATCTATACAAGGAAAGGAGAATCCACATAGAAACAGGGAAAGGGCTATAACTAACTATACCTAAGCTAGATCACCAGGAAAGTTCGCTCATACACTTCATACCGACTACAAGTGCGCACTCAATTGTCATGCACCCCTATCTTTAATTGAATGATTACAAACTTTTTCTTAAATATTATTAGTCATTCATATATTTTGGTCACTGGATTTCATTTATCACGCACCCCCTCTCTTTGATTAAAGTTTACTGAGAGAGCCCTCTCTTCGAAGCTTGTGGATGATAGAGTAATTGATTGAAATCATAGACATAAACTTGGTGCCATTTGATGAGTAACTAAGAACGAAGGAGAGGGATACGAGAAGAATGAAGTCGTTGTCAATGTTAATGACTTATCACGATCTATTGGTTTAAATATCATTCATATTGAAAGTGTATTAGTATATAATAGTTTCACTAACAAGCATATATAATGGAATTTAGAGGAAAGGTCAACCCCATGACAAAGGGTACTAACACTCCCAAGGCCAAGGAGGTGCTAACCAACTCTCGAGTACTCTCTTAACTATAGAAGAGAGTAGGGTGACCCTCAAGCTGATCCACTTGTTGGTAGGTTTTCTACTCCATCTGAGCAAGGAAGGATTGAAGAAGCATAATGGATTACAACTCAATAAGGGTGATCGAGAGCATGTTTCGCCCGCTATTCACATCAAATTATCAATTTCACGTTCGGCGGAAGTAAGAAAAAGATTTAAGGAGGCCAATTCCAAGGAGCTACAAAAATAGCGGAAAAGTCAAAGAAGCTACGGAGGATTATACCAAAGCGGCTGAAATTAAAATAAAAAACGACAAATCTGTAATTATTTTACTACAAATTTTGATGCTCTCTAAACGCTTTTATGTATTTTAACGCTACGCATATGAACTTGTATGGAGGCCACAAACGATACTTCAAAATCACAAATATGCCTCGAGAAACTGGCTGACAATCTGTACAAAATCGGTCATAGAAAAATCCAGAGCAATTAGAATAGCGTGTTGGGAGCTGCCATTAATGGAGGGATTGTAAAGAATATTGGGTGTCGACATGGGCGTTCAAAATCCAGAGCAATGCTGTCCCGAAATTTCGTCTCTCATTCACCCCAGGCCTAATTATCGTTCCTCTCCAGACGGAAAATCCATCCACGCGGTCGAATCTTCCTCGACACGGCAATGTCTCGACTTGGACTCCAAAATCGACCATTCTGCATCGATTTCTTGTTCGGATTATGATTTGGTTTATCAGCAAATCGAGAGCTTACAGACAATACAATCCAAGCCAAAGCGAGAATCGCGCTGGTCAGGCTGCGCCAAAATAAATTCTCATGAAAAGCGTAGAAAGAATGTATATTGCACAGGTCGCCAAGCATGCAACTGCGCTGTGAGCTTAGCTGCAGACTGCGCTGCAATCTGCTGCTGCTGCCCCTGTGTGCTTTTACACTTGCTCGTCATCGCGTTTGTGAGGGTCCCCTCCGCCCTTGCCAGGAAGGCCTTCTGCTACGCTAAGAACAAGGCTCGGAATAGAGGATTAAAATCCAATTTTAACAAGAAACACGATGTTGATAATAATGGCGGCTGTGATGATAAGAAGGAAAAACGCAGGTATTATACGCCACCGTGGTCTTGCGTTGTGTCTCCACAGACAAGCGGCCCTCTCGAAAGATCGCTATCTTCGAAGCTGGACACCGACAAGGTTTGGTCTGAACTGTACGCGGCGGGTCACATGGGATTTTGGGGCTCTCTTTTTCAGCGAGCGCCAAGTCGAGGAAGAGAGACCCTTTTGCAGAGGTGAGGGGACACTTTGAAGGATGCTAAGAAGCCTACATACTAGCACTTGCATGTGTACAATGTAATGTGAAGGCAGAATGGTATATGTTATTAGATTTAGAAAGAGAGTTATTACTTTTGTAGTTGATGTTAATAAGGGGTGTGATTGACAATACTTATTTTCTATTAAAGCCAGAACAAATGTTACGAAATACATTAGAAGGGATGTTAGATAACAGTGAGTTGTGTAATAATTGAATACAAATGCAAGTGAGACATGTAAGTTTGCTAATACTCACTCTCAAGAATGTAGTGAATGTGAAGTGTTGTTGTCAAAGTACATTGAAAGAATAACTAAGTGCTTTGACATATTATCTCTTCATGAAACTAAAATGAGACAGAATATGCAATTATATATAAACAAATTTGAAACAGTTATGGTACATTCCAAATTTCTTTATTACCTCAACGAGTTTGAGAGCATCATTGTTAGAGCTATTTCGTGCATATCTTACAATCATAGAATTTCATGAGACCACATTTCTTTGAGGCATTTTGCAAACAAAAAATGGTATATGTTATTTGTGTTATAGGGATAGTTTTTTTTTTTGTAGTTGTGTTTGTTTAAAATATAGATGATTGATTTTGTATGTGTAGAAATATAGATGAGTCACTTCATTTAAAAAACGCAAACATGAGGTCTTACCCTTTAAACTATTCAAAATGCAAAAAAGTGATATAATGTACAAAGCTTTGGATGGAAACAACTATAATTTGCATGGTCATTTTGTGGCATTTTAAATTTCTAGGTATTTGTGTGCAGATGAAGACATTAAAAATGTGTTGTTGTTGGTTAACATAAAGAAACCAGCAACAATAAAAAGCAAAAATCGAACATGTATGTTGAAACATGTAATTTTGTAATTGTAGATATATAGACGAACCACTTCATTTAAAGGTTTCATCTCTTCATTTCTAAGTTGTTACAAATTTGTACATATACATTTACAAATCTCATATCATGAGTGGTATCATTTTGTGGATTGTTTTATTTGAACTTAACATGAGAAGAATTATATCATGGATGATAGCCTTTTGAGGGTAATTTTATTTCCAGTAAGCATGAGTACATTTGATACCCCTGGAACGGAAATGACATCTAGGATAGAAGAAGTGTTGAGTAAAGTAGTAGCGAAGGTGCAATCAAAGCATAGTGTAGTATTTATGAAGGGTTGAGTGATAGTAGTCTTGCTTCCTCCTTTCTTCTTGCTCCAAGTGTTGCTACATGTGCCATTTTTTAGTACCTTTTGAATGAAAAAGGAGGTGAAATGAACAAATTTGCAAGTGAGGAAACTCTGGAGAAAGTTGTGAATGTCAGACCCTACCTTTCATTGGTTCCAATGTCGACAGTTTCTCTATGCATAGTAAGTCCCTGAGACTTGTGGATATTTAATGCCCAGGCCATTTTAAACGACAATTGTCTTCGATTCCCTCTCGAAATAGGGGGTATCGGAATATGTAACGGGTTGGAGGGATCCCAACATGGGCCATGGTATCTATCAAATTTGATAACAACAAATAAAGGTAATGCTAGTGGTGGCATTGATGTGGTGTAGACAATGTTAGTGATTGTTCCTGTAGCACCATTTACGAGGCTTACATCAACCCATAAATTTACAATAAGCATGATTTTTTGTTGTTTGCACATCAGAACTTTGTGCTCCAACTGATCATCATCATGATTTCTTAGTCTAGCCCACCTGTTACTTTCAACAATGGATTGGGTGATCAGAAATTTCAATGCCTTCAGCATCTGAAGGTTGTGGGAGTCCACGAGGTCATTTTTTGTAAAATAATGTGGTGCATCCTTAAAATTTTTGAGCTCTTGTTGAGTTATGTGTGTGTCTGTGCGAGACATTAGGAGTTCCTAGTCTTTAATAAGAGGGGTTGAATCTCGCATGTTGAGCAGTAAATTCTAGAATGAAACTCATGCATCAGTTGTTCCTTATTACCGAAATATAGTTTGTAATGTACTAGAAGAATGAAATCCCTTCCAAAGGGTGTGGATCCATAGGATTTACTTGCATAAAGAGGACTTCCCATAACTGGTGGTAATTTCCTGAGGTCGCCGAGGAGGATGACTAATTTGTTTCCAAATTCACATGTTTTTGAGTGTGGGAAAGCCTTGTGTGGCCTACTGGCATTTTTTACTAGCAACTTTGGGCCAATGAAACTCATTTCATCAATAAGAACATATTCTATATGTTTCAGCGACTCTTGAAAAGATGATAATACTTAGCCTTCAAGGGGTTTTAATTCTTTGATTGGAATACAGAGGGATGCATGGATTGTGGGTGCAGAGATGTTGACTACTGAAACACCAGCAGGGGTGAGCAGAAGGAGAGGCGAGGGAGGTGTAGTTGATGCTTCTGTAAATGAATTCTAGATTTTATTTATCAAAAATAATTTTCCTATGGTAGATGTTCCTTGAATTATCAATCTTAATGGAGGTAAAAGTGTTTTGTTTTCTTAATGGTGCAATATGGTATCAAGAGCTAGTTGTTGTTCTGAAGACAAATGTAGTGTGGTAGATGGTGGTGTGGCCTGCATGCTAGTGTTATTTTTGTCTTCCTTTTCTCTCTCAATGAATGATGAACCAGTTATCTGAAAATCATGTGGAACTCCATGTATGTTCCAATTATTGTGTATGTCAAAATATTGTTTCCCCAACATTTCAAAAACTGTTAAGACCCATGTTGTTTTATAGACGAATTTGTGCAACAACCTGTCATTCTTGCAATGGTTTATATTGAATACTACATTCGACCTCAGATTCAGAACTAACATTTGTTTCATGCCATGTGTCTACGGTAGTGCGTAAAACATGTCGTGGTCTGTAGTTGTGTTTGAACATGTCCCAAGTGTCGTTGATGTCATGTGGGCTTGAGCTAATTTCCGAGGAAATATTTCTGAAAGGTTTGTATAAAAGGAGTTTTGACCAAAAGAAAAGGTCATATGACGTTGAATCCTGAGTTGGGACATCCACAAATCTCGGGTGGACCCGAACAATTGCTTTAGTCGACCACGGTTTCCATTTATCTCCTTTACGGTTCATGTTGTAGCTCTAATCTTGAGCAACCTAAATAAGTGGTAGGTGTTCCATGGTTGCATGGTGAACTCTATATGTATCAAATAAAGTGGTTGTTTCTTGTACATTGGCGTCACTTTCAACGACACGTCTCAAGATTTTTTTGCCAACATTTAATGATATAAATGAACTGATGCACATAATAAGTGGCAATTTTTGTAGCATGTGGCATGTTTCCTGTGCACTTATGGCATGTTCAACAACGCCCTCTGTGAGAATTTTTTGAATCTTAATATGTGCTGGTGATTCTCTATCAGATATATACTGCCACAATACATACATGGAATTATTTGGAATGAGTTACAATTTGTTTCAAAAAAACTTATGGACAAACACTTATAAACTAACCACTAGAAGCTATTTTTAAAAATCAAATTTCTTTCTTTTTGCTTGTGCAATTTTCTTTGCACATTTCTTGTATTTTTGTCTAGTTCCATATGCCTCGATTGGGATTACCATTCTTCTCAATTTGTGGGGTGGTTCATATTTCAGTGCATCTTAGTTAGAATCATAAATCAAGCAGAAGCCTCGTGAATGATCTCCAATCGTTCGGATCTTGGAGAGAAAAATTGGGGATGTTGGCATCAGGTGGAGGCAATCTCTAATAATTTCGAGTATCATTGTTTTAGGTGGTTTCAGTTTCCTACAATGCCAAACATTAACAAAACATTGAAGATGTTTAAACTATTCTTCCATCTGAAAACGAGACATAGTTAATGCCAGTCCCGTTGTAGGGAGGGGAATTATGTTTCTAGTCTGCATCATATTAAACTGGAGAGGGAAAAGAAGTATGTTAGTTCTATAAGATGTTTTTAGGTATAACGGAAAGCTTAAAAAGCCTTGTCAATGATTATTTAAACGTCCAACTTGGGATGCTTCGAAATGGCCTCATTGGGGAACAAGCCCCTCAACACATAACGAATCATGTCATTGACAAAGGCACATGTCCCCACATGTCACTTTAGAAAAAGGATTGGATTCTAAATATAAATGTAACAATCAAAAGTAAATAACATGAAAGCACTCTATAATAATTTTTTAATCCATAACATGCAATAGACAAAACAAATGAATAAATACTTCAATCAATATTGAAACCCACTTGAAGTTTGTTTAAAGATGACATGTAATGAAATTACTTGTATAATTCAGATTATGAGCAACAATAGAACACCAAATAACATAATATTTCAGAATAATGATCTCAATATGCAATCAGAATAGCTTCGCCACTTCGAGGGGGCAACCTCCAAACCATAGAATAAGACTCAAATGCTCAAATGAAGATGAACTACTACCTGAAATCTCCTATATATACTATTCATATGCTATGGCCATCACCAAGGGCTGACCTATTAAGCATGAGAAAGTATAAATGATATAATAAAATGATATGGTAAGCCACAAGTCGGCTACTCATATCCTAATACAAGAAATAGGTTAAGGGCGTAGCATACCCTTCCCCTTCAAACCAACATTGTCCTGTGATGTTGAATAATACTTCCCATGTTGCTAGTACCATCAAAACCTTCATCTCCCAGGTTGCACATCTTCTATGCTCAGATTCTTCCACTTGATCAAATATTCAGACTTGATGTCTCTAGTTCTCAGTGACCTCTTAGTACGTGTTTGTAGAATATTCTCTAGATCCAAAATGATTCTTCCTTGGTGGAGTTTTCCTACATCAAGTTCTGAGTATAGGCTGGATTTTTGGGATTCAAGCACTTTATGGTAGAATAACCTTCTTCAGGTAGGAAGCATGGAATACATGGATGTCTGCGTGAAGATTGAGGAAACTGCTACAGGATTATGGAGAAACAGGTTACCAATTGATCTATAGAGAGATTGATAGGAGGACGCAGGACAGATAGAAGCAAGTATGCGGACCAGGATAGGACATATCATACCCCTTTGAATGTAGGCCGGAAGTGTTTTCTTTGTGTCAGAAAACATAAGGGCATTCGGTGTGATCCATTACACAACAAGGTTACCAAGTCTTCTCATAGGCTTGTGGGACTTGCTAAAGAAGGTCTGATACACCCCTCATTTATTTAATTTCCCCCCACACACTCTCCTTCTTGATTCCTAATCTACCTTCCACAAGCTAACCAGGTTGTTATTTTCCAATATCACATCTTAACCTAATGCCCATAACCTTTCCAAATATGAGTAGGGTTAGACTTTGAGATTGTAGGGTCAAAAGAGATCTCAGCACTAGATATGGTGATTGCCCTACACTTCTTTATCACTTTCTTTTCTTTCTCTATTCTTCCTTCCTCAAATATCTGACTTTTTTCCTTGTTTTAGTGGAGAGAGGTGAGAAGAGAATGCGTTGAGTGGACAAACGTTTTGGTTTTTTTGGATAAATATAGATTTATAGATTTCACACGGGGGGGCAGATTTATGTCAAAGACCTGTGTGAAGCACAACTCCCATGGGAACCTACGTGGGGACATCAGACTATGAATAGTATACGGCGCATGGAGTAATGGGAAAGAAGTAAGCAGAGAGAACAAAGCCACGGGAGATCCAATGGGGAGTGGGGTGGAGATAGCGGCGGAAGGGGGGACAGGGAGGTGGCTAGTGCTCCAAAGGGAGGTCGGGGTACGGTTTAGATCATCAGTGAAGGGAGAAGGTGGCCGCGGCGAATGGGAACCATGGGTGCAGAAGTAGCCATGGCGGTGGAGGCAAAGTTAGACTGGTGGGACAGGGGGCTGCTTGTGGATAAATGGGTGAAAGTGGCTGCCATTGGAGGGGGGGAGGGGTTCGGTCCTCAATGACCAACAATGTTTATTTTATATGCCCCTCTATATATATATATATATATATAATATAGAGAGATATGAGGGAAAATATTATATAATCCTACATTAATATTATAATATATAACTATGAAATGCATGTTGATATAACAACTCTGATATATCACAATATTAAGTATCACAATATCTAATGCCCGTTGTGGATATTCCCAACAATTCGTCAAGCCATGAACCCCGTTTACTTTTTTAGCGTGTTGATAGGACAAAGAATGGCGGATCAAATCAAATCCAATCTAGTGTGTCGGAGTAAAAAGCAGTCTACATTAATGTCCTAGAAAAAAATTTTCCCATTTTTTCACCAACCATAAAAAGTGATTTCAAGCTAATAAAATAGCAGATCTTCCATGTTGTTAACTTGATGGATTTCAAGATGTTTCCAAAAAGTCTTCTCCTTCCCAACTATCTAAGTTATCCAGTCATTTACCTATGGCCATTTGAGATTGCAATTGATGGAACGCAAATAATTTGCGCACAATATTTAAGACATTGACTAAGCTAACACTCGGGTCCAGATGAGATAGGAACAGCAAATCTACTATTTCATCCATTCAAATAAGATTCGGCCCCTACCTTTTTCTTCTGAAAGTATTACTAGCCTTATTTAATTCTCTAAAAAAATTTAAAACTGCCACAAGAATCCACGGTGTATTTCAAGTATGATATTTCATTTTTCATTCAAACATGTTACAAAATTTTTCAAGGAAGAATTTTATAGTCTGACCCTAGAATAACACTACATCCAATGCTCTATTTTCTCTCTTTGAGAGGTTATAACTAGTTTGTATACCTTTAGAAGTATGCACAATACAAGATATTTTTATCATGGAGTTAAAAACTCACTATACATTGTCTTCTTCTAGGGTACTTTTCAACTGGCTCAAGATACATATTACAAAACTTCTGGGACACGTGGATGAAATTGGTGCTCGTTTCTCAACTAATCCTTACTCAAGTTTACAAGTAATGTTCAAATACAAAGAGTGAAAGAGCTGACACTTACAATAAAAAGGAAGTTTCCACAAATCCATATCCAAAAGGGATACAATTTGACTAATGTCCACAAAGAGAATGAAGATGATAATGAAACTCCAACTATCACCAATTTCCACCTTGAGCATCGTGGAACTTCAATGCGCTTCATTTGAAAACCCCGACAAGGAGAAAAACCTCTTGAAGGAGCGTACATTAAGACATGATAGGTGCATCATCCGCCTGCACTCTATCCCAAGGTTAGTCATGCATGCTAGGCCTCACTCTCCTTTTTTACCTTTGTTGAAAGATTTACTACGTATCCACAACTATGGCACAATTTTGAGGGTGAACCTTGGGCTCCCATTACATCCACACAATTACGTCGGCAAAGATTAAAACAATACTGTAAATTTCTACAAAGATGTTGAAGAGGAGAAACCATTTTCTACCTCTAAAACGGTGCAACTTTTGAAAGCTCTTCCACGTGTGGAGGCTTGGTGCAACCATCATTGAGTTGCACAAAAACAATATCTTGGATACCTAACCTTATGGAGGTGCCAAATTCGTTCAAGCCACTCCTTATTTCTCCACCCTTTCACGTTGTCCTTCTTGGAAGGACTTTCAAAACCCAAAAGGGGTTTCCTCACCAAGCCCGTGGGCAAGGAGGTTCAAGCCAAATGTAGAGCCACCTTCCCAACCTCAAACCTTTTGAGGGAAGTAACTAAATCCTACAAGGCTTTCCCATTGAAGCCTCTGAGGACTGAGAGGGAAAAATCCCTCTCTCTTCCCCCTTCAACTCCAAAACCTCTCTCATGCCATTATGATGGAGGGAGCAAAAACAAGTAAACTTATCTATTGAATTTGAAGCCACGAGCTGCAACAACGACGAAACCATTTCCAAGTAAAAATTTATTTCTACACAAGGTCATAGTATGAAAAATCCAATTTTGCTGAAATAATATCAAGAAGCCTTCCTCCAGATAACATGATCTCCAATATTCAGGAGAAATCTTGTTGTCACTTCTTGACAAGCAAACTCTAGCTCCCAATCCACAAGACTGCCAAGCAAAAGGCTCCAGATGCACAAAAACCCAGTTCTCTTCAATTTTCCCATGAGAAATGTCTTTGAAGACGGTGTTTAAGCAAAATTACTCACAAATGTGGGGGTCACATGTGTCAATGCCCTCTCTAATCCTTCAAGGTCAAAGATGCCAAAACCTAAAAGAGAGAAAAGATTAAAATGAATGTTCCTCAACCCTCTTCTCCCAACCTTACTAAAAATGCACCCTAACAAGGAACAATTGATGTGCAACTTTTAACAAAGCAATCTTATCCATACCCCTATACATGGATGTGACCAAAGGGGAGGTCATTTGAGAAGGGAGGGAAAATCCATCCATGCCTTGGAATTAAGACCCCCATACTGCTATTAGGTAGGGTCCAAGGGCCCATTTTCAACCTAAGGTTCACTCTTGTCTAATACTAAACAAGGTAGATACCCCTAAAAATGTATAAAATAACCTAATTCCATGGTTTGGAATCAGTTGGCACAAGGGTATAGAGTGAACTATGCCCACCCAGGGATTCACATGTGACCCAAATGCCTTGAAATGATTAAGTACATCAATTAATTGTGAAAATAGGATCATGATCACTTACAATGTAAGTTTGGGGTTCCATGTAATTCTTTTAAACAAGTTTCCCAAAACACATAGTTGCGACTATACTACCCTAAGCAAATGGGTGTAATAGGGCACATACATGATTATATTACAAATGATCCTCATCCACATGGTGCCCCGAACATAAAATTCTAACCCTGCTAAGAAAGGAAATCATGCAATGAAATTCACGGCTAGGACTTAGCTCCCGTGGGCTGCTTGTACAAAATTGTGTAGCTGGCCTGCAATAGACCTAGTGGTTCTCCTAATGGTTTCACCTTTTTTTTGTTAGCACACCAAACACTCTGATTGCACACATTTGTACATCACCTACTTGAGTAAATTCCCAAAAGAATTCAACTTTTTACTCAATGATATGTCTATCAGAAACCCAGAGTGTCCTCCAACTAAGATATGCATCTCTCTTTGAAATCGAATCTTATCCTGACAACGTAGCACATATTATGAAACAATTATACCATGTCCCTAGACCATAATGATAAAGTGAGTTATATCCAATAAAATTTATTAGATGTTATAGCAGACTAACTTGAGTATCCATCATATTAGAGATTACGTGAATCTTTTTCCTTCTCATCATATCCAATCTAGCTATCCATCTACATCATTAGATACTGCTTCAACATAGTCATAAAGCTAAATTGTAATGCGATATGCTTAAATCTTCATTCATGTCTAGATAGCGCATCGGCTACTACATTTTCTTTACCATTTTTTATATGATTTCAAAATCATATCCCAAAATCCCTGCTGCCCAATGTTTTTTGTTCCTAAGAGGAACAACAAGTAACTGAGCTCCATAAAAGGATGGGAGACTACAATGATCATTTTTCACCTTGAAATGCCTACCCATGACATAGGGCCTCCATTGCTTGACCACATGAAGAATAGCCATCATTTCTTTCTCATAGACATGTTTGAGCAAAAAATTTCCTTTGAATTGGCTACTCTCAAATGTAATTTTTCTTCTTTCCTACATTATAACTCCTCCCAATCCTAATCCTGAAGCGTCACACTCAACAATTAAGGTTTTTCAAAAGTTGGGAGTAGCCAAAACTAGGGGTCGCTACACATGGATTCCTTCAAGCTTTTTCAAATGATGTAGTGGCTACGTCTATCCAATGGAATGCATCCTTCTTTAGTAATGCAGTGAGTGGAGATGTGATTCTACCATATCCCCTGCACAAATATTCTATAGTAACCATATTAGTCCAAGGAACCCTCGGAGAGTTTTTAGAGTTATGGGCTTTCGCCAGTCTAGCATAGCCTTGATCTTATGAGGATAAAATTTGACGCCTTCATGGGAAACAATGTGACCCAAATACTCTACCTCTTTTACATAAAAATAACATTTTGGATGGCTTTGCATAGAGATCTTATGTTTCTCGAAAACTTCCAACACTTTATCTACATGTTGCAATTGTTTTTCCCATGTCTTACTGTAAATCAATATGTCATCAAAGAAAATTAATACAAATTTACCTTAAAAATGGCCTAAAAACATTGTGTTCATCACGCTTTGAAATGTTAAGGGAGAATTTTTAAGACCGAAAGGCATTACCAAGAGCAAATAATGGTCCTCATGAGTCCTAAAATTTGTTTTATGAACATCTTCCTCTCTTATTTTAATTTGATGGTACCCTGAATGAAGATCTAATTTTGTGAAATAAATAGCACCATGTAATTCATCAAGTAAATCATCAATTAATGGAATATGGAAACTTATCATTTGATAGTGTACTTGTTGAGTTCTTAGTAATCTGGACACATCCTCCATGTTTTATTCTTCATATGTACCATGACCACTAGAGAAGAATATGTGCTCTGGCTATGCCTGATGATACTTGCATACAACATTTCTTGCAACCATTTTCTAAATCTCATTTTTTTGGGAATATGGGTATTTTTATGGTCTGATGTTAGGTGGTTTGGCTCCCTGGAATAAACTGACTGGCATGATCATGATCCCTAACTTGTGGTATTCCCTTTGGAATTGCATCAAAAAATGACGAGTGAGCATCAACAATCTTCTGAAGATCAGAGTGGCATTAAAGACTTTGCAATTTGTACCTCTATAGAAAATAAATTTTCTCTAAATCTATCTACTCCTTTTCTAATAACCTTCTGCATCTGATGAGATCTAATATTATTTGGAGACTTAGCTAGCCATCCCTTTCAAGTGTATTTTCCTTCCTTCTAAATGAAATTTCATGAACAATTCTTGGAAATTCATCTCTATAGTACCCAAGGTTATGAGCCATTGGACACCCAAAACAATATCTGCCCCTCCCATAGAAATAGAAAACATAGGTGAGTCTAACATGTATTCTCCCATGGAAATCCTGATACTATGGCACTTTCCTATGCACTTGATTGTCCCACCATCCGCAATCATTATTTGTATTTCTGGAGCTGGGTAAATAAAACAATTGAGGCAGGCAGCTAGCTTACTATTTATGAATTTATGAGTACTCCCAGAGTCAATCAACACTGTCACTTTTTGTTGTTTGAGATAGCCAATAACCTTGAGTGTTTGAGGAGTACTTATACCTGACAATGCATGGAAAGAAATTGTAGGTTGGTGATCCTCTACTTCATCGTCTACTAGTTCCTCAGCCTCTCCTATAATTTCAGCTTCCTCATCATCCTCATTACCTCCATCAATATAGAACAACTTCTGCTCAGGACATTTTTGTCCCCATCCATATTTGCTATCACAGTTAAAACATAATCCTTTTACTCTCTTTTCTTCCATTGTTTGAGGAATTAGTTTAATTGGCCTCTAAAATGAAGGCGAAGAGATACTACGATCTCTGGTGTTAATGAAAGGCAGCCTCCTACTACAAAGAAATTTTTCCTTTTCTCGACGTGCCATGATAATAGAATTAGAAATCTTGAGTGGATTAAACATACGTACCTCATGCTTGATGTGGTCCTTAAGACCCTCAAGAAATAGGTCATTCAAATTCTCTTCTAGAATATTCTCCACCCTTAAGGATAGGTTATGGAATTGATGCACATAATCTTTGACTGATCCTGTTTGTCCGTAACTTTTTCTAATTGACTAAAGTAGTTCTCTGAAACATTAGAACTATAGTGCAATTGCAACTCCTCAGTAAAAACTGTCCAAGTGACACCGAGACCATTCTTATGCCTCTGAGCTCATAACCATCGATAACCAAACAAATTGGTCTAGTGCAAGATACAAGGATGCTAATGTCACCTTTTGTCCTGATGGTGTTTGATGTAACTCAAAGAGGTTCTCCATTTGATTTATCAAATTCAGGGGATCCTTATCAATCAAATTTGCACATATCCACTTTCGGCATCATGTTTCTGTGGTTACAAATAAGTTGGATTCTGATTGGGCTGGAAAAGTGATCCAACATGCTTAATTTTGTCCATGATTTTGAACTGAAGATCCTCCTTGGTTGATATGGGGTGGATTTGAGCCATATTGTTTACCTTTTACATGTTGCAAGATATCATCCAACCGCTGATTGATTTATTTTATGTCTCCTTTAAAGGCCATCTCAAATTGTACATTTCACAACGCATACTCAGGCTAGCTCACCTTATGACCAACTGAGGTAAACCATAGTACTAAGGAATCTTGTATTTACCCCTTCTGACTCCATCTCTTCAATCACTACCCCATCTTTATGTGGGGTTTTACCCAGAGTAACCAGATTCTATTTTTACTCTTGTGGAAGGCCTCTGCCATGGTGTCAAACCTTAGGGTTTATGTTTTTGATAAAAAAATTGTGGCTGAACAGAAAAAAACACAAGAGAAGATACTAATACTATTGTTCTGAGAGCTTTCCTAAAATGTAAAGAACTTTGAAAACATTCCACAAATATGCACCCTAGGGATTGATTTTATGAATAAACCCTAAATTTTTAATAAATTTTGTCAAATTAAATTATAAAATTCGATAATTTTCAGGGAACCTTTTACTTGAAATCGTTTTGCAAAACTATGTTATAAAAATTCTCCCACCAATTCGCTCTGGTTCGCAATATATGAGTGGAAACAAAAAATTAGGGTTTTTACCATAATTTTGGCCTCAGATCAGCAGCTCTGATACCACTTGTAATGAAATTAATTGTATAATTTAGATTATGAGTAACAATTGAACACCAAATAACACAATATTTCAGAATAATGATCTCAATATGAAATTAGAATAGCTTCGCCACTTCAAGGGGGCAACCTCTAACCATATAAGAAGACTCAAATGCTCAAATGATGATGAAATACTATCTACAATCCCCTATATATACCATTAATATGATATGGCCATCACTAAGGCCGACCTACCCAAGCATGAGAAAGTATAAATGATATAATAAAATGATATGGTAAGCCACAATTCAGCTACTCATATCCTAATACAAGCAATAGGTTAAGGGCATATCACGACACTCTCTTCTTTACTGTGGGAGAATGAGAATCACAAATACCCTACAAAAAAGTGAAAAAATAAGTTAATAAAACTAAATATATCTATACTTATTCAATTAGTTACATAAAAAAACAACCCTATTTTTGACAAGATTATAAATTGATCAATGAATAGCTGAGCATCAATTTTCAAAGATACAAATTAATATAGAGGTAATTTTACAATATTTTAAATGAATTATTTATGCAGTGAAATTAAATACACTTTTAGAACATAAATAAGGGCACATTTAATACACTAAAGATAAACTCCGTGAATTTTTTAGAACAACCCGACAATAAAGAGGTGGTGGGGGTGGGGGGCGGGAAGATGAAAAAGTGACCAAGTAATAAGATCTATATAAATTTGTGTACACTTGATATCTATTTGTATCTAAGCTTGATAGGTGAAGGTCCTTAATAATTTCATGTTTCTACTAAGCTAACTTGATTTAACACTAGTCCATAGTTGTTGCTCCTCTAAAGTTGTACATAACTGTAGTTGTTTCTTATACCAGTATATAACTGTAGCTGTACAAATTGAGTGATGAAATAGATACTATCATATGTGTCTATCTACATATTCTGGATTTGTATGTTTCTATGCAAATCAAACAATTTGTTTGAGTAGGAGAAGCTTTGAAATGCTTGGTGGGCTCAAGATAGATATATAGTAAAATATCCAATATCAAAAAGGGTTGTACAGTTTGTAAGATTGATAATTTTCATGGCAGCCCATTCTTCCATAGACTGGTTTCTAGATTGTAGATGTTATTAAATTCTTATCTTTCTTTCATTCATTCCATACTAGAAAATAAAGGTATAATTGTTTTTTGCATTATATAGATACTTAAGCTCATTTTCAATATTTATTTCTTTAGGCACAAAGGAGTTGACAAATACCTTGCTTTTGTAACTAACTACACCTCCTCTCATTGACTTCGACATATTCTCACTACACTACACTCTATACATATATTTCACCTATATACCGTAGTCACTGACATACTTGCCTTCTAAAATAGTGTGACCAAAAAAGATGTCATTCGATGTGATTCTGAAGAAGCTTCTGATTCTGCACAAGAGAAAAGAAATATAAGGAACAATTATGGTCTTAAACCTTGCACCATTGGCTCAAATGATTTATGGACATGGCTCTTCACATGTATGATGACATAATGAGAATAAGAGAAAATATAAATGAGAAATATATAATTGGCTATCGTGTTACATGAATTGTTTATAAATGTGTTCTAAAGAATTGTAATCAAATTCCTATAAAGAGACTACAAAGTCACTACCCACAAAGCTTGCGTGAAGTTGGAACTGAGCTCGAAACAACATAGGAATTTTGTGAGTCTACATGGATATTTTATTTCTCCACCTAGAAACCTGTTGTTTTATGATTACATGGTAAACGAAATTTTGTGGGACATCCTACACGATGAGTAAAGAAAGTGAAGATTAATGTTTCTCGTGGTATTACCATCGTAGAGGTAAATACTGAGTCCTGGAAGAGAAATGAAGATAAAGATGGTCTCACAAAAGGTGACGATGGAGATAGATCATCTACTAGTAGTCCAAGTGAAGACCGTAGTGGAATGGGTGAGGAAATTGAGAAAACATCATAAACATCCAAGACAACTCTATCATCAACATCATGTAAAGAGAGTAATCCAACAAAGGATCTGGTTGATGGAGAAATAGTTAAAATAGGTGAAAAAGTTCAGACAACAACAGTCTCAGTGAAGGACTGTCCACACCTTCCTAAAGTAACTAGTAATGTCTATGATGACATGGGCATGAAGTTTCTGGCAAATGTGGCAGCCTATGAACCTTCAAAGGATGAGCAAATTTCCTTTAGCAATTCTGGAAGATGAGTTTTTGTGAAAAAAAATGATAGTTTGGACAAGTCTATGGTTAATACCTCCTTATGTGGCTCAAAAGCTAAACAGGCACAATAAAAAATAGAACCTCATCGACGAAGAACCAAAGCTGTAGAACTGGTCATAAGAGGAGGCTAAGAAATATAGTTCTACTACTACATACAAGTATAAACAGAATTTAAATGCATACCTACAGAATTCAATTTAACACAGGGAATTGAATGGAACTTGGAGACCCTGAAGAATGAAATTATAGTGTTAGTGACTAGTATTTAATGGTTAATGCATGAAAAAGATATAAAATAAAATTTTAAAATAGTAAAGCCAAAGTAGCATGCAAAATCAGAAAAGTAAAATTGTTAAAAATAGCAAAAGCAAAATTGTTAAAAATATCAAAACCGGGTAAGTGCACGAAATTGGGGGGCCAAAAAGTGGACAAGGATGTGAGAAAAAGCAAAATTCATACACATTTTGTTAAAACGCGCTCACATTTTAGTTTTTTTGCTCGGGAATCACCAGAGCATAACGTGTACGTGTTATATAATGTGTACGCATTATGTTGAGTATAAACAAAAAAAAAGAGGCCCAAGCCTCTATTATTTTTCCTCCCTCAAACACGAGTTTCAGAATTTGTTCGTGCCCTCGTGTTTTTCCATTCAGTTGGATCTCAAGCTTAAAGGATCATTTCTGGATCGTCGGGAAGATCTAAATCGACGATGGCACCACAGAGAAGAGGTAAGCACATTTATTTTCTTAAATTTGCATTGAAATATGATAATTATAGATTAAAATTTGAATTGAGTACATATTTTTTATTGTTACAGTTAGAAGTCGAGGGAATCAACCAAAACCAAACCCTGTTATTCCTGACATCCCTCCCGAAACTCCCACAATTACTCAACATCCCTCGAGTAGTCAAGAAGATTTAGTAGCCAAAATAGTTGAAAAAAAAATTTAAATTGAGGATTTAGTCAAAACAATGAGGGATGCACAATCTACAAACCCCCACCACGCCTCTCTTGCAAACACATTGGAGGCATTACTTGTTTAAATTGACGCGGCAATGGGGAAAATTGATTGTTGGACAACTTATAGAGAGGGTTGTAGGTTTTATTATTCCAACAAATTGTCATATGTGGATGTACAGAAAAAAGAAATTTCAAAAGAACTCATATGCGCCTTATTCACGGACCCCCGCACTAATCTTACTGTTCCGTTGACATGTAAACAATTTCCCATCCATTGGTGCAATAATAATTTGATTAGAAATAATTTTTGGGACTGATGGTGGATGGTGTTTGATTTTCCACCTTGTAATAACAATGAGGTGCCACTATACTTTCTGAGGAAACTCTATTGCGATTTTATCCTCTACGAGATCCCAAATTATTTTGATTTTCAAGATTTCCAAGGCCGAGAAAAAGGATCTACACAGGATCGACTAGGTGCACAACGTGCACCTATTCAGCAGGGTAGATTCCCCGCACAGAAGCCCCCTCACCCTGAGATTGTCCCTCAAGCAGTGAAGGAGACAATAGAGATTTAAACACTCCATGCACTTTACGGGCTAACTGCAACCCTTGTTTGACATACGAGGGAGATTTCTAAGCTAGATGCTCA
Source organism: Taxus chinensis (assembly GCA_019776745.2). Taxonomy (NCBI): domain Eukaryota; kingdom Viridiplantae; phylum Streptophyta; class Pinopsida; order Cupressales; family Taxaceae; genus Taxus; species Taxus chinensis. Next base: position 711,974,003 of record CM034146.1, on the reverse strand, counting down.
TGGAGGTACACTGAGTATTCCCTCAGGGAGTACTAACATGAGGCCACATTTTTACTCGTCATGTGGTAGCATATGTTTGGGGCCTGAGGAGGATGATAATTTCATGCGTACTGATTTTGGTGCACCTGGTGCTAGGGATGAACATGATAATGTCACTATGTCAGATGTCCTTTTGAGTGAGACATTTGGATTACATTCATCGGTGTCACCTTCACAGGTAAATTTGTTATGTTTTGTTATCTGTGCTACACAATTTTTGGAGTACCTGATTTACTTATATATGTTAAATTTTTGAAATAATTATATTTGTACATGTACATGCATTGATATTACAGTGCACGGGAGGTGCATCTTCATCCCAACCACAGGCGGTGAGCACCATGCATACGCATACATTCACATAGGTAATTTAAAAGGATAATTATGTAAAATTTTCACATACATGTGTGTGTATATTTTCATGTATATATATTAGTTTTGAATTCAAATATATGTATGTTCTTATATGTCCATCTAACTCATGTGATATACATGTTGTTAGAAAATAAGAGATAAAAAATGCGGAATAATCCCTTATAGAATCGCAACAGTAGAAACTAATATGCATAAAATATTACAGATTTCAAATAAAAGTGTAGAATAAATAACACAACATAGACAAACAAGATTTAACGTGGTTCACCCAATTTGGGCTACGTCCACCAAGAATCACTTGCTCAGATTTTATTACAAGCCTCCACTCTCTCAATACAATACCCATATCCGTTTTGAGCTATGGTCAACAAACTCTACATAATTCACACCCAAATTCAAAGCACATATGCAATTGCTTGTCTATCTATCATATGCATAAGACCATATAAATAGACAATTGCTTAAGCAGTTTGATACAAAACCGTGGGTATCAAAACCATGGGCAAAAAACCGTGGGTATCAAAGCAATGGGCAAAAAACCATGGGTATTAAAACAATGGGTACCGAAAAACCATGGGCCCAAAAACAGCCCATAACGATTACCCATTACCCATGGGTTTATAAACCACCCATGAAAATTTGCTTTGGGGGCTTCACCCCCGAGCCCTCATCGATCGGAGGGGCTTTACCCCCCAGAACCCCCTTGACCTACTCACCGGCGAGCGGGACCGCCATAAAAATACCCGAATGTAACACATAGAAGGTGTACCACACTCTAACATGAAAATAGGCTCCACAAACATAACACATGTTTGATAAAGATGTTGACTTCACTAGACACCCCACCATCTCTGCGACAAGTAGATAAAGGTGTTGCCGCTGCGATTTCATCTGCGCAACAACTCACTGAGGTATTCAAACAACACGTAAATTTTGTTAAATTTCTCGTGTAAATCATATTATGTTAAATTACATGTTAGTAATGTATTTCATTGTAGAATTATTAAATTATGTTAATAATGTGCTTCATTGTGTGTTTTCAGGAGTTACCTGTGACAAGGCACAACCCTGTTCATTTGATTCATAGACGTGGCAGGGTAAAAACAATAGTTCTATATTGATAAAATTAGTTAAAATATTGTCATTATGTAGATACATGTACTTAGCTCTATTTTTGCTAATTCTGATTTTAGATTTACTAATCTTATGTGTATGTAGGGAACTTCAACCCCCTCCATTTTGACTTCAAGGGCACGGACTCCTCCATCTCATCATCTTCATACCCCCATTTGTACTGCAGGAGCTCCCAATGACTCATCTGAGCGTGAGATGTAAATTCAGCGTGATCGACAACTTACGATAAGTTTGTGTATTTATGTAAATAATTTCATTCTAGCATTGTCTTAAATACATCTTGAAAACATATAAATTAAGTTTTGACAAAAAACATTTTTTGCATTTGCAGGCTCATCTACAGGCGAGTATTCAACAGAAGAGGACTCGAAGCATGGGCTCAGGCGATCCAAAGTCATCTCATGGATCTCCATCTTCGCCTAAGGGAGGGCCTTCTTCGAGCAAGGCCAAGAGAGGGATAGATTTTGATGAGTAGGAAATATATGTCTTACATGACATTGTTTTTATATGCCTATGTGCATGGCATTGTATGTAAGCCTATATGGCATTTGAACTTGATGGTATATGACCTATTTGGGCATTTTTGTATTTATTATGCACATTAAAATACTATTTGGAACTTGATAATTTTTTATGAGACCTTACATTTATGAGATTATTTTCACATGAATCTAATATGATGTGCACTTGACAATATTTAAGACATTATGGATTATTTTTTCATTTATTGGTGATGTACATGTACTAGCATTTTCAATGTATTAAATGCATCAAACTTTGGAAATTAATATTTATATAATGTATGTATATAAAGAATTACCTGATATGAGTAATTATTCATTCAATTTCTCAATGTGTATATGTGTATTTACCTTACTTGAGCTTCTACTTTCTCATGGTCTCTTTGTACAAGTTCCTATCTTATCTTGCACTTACTACAGTCTTCTATGCTTTATTGTCTTTCCCCTGTTAAAACACCCAACAGTTATCACAATTTGATGCCTTTCATCTATTGATATTTTGAGAATGTCTCTCCATATACATTAATCCAATGCTTGAGAATGTCTCTAGATCCAATGACATTCTGATTCAGACACTCAATGATTCTTGATTGTCTAATCCTATCCAATTCGTGTTACTACCTTTAAATCTGTAGGCATTTCAAGTTATTTGGAAATCACATCACACCCTTCACTAGGCTTGATGACTAGCCATATCCTTTTTAAGGCACTTTTGAAAGCATCCATGGGTTTATCAGAACATAAATTATCAATAAATGGAAGGTCACTAAGTCGTAGGCCAGTTGATTCCTATCCAGAACTAAACAAGAAAGATTTAATAGGTGATTGATAACTCATGTGTGTTCTTAGACATACCCCTATAAAATTAACTCTTAAACCAATCTAGTCATTTAGGGATCTTAAGTGACTACGCCTGAACGGGGTAGCCCTACACTAACTCAGACTGCACTATTTCTCGCATTTGCAAACAATAGGATAGCGAGAGAACTGGATGGAGACGGAGAAAACTGCGAGAGCTTTTCATAGAGGGCCCCAATGTGGAGCTCTCGGATCTAACGAGACATCTCTAGGTGACATGGAGTCAAGGAAATCACATGTCAAAGATATGGCATGTTTAGGCCTCAGGGCTCTTAAGCGACTACACCTAGATGGGGTAGCCAAAGAGCATGGGGAGTGTAGGGAACAAAAACAAAGCCTCCACTAGCGTTACCAAGCTACCCCAACGTGTTGGAGTAGTTGGTTTGGTCCCACAAGCTTTCGTTTGCAAAATACAGCCTCTGGCAGCCCTACAATGACTCAAACTGCACTATTTCTCGCATTTACAAACAATAGGACAACAAGAGAATAGATGGAGAGGGAGAAAACAATGAGATAATTTGTAGAGGGCCTCGACATGGAGCTATTAGATTGGATGAGATGTCTCTAGGTGCCACGAAGTCTAAGAAATCACATGTCGAAGATATGGCGTGTTTGGGCCTTAGGGCTCTTAAGTGACTACGCTCAAACGGGGTAGCCCGAGAGCACGAGGAGTGTAGGGAACAAAATGAAGCTTCTAATAGCATTCACTAGGCCACCCCAATGTTTTGGCATAGTTGGTTCAGTCCCACAAGCTTCCATTTGCAAAATATAGCATCTGGCAGCCCTACATTGACTCAATCTGCACTATTTTTCGTGTTTACAAACAATAGAACTGTGAGAGAACCGGATGGGGATAGAGAAAACCGTGAGAGGATTTCATAGAGGGCCCCGATGTGGACCTCTCGGTTATGATGAGACATCTCTAGGTACCACAAAGTCTGAGAAATCACATGTCTAAGATATGGCGTGTTTGGGCCTCAGGACTCTTAAGCGACTACACTCAGACGGGGTAGCCTGAGAGCACGGGGAGTGTAGGGAACAAAAACCAAGCCTCCACTAGCATTCACCAGGAAATTTGGACATGTTGGCGTAGTTGGTTTGGTCCCACGAGCTTCCATTTGCAAACTACGCCTCTGGCAGCCCTACATTGACTCAGACTGCACTATTTCTCGTGTTTACAAACAATAGGACAACGAGAGAACCAGATGGAGAGGAAGAAAACTGCAAGAGTATTTCATATAGGGCCCCAACATAGAGCTCTCAGATCTAACGAGACATCTCTAGGTACCACGGAGTTCGATAAATCACATGTCGAAAATATGGCGTGTTTGGGCCTCAGGGCTCTTAAGCGACTACGACTGGACGGGGTAGCCCGAGAGCACGAGGAACATAGAGAACCAAAATGAAGCCTCCAATAGCATTCACCAGGCCACCCTGATGTTTTGGCATAGTTTTTTTGGTCCCACGAGCTTCTGTTTACAAAATACAGCCTCTGGTAGTCCTACACTGATTTAGACCACTATTTCTCGCATTTACAAACAATAGGACAACGAGAGAAACAGAAGGAGGAGGAGAAAACTGCGAGAGGATTTCATAGACGGCCTAGACATGGAGCTCTTAGATCTGACGAGATGTCTCTAGGTGCCACGGAGTCCGAGAAATCACATGTCGAAGATATGGCGTGTTTGGGCCTTATGACTCTTAAGCGACTACGCCTGGACGGGGTAGTCCGAGAGCACGAGGAGTGTAGGGAACAAAAAATAATCCTCCACTAGTGTTTACCAAGCCACCTCGACATGTTTGCATAGTTGGTTGGGTCCCAAAAGCTTCCGTTTGTAAAATACAACATCTGTCAACCCTACACTAACTCAAACTACACTATTTCTCACGTTTACAAACAATAGGACATCGAGAGAACCGGATGGAGACAGAGTAAACTGCAAGAGGCTTTCATATAGGGCCCTGACATGGAGCTCTCGGATCTAACAAGACATATCTAGGTGCCACGAAGTTTGAGAAATCACATGTCAAAGATATGGCATGTTTGGGCCTCATGACTCTTAAGCAACTACGCCCGGACGAGGTAGCCCTAGAGCACGCAAAGCATAGGGAAAAAAATGGAGACTCTAATAGCATTCACCAGGACACCCCGACATGTTGGCGTATTTGGTTCAATCTCATGAGCTTTCGTTTGCAAAATACAACATCTGGTAGCCCTACACTGACTCAGACTACACTATTTCTCACGTTTACAAACAATAAGACAGGGAGTGAACCAGATGGAGACAGAGAAAACCACAAGAGGATTTTGTAGAGAGCCATGATGTAGAGGTCTTAGATCTAACGAGACATATCTAGGTGCCATAGATTCTAAGAAATCACCCGTCAAAGATATGGTGTGTTTGGGCCTCAGGGCTCTTAAGCGACTACGCTGACTTAGATGTTGTAGTACTGCAAATGGAAGCTCGTGGGACCGAACCAACTACACCAACACATCGGAGTGGCCTGGTGAATGCTATTGGAGGCATTTTTTTTGTTCCCTACACTCCCCGTGCTCTCGGGCTACCTCGTCTGGGCGTAGTCGCTTAAGAGCCATGAGGCCCAAACAAACAATATCTTCGACGAGTGATTTATCGGACTCCATGGAAGCTAGAGATATCTCATCAAATCCACGAGCTCCACATCGAATCCCTCTATGAAAACCTCTCACAGTTTTCTCCCTCTCCATCGGGTTCTCTCGTTGTCCTATTGTTTGCAAATACGAGAAATAGTGCAGTCTGAGTTAGTGTAGGGTTGCCAGAGGCTGTAGTTTGGAAACGAAAACTTGTGGGACCAAACCAACTACGCAAACACATTGGGGTGCCCTAGTGAATGCTAGTGGAGGCTTCATTTTTGTTCCCTATGCTTCCTGTGCTCTTGGGCTACCTCATCCGGGTATAGTCGCTTAAGAGCCTAGAGGCCCAAACAAAATGTAATGCCTTGAATTTTTGTAAGCTAGCATGGTAATCACTTTTCATGATGTTGTAACTACAGAAATGAAGATAAATATATTAAGACACATATTTTGATCTTAAAGGAATGTGTTTGCTAATCTGGACCCTTGTTGCTATAATTTGTTTACTTGGGACAGAAGTTATTATTGCTTGTGTGATTGCTAATATACAACAGACTTGTCCCGTATGCCTTGATGAACTCTTTTCGCTGATTGACACCAAACACCTTGAATCAATTCCATTGGATCCA